>JAXGGA010000773.1:0-190220 GCA_038373865.1 Uloborus plumipes
GTTTAGGCTTTGCCTCGCGTATAAATACATGTAACGATGTATTCTAAAGAAGCTTCGTCGTTGAAATATAGTTATATATGGAAAAAAAATGGAATTGATAAAAAATCTGAAAAACGTACGATTTTACACCTTTACCGTACGATCGTACAAAAAAACGTACATTGTACGGTCAAAACGTACAAGTTGGCAGGTATGGATTAGTAATACTCTTTGTGTCCTTTTTCTTGACAAAACTAAACAAATGACAATCACTCTGAGTAACTTCTCCATTTTTTAAATAACAATATTAGAACAAAAAATATTCACATACACAATAACAACTAAAGCATACACTAATAGGAAATCAAAATCAGAACATGAATTCAAAACTCAATCATATGTGTTACTCCAGCAACAGTTGACTGAATGACTGGTTAAGGCAGTACTCTTCTGTTTTTACCAGTTTCATGGGTGGGAAATGGGAGAACCCCAAGCATCAAAGCCATATGCAACTGCAGAATCTCAAACCACACATATATAAACAAGTCAAGGCAATGTGTTCTGTTTCAAAAAAGGCTTCACACCTGTTTCATAAATGAGCTAACAGCCTCTCAAAGGGATTTTAGTTACTTTGCTTATTTTAATTCAGCACTGAGAAGTGCAGGAGGAGGGGAGCTCTTATTTATGACTTGATGAATAGTGGGGGATGATAAGTGTGTGTGTGAGGGACAGTGTCTTATCACTGTTATTTTCTTTCTTTTTTCTAATTCTCATTTTGGGTTTGAAAATTTCTAGAGAATAAGTTAGTTTAAACAATATCTTAAAAGTAAAGAAAATTAATGACTGAAGTGTAAAACTACAAATATGATTTCTTTTTATGCTCTAAAATACATTAGATCACTCATAAAAAATAAAAAGAAATGAAGGGATTATTTACTGCTAGCTTAATTTTTGAAATTACTAGTTCATGTACGTACAATTAAAATATATTTTAATATTATGTATGTTCCTTGAGGTAGGTTTTCAAGGATTTTCATTTCAAAGATGCGTTTATTGAATAAGTTATCATTACATCTAATTTTGTAATTAAAATTTTTTATTGCAATTTTTTATATTTTATGATGTGTATTCAAGATAAGAGTGTGTTCTGGACTATACTGCATAAATATTAGTCAGATTTTTACCCTTCAAGAGCAAGGCTGGTGCTAAAGGTTTTTTTTTTCATATTACTATCTTTAAAAAAATGTTTTTTACCCTAAATTTAAATAAAGGAGTGTAAAAACCATCAAAGTTTTTTTTTGTGTGATAAAATGCATCTTTTAGATCAGAAATATAAAAAAAATGGGGGGATTATTTACTACCCTCTTGGAGATATCTCATTTTAAGTAAAGCTCTATACTTGGTTAAAATAATACACTAAATTGTACTTCAGGAATTTTTCATATTTTTTTATAGATACTTACTCAGAAAATTATATTTTTTCTATAACTCTTGCACAATCAGGTACATTGAAAAAAAAAATCATCAATATTGGTTGGTAAATACGGAAGTTATGATTTATTTTCTGCATAAACGCGAATTGGCTTTCCTGCGCGCCATCGGCAAAAATCGTGAAATTTCAAAAACTTTGACACTCCATAAAATTTAAACCATTTGAGATAGAGCAAAAAAATTTTGCATTCTTTCTCAACTCTATAAAAGGAACAATTATGCCAAGTTTTAGCAAAATCCGAGACTATGGGTGTCATGACTGGGTTGAAGTGATATGGATTGACCCACTAGCCAATTTGGGTAATTTCAATCACACATAGATGAAATTCAAAAGCATTAAACACACCATCGTTTGGTTATTTTTTACCCGATTGTTGATAGATTCTTTCTATTATTACAATGTTATTCCGAACAGCTTGAAATATTTTTTTAGCAATGCATCTATATTTTACTTGATTCATGCATGTAAAAAATACCGTCCTTCATCAGTAGGTGAAAATGATCCCATTAAGTTCTCAAGTTTTAGTCGCCTACTTTGATTGTTGCTAAATGAAACTGGTTTTCAGACTGAACAATTTCTAGATTAGAATACCAGATTTTAATGGTGCCAAAATTTAGTGGGGGATTCAAAATACTGCGAAAAAATTCACAATTGTATTCGAGTGTTTCCCAAAAGTAGCATTTTAGGCAGAACATTAAACGTCATCAATTGTTTTTTTTTTTCTACTTTTATAATTTTCTTTCACCATGTTCTCTTAAGTTAGCTTAGTACCTATGAGAAAGTAAGTCTCCCCCAAAGAGATTCAAAATATTTCGATGGGTGCAGGTATTTGTGAAATTTACTTATTTTCCTTGGTTTGGTTATTTTCCTATATTTTTACCTGGTAACCGTATTGCAATGCTTAAAGTGCTCGCCTAGTTTGACTGTTTGGTTTGACCTCAGTACTTTCACTCTGTCTTTTGCTCATTTCAATCCTTTACTTTCATGGTTTATTTTTAGTGAAATATCAATTGATGATGCTCACGTTTATTGCCGACATCTGCAGTCTTTGCACAAAGACTTCTCTAAGAGCTTTGAGGATATTTTTTCTCTGGACTTTCCTCAATGGGTCATCAGCCCTATTGAAAACATTGAGACACCAGTTGTTCAGTATCAGGAAGAATTGGTTGAACTTTCAACCAATGAAACTTTGAAAGCTGGTTTAAAGAATGTTAACAATGTTGCAGGATTTTGGCTGCTAGGAAACATTAGTAGTCTTTATCCTGTACTGTGGGCTATCGTCAAAAATTTTTAAATTACCTTCCCCTCTTCCTAACTCGTCGAACGAGGATTCGGGGTTGTCACCGACCTATTTACAAAAAAGAGAAATCGACTCCAAATCGTCCCAAGAGGTAATTTACGCCTTCACCTTACAAAGAATACTATGCCGACTGAAGAAACTGGCTTTGAACCATTAAGAACAAATATCTCACTAACTTGTGTTTCTGATTGTTCCTTTTATATTTTGAATGACATACAGAAAAAAAATGCTTGTGTGTTTAATTTTATTTCATCTCGTTGTTTTCCTCATATTTTGAGTGAAAATTTCTTTTTGCTTGTTTATTTTTATTATATTTCATTTCAATTTGCTATTCTTTTGAAAGTGGAACATTTTTAAGCCTTTTTTTTCCTAAATTCTTCATTTTAATTCTGTACATAATAATGTCTACCGAAGAAAAATATATGTTTAACCGTTTTGTAAAACTCCGGAAGGAAATTATTTTAAGCTTTTTACTTCTCTTTGGAAACCCCCTCACTTTTTACATAAAGGGGGGCCTTGAGAAAATTTTCACTCCTAAAGGGGGCGTTAGCCATGAAAAGGTTGAGAACCACTGATGTAATAGAATCAAATTAATTGATAATGGAAGGGAAAAAAACTCTGCAATGAAAAGCTAGTATAGCTGTAATACAAGTTTACTGATGAAGACTGAAAGGACCAGTTACTTGATGTCAGTGACTGATGTTTCTTGAGGGGTGTTTTTTTTTTTTTTTTTTTTGCATGTTTTTTAAAAATTCATAAAACTCAATCATGTTTTAAAACTTAGCAATTGTGAGTTTTTTAGTTTTGAAAGTCTCTTAACAATATCCAAAAGCTGAAGAAGTAATATTTTATATGTTGACTTGACACTTCTTTATTTAGATATATACTATTTTAATGAAGGACATTTCACAATATTTTGTCTAAATAATGTCCGAAAGAAGTCATGTGTATCGTAATTTTTAAAAATAAATATCTGGAGACAAATATTAAATCATGAAAACTTGGTGGTTAGTTTGAATTTTGGGGGATATTTATGGATACTCAGCATTTAATTGAAAAATTGTTAAAACCAGTGTTGTACCTAGTACTTGGTAAATACTCGATACATGGCCAAATTTTGATCAGGTACTTAACTTTTGACCAGTATCAAGCTGTTGTAAGAATTAAATATTGTTCAAGAACAATGAAATGTTTAAGGAATTAACAATAGCTCTGTTCAAACACAACTCTGTATTCTATATGAGTTACGAAAAAAACTCCATTTATAAATTCAATACACGAGTAAAAGTTAGCTATGGCCTATGACATTTTCACCATGCTGAGGTATGGATGTATATTTGTGTGTATTGTTTCTCTATCACATATTAGTGTTACAAAATTTACTTTTGGCCAAGAACAGTCCAATTTATACGTAAGATGAGTATTCATGGACTAACCTTTGAATCATGTTCTCTTCCAATTTATTTCGAATAATTTAAAATTTTAGATTGTGATTTTTTTTAAGCAGTGGTTTTGCGGATTCAAAGTTTTGCTGCAGTACATAGAAGTAAAGTTAAGTGATTTTTGTAATTTAAAAAAAAAAAAATGTTTCTACTACTTTCGGTGATAAAATACTTGGGAAAAAAGAAGGAATGCTATGCAAATATTTTAATTATAAAAATTCAAAATCATTGTTTTAAACTGGTGCAATAAGTGTCATACTGAGTACTCAGTTACTCGATCGAGTTGTGAGAGGCCGAGTATTCGGTCAAAGTGCTACTTGATATATCTCTAGTTAACTCCTGTTGCAGCCTCTACAGCACAAAACTTGATAGCATCCTTTCATATTTTGCAAATGAAACATTTTTCAATAAAATTTTTACTTTAAATGAGAATATGGGAAAAATATTTAGATTTTAGGCGTTCATACTTTCTCAATGAAAAATTATTTTTTTATTTCTGTTATGAATTCAGAAATATGTTCCTGTAGAGCAGTGATTCTTAACCTTTTTACAGCTTCCGCCCCCATTAGGGTTGAAAAATTTTTCAACGCCCCCTGTGCGGACAGGCATAAAAGTGGAAGAGGGGGGGGGGGTAGTTTCTTGACCAGTTTAACTAAAGAAGTTTGCCTAAGCAAATAGATGAAAAATGACTACAGAGGGAAAAAACTCAGTTTTTTTTTTAAAGATAATTTTCGGAAACAGCGGCATTTTCCTCCCTCTGAAAAGCTGTGTCAGTAACAATCAAGTGTCTAGAATGTGTCTATTAAATGAGTGAACCATTTTTAAGGTAAATAAGAACAACACGGTTTGAAATAACATGCACCGTTTTCAACAATTTGTTTGAAAACCAATATATTTTGAAAAATACGCTACGTTCAAATAGTTTCTTAACAGTCCGATCCCAAACAGTCTTGCTTTTATTTACTTGCAACTATGCAATACGTATCCCCTATTTATAACGTACGGATATAAGATGGATTGCGGAAAGGCTACAGCAAAGCCGTTCCTTCTATTTTTCCCAAGAGGGACAAAGGCTTGAAACTATAGCCCGTACCTGTCACCTTTAAAGATTATAAATCAAATTTTAATTAAAAAAAACTGGTATAAGTTGAATTTTTAAATTATGAGATAAGTTCAATTTAAAGAAATTCTTTTTGATTAATTTATTACTTTGAAGGTTAGATAAGATAACAAAAGTTATAAGTATGAATTTGGCAACATTAGAGTAAGGACGGCGGTGAAATTCGGGGATAACCCCAGAAATCTTTTTGAAAACAAAGTCTTAAAAATGTGGTTTCTTTAATTTCAGGTTTCGTGGTGTTGAGACTTAAGTTCAGTTTCCACCCCCCAGTGAAACATTTAAAATTAAAGTAATTTTAGACCATTTTTGGTAGCATTAACTAGGGAGAAGGAGGTCTCTTATAAAGATTTTTCATAATTAAAGTTATTTAAAGGCTAAGTTTAGTACTGTTAGAGAGTCAGAGCTCCTTCTAACGTTCTCCCGAAATTGAAGTATAAAAAACGCAAAATTTAAAATATTTTTGTTGATGAAGAGGGAATGGTCAAGGTTTGGGAGTTTTTTCCGGAATTTTTTTTTCACATTTCACAGCAATGCGATTGTTACCTACCTATCTTTGATGTTTGGGGGGATGCTCTAACGACACAAAAAGTCGGTTAAGTTAGGTGGCTCTCAAATTGAAGTGCTATTGGCAAATTTAAGGCTATCCTTCATGACGTTAAGAGAAAGACCAGAATTCGGGAGATATCCGCAAAAAATATTTTTTAAGCTATCCCTTGGGGATAAAAGAGATTAGGGTTTCCTGCCGCACCCGCATAAAACATGTCCTCACAAGCACATTTGAAAATATACCCAACCCCCCTTACCGCCCAAAATATGTTCATCGCCCCTCAACATCTTCCTACCCCCCACCGGGGGGCGGTATCGTCTCCGTTGCGAACCACTGTTGTAGAGCATAGCAAAAAACAACACACACACACATAAAAAAGTATTGTTTTCATTGCTCTAAATAAATTCATATTTTAAATAATTTCATTTTCTAACTTTTTCTGCTATTTAATGTAATTGTGCAAAACAATTTATTAATGAGCGTTCTGCATTGTCCCCGTCTGAATCCCTGAAATGATGGACTTGTTTTTTGTATTTAAGAATTTGCTTTAGTAATAGGTTAACTCTGATTTATATGATGTGTGTTTTTCATTATGTTTTTAATTTGTATTTTAGCACCTTCATAAAGCTGCTATATTTTGGGCTGATAAAGTAGCATCATTGTCAAATGGTAAATATAATTTGTAAAATGCAGTATTTTTTTGAAAAATGATATATGAATTAAAATAATCATTTAACTTTAAAATTAAATCAAATTTTGTTTCTGATTTCATTTGATTTTCATTAGTAAGTTAATTTGAAGTATTGTTGCTCTTAAAATAATACCAAACGCCTTGGTCGTATTATAACTTATAATGGCGAGTACCGGGGGACCGAGCGCGCTCGGTTAAAAAAAAAAGAGGTTTGTAAACTCGTGTTTTTTTCTAAAATGCAAAGTACTTATTTAGATAAACTTGAAAAGCATTTTTAAGCCTTTGGTTGCAATTATGCTTTTAAAACAGCCGTAAGTTGTTTTAAAAAACACAACCTTATTTAATCCATGCTCACCGTAAAATCACACCCAATTTCATTTCATTTGGCGCCTAAAGCGCAGGAGGGGTTGATGAGAACGGATGCAGAGTCCATGTTCTCCAGTACGCAGTTGGTTTTGACTTTCACTTGACTTCACACTCCAAGGTTCCCCCCGTACATACCACAACTCGTAGTTTAACCGGGATGGGGCCTTGAAAAGCGCTCTGTTCATTTTTGAACCAGGCCCAAGGGCTGAGCAAACCCTTGGCCCAGCATCCCCCAGAGGTATCGTTTCACTTGGAGGATTTTATGACCACGAACATTTTTAACGTCCGCCAGCCACCATTAATGAAGACGGTGGATCTTTGATCGGCTGGGCTTCCTCTATATGATCGGACCAGGACCCTCTGCTTACGAGTCCAACGACTTACCGATCGGGCTACCGCGGCCCACACCCAATTCTAACTTTCTTTTGATCGATCTCTTTTAAATTTCAAAAACAATAAAATTCTATACAAGAATTGCTCGTCTAAAGATATTAGATAGATGTAATTTTGTTTTGAAACTTAATATTTTAAGAAAATTGAGTTTCGTATTTATTGATTTTTTACCTGAAATATCTTACTAAACACTCTTGAGGAGGAAAAAAAGTGTTTGAAAACTAACTGTAACACTTTTATACTCAATTTTTAAATCTTACTTGAAAAGTAAAATAATCCGATTTTTATATCGTTTAAGTTACCATAAAATTGAATAAATGTCGCTGGACAATCACCACTGCTTTTATCCCATGGCTTTTGAATAAATGAAACAGCCTGTATAAGACACTATCTAGTGAAGCCTTGCTTTAACATTTCAAAAAACAATAACAATACCAAATACCATAAAATTTAAACTCGCGCTGATGTGATTAACTATGAAATCCATTGTTAAATTAAAACGTGGTTGCTATAAACAGTAACAATTGATAATAATCATAAAGAAAATGTCGATAAAGAAAGAGTCTCAAACTTACTTAATGAAGGCACAAAAAACGGGGTTTTTTGTGAAAACTGGCGTTTTTACAGAAAAAACGCCGACGTAGATGAACTCAGAAACCAAAACTCCATCTAAATACCAAGTTTTATTGAAATCGTTAGAGCCGTTTTCGAGATCCGAAATATATATATATATACAAGAATTGCTCGTTTAAAGATGTTACATAAAACATTCAAAACTGATTTAATAATCGTGACTAATGGTGGTTCTTGAATCACTGATAGTTTGAAAATCTTTTGATAGCTCGTTATTAAAAAGTGGGACTTTATTTATGAAGATTTTCTTCAAAAAATTATTTTATAAACTTTAGACTACATGTTTTTTCAGCAATTATTGAAAATAGTGGTCTATTAGTTTTTAATAGTTATACTATTATAACAACTGGTAATAATAATGTTTTTATGTTTTAGTTTTCTATACATCATAGGAAATATTTACAATTTATGTACACTATATATATTTTTATTTACTTATTTTTTTTCCTTTCAGAAGACGCATATGATATATATTGGTTGGCACAAAGTCTATATTGTAGTGGACAATATCATAGAGCTGCTATATCAATAAAATCAAGAAATCTACACAAGGTTGATATTGCATTGTTCATTTTTTCATTTGGACTGAAAAATCTAAAAGTATTTTTATAATTTGCTTTTTTATGTTCATGCTTGTATGCATGTGAGTCATTAACTCAAATTCGTTAAACAGTACTTGAAGTTAACAATCAGAGTGTCTAATACTCCCACCTGGAAACTCAAAAAAAAAGCTGTGAATTCATAAAACAAGAGCAGAAATCCTAAAAGAGCCATGATTTTTAATAATTGATCATGAGTTTGTTTTTCTTCTATTTAGAAACCACAAGTGCAAGAAAAGACCCCTTTTTTGCATAGTCTGCTTTGTATTGCTTACTGTTTAAGAAATAACAAGTAGTATTAGAAAAGAAACCAATAGCAGATTTTGAAACTTTTGCTTGAAGGTTGACGATATAATACAAAAAAGGAAAAAACCATTTAAGCACAGTTTCTTTGAAAGAGGAGTTGAAGCTGAAATATTCTAGCTAAATATAGTTTGAGTGGCTGAAATACGAGGGCTGTCTGAAAAGTTTCCGACCTCGATATAAAAGGGCCAAAACTTATGAAACAAAGAGAGATGTTCTTATTAAGGAGTCTTTTGGAAACCTGGAACCGTAATTTTGGCTATTTTTAGTTCAAATTGGGTGCTTGACAGCCATACTAGTGAGTTGCTCCAACAGTTTTTTTGAAAATGGAAAAAATCGAATATCAAGGTCTGATTCGATACTTGTTTTAAAAAGGAAATACTCCTGCACAAATTAAAAAGGAGTCGGACTCTGTGTATGGGGACTCTGCACCATCGTCTACAACCGTAAAATTTTGGGTAGCGTAATTTAAACGTGGCCGTACCAGCTTGAGTGTTCATGAACGCTCAGGTCGGCAAAAGCTGCTATCACTGATGAAACACATTGCTAAGGCTCATCAATTGGTGCTGGATGACGCAGATTGAAGGTGAGATACATAGTAGAAACTGGGGATGCACCGAGTACTCGGTAAATATTCGGTACTCGGCCAATTTGCCGAGTACTCGGTACTCAGTCAAATTTGGATCAGGTACTCGACTGATACCGAGTAGTTGTAGAAAATTGAATAGTTCAAGACACCTTTTTCAATAATTAATTTTCAATTATGCTAACTCTTATTAATATAGGTTGAAGCTACTGCTTCTGGTTTCTGAACAAGTAATATTAACTCTTCGCTATTGTTCATTGGAAGAACAAATTATGGGTATACTGCCATCTAGTGAGAAATTTTCAAGTTAATTTTGAAAATATTGAAGTTTGTAATGCTTCAATAGAGTAAATCTTTATTTTAATATCCTCAAAAGCTTTTAAAAATTATTCAAGTTTAGAGAATTAGAACTAATCAATACTAGATTAATATAATTCCAACTTAATTGATACTTTATATTTATTCATTTAATGTAGTTTCATTTTAAAAATAACTTTTTTCTAAAATTTTTGACAAAATAAATAAAATATTTTAAACAATGCATAAGTTTAATTCAGTGGGATTTTTGTTCTAAGAACTATCATATAGAGGTCCATTCCAATGATCAGTTCATATGCCAGGGTTCGAATTTACTGCTGGTCCATTGTTTTCAGACCAGTAAAACTCGCCTCGAGTCATCATAAAAATAATAAACAATCCAAGGACCACCATTTAAAAAAAAAAAAAAAATGTGGTTAATGATTTAAGGTGAACTAGTGATGTTGTCTGTTAACCAGTATATACTGCTGTTCACTGGTCGAGAAGACCAGTAAAATTTTGTAATGATTTCTAACCCTGTACCGTTGAATGTTAATGATTTTTTAAAAAACAATTGGTACTCGGTACTCGGCAACTCGGTACGCGACCGAGCAGTGAAAGGCTGAGTACTCGGCTACTCGGCCAAAGTGCTACTCGGTGCATCCCTAGTAGAAACTATGAATATCTCTAAGGAATACGCATGCCACATTTTAAATGAAAAATTAAGCATGCGGAAGCTGGCTGCACTTTGATTGCCACATTTGCTCAATTTGACCAGAAACGTGTATGAATGAACATTTGCAGCGCACTTCTGGCACAATGAACCAGAGTTTTTCTGACGACTTATCACTGTGGATGAAAAATGGATTCATCAGTACACTCCAGAAACAAAAACGCAGTCAAAACAATGGACTGCAAAATGAGAACAGCTCCGAAAAGGCCAAAACAGTTCCTTCTGTAGGAAAAGTAATGCCGACCGTTTTCTGGTATAGCCATGGAGTGATACTCATTGACTATCTTAAAATGGGAAAAGCCATAACAGGAACATACTATTCTACTCTCCTTGACAAATTAAAGGAGGAAATAGAAGAAAAAGGGCCGCATTTAAAAAAGAAAAAAGTTCTTTTTCATCAAGAATATGCTCCTGCTCACATCTCAGTGGTTTCAATGACCAAAATTCAAGAGTTAAGGCTCGAAATCGTTGAACACCCACCCCACTCACCAGACCTGGCCCCAAGCGACCCTTTCGTGGTCCCTAAGCTGAAAGAAGCACTTGGAGGACAAATGTTTTCTTCAAATGAGGAGGTCATAAACTTCGTCAACAGCTTTTTTGAGGACACATTTTCATCATTACTTTTGGCTGGGTTAAAAGGATGGGAGCATTACTGGATGACGTGTGTGGACTTGAAAAGAGACTATGTCGAAAAGTAACAGCCAATTTGGACAATAAAAATATTTTATCTATGTTAGGACGGAAACTTTTCAGGCAGCCCTCGTAACTATAAATTATTTTATGAATATTGCTTTTCTTTAACTTAATAATAGAACTAAGTGGTCCTTTCATATAAGATTTATGAAAGCTAAAAAAGTTTGACCTCTTATGTAAACCTCAGATGGTGCTATCAACTGATTGAGAATTTATAAATTGTTTGAAACTTCAACCTTAAATACATTTTTTCTGAAAAAAAAAAGACCTTGCTCTTGAGCACAGTTGAAAACGTTGCCCATTATTTGGCATGGAAGGAAAAATTGAGTCGGCATGATAGCATTCTGTTCATCTCAGATTGATTTATAACAATCTACTTAGAAATTTCAAATTACTTCTATTTTCAAAGACTGCGGTAGTAATTTCTCTTATAATGTTTTATATCAAAAACGAAATGGAACCATGTTTTACAAAAACTGCCTTTGTGGAAGTGGAGAAATTATATTTATTCAAATTTAATTTATAAAATTTTTAGTTTAAAATTCAAGACATTTTAATTTTAAAAATAATTCACTTTTTTTGTTTTTATTTTTAGTGAAAAACTATGTTTTTTTTCCAGCAAAACATAATGTAATACACATTTATTTTCAGACAGATCTGGAATGTCGTTATTTAGCAGCTAAATGTCATGTAAGTAAAAGATTTATCATTTATAATTACTGATTTTTTTTAAATAAATAAAAAAAAATTCTTTGTAATGCTTTACAGACTTTTACTATTTTGTTTGTAAGAACACATTTTAACATCTTGTGGTATTTGCAAATCTTATTTTATTTTATTTTAGTTATTAGTTGTTATTATTATTACTATTTTATTTAGTTATTTATTATTATCATTTATATTATTATTATTATTTGTGCATGGAAAATGTGGTTTTATCATCAGCATGTAGTAGCATGTCTCTAAATTGTATATGCTCAGAGGTGAGAGCTAGACTACTCAATGCTGATAACTAAATTATACTGTGCAATTGTGCATACCTAGTATCAAGTTGTATTTTTTTGTTGGTAAAATAGTTAGTAGTAGTTATTACTCATTTTTAGTTATACAGTATGAAACCCCAATTTTAGGAATACACAATTAAAAAAACCCCAAAACCCTAAACTTCTCCCCTTCAATTCAAAATGTATCATTTTATTTCAGTGTTCAAAATTCTTAACATTTTGCTATTTTTTGAAAGCAGTATTTTCAGCATGTTTTCTACATTGCTTCGATGCCATGTATTATGTGTAACTCTGCTCATTTTTATTTTCTCAAAAATATACAATGCAAAGCATATTGAATAAAAACTGTTATTTTTAGTGCAGGTATGATTTATTTTTGTATTGATCAACACATTGTATAAGGCATATAATAAAAAGCAACATCCGTTCGACTTATGTGCCGCTGCAAATTATCTTCAACGTTTTTTAGCGTATTAAAGAACACTTTTATTGAGATTGACCAAGGAAGCCATACCGTAGTAAAACCTGGAATATCTAGAATCGTACTATTCCCAGTTTTCCACATTTGGGGCTCAATATTGTAGTATTACTTCCAAAATAAATCTGTACTTTTTTCCTAATAAGGTTTTTCAATTTCAAATGTTTACCTTTAACATAACTTAGTGTCTTGTTTGTTTTTAAAAGATATATTATAATAGGTACACACACACACATATTCCTTTAAAGTTGTTATTTTGGTAACAGTCAAGGGCGGATCCAGCTTCTGGTTAAGGAGGGGGTCATTTTCGGAAAGGGGGGGGGAGTCAAAGTGCAATTTTTGTGCAAAAATGGGGGATTTTGGCAGTTTTTTCGTGAAATAAGTCCCAAAAATGCAATTTTTTTCTATATTTGGTCGGTTAAGGGGGGGGTCATGACCCCCATGACCCCCCCTCTGGATCCGCGCCTGGTAACAGTATAGGTGCAAATCTGGGTCTGAATAAAATTGTTATATGATATTGCTGGAGTTCCAGTCTCATAGGCATTGAGAAATTACCCAAATCAATTACTGTTTTTATATTTCAAAAATTTTAAAACATACTAGGATTTAAATGTTGGGTAGCTTTTTATCCCATGCATAAAATCAGTGTACTGACCTTGTCAAAGAAGCTCTTTCTGTATGTTTTCTTTTTCTTTTTTTTTTTTTTTTTCAGAACAAAAATTCATTAATCTATTTCTTAAATTTTATTATTAAGTTTAATGTATTGGATATTTCAGATGATATTGTCGTCATTTATTTATTTATTATTTTTTTTTTCAGTTTGCTGGCAAGGAATATAAAGAAGCACTGGATGTTCTTAGTATTTCTGAAATAAGTGCGTTATCTCCTCTAAATTGGTCAAGTCAAAATGTAAATTCAGAAACAGATGATCAAAATACTGTATGTTATTTTTTCTCTGTCTCTTTTTGTATAAGTACAGGGTGTCCACTCCAAGCGTGGACCAATAGCTAATTTCTAAACCGTTAGAGATAAGCATATAGTTTATTTGGGAAAAAATCTCCAAATTACGAAAGGAATTTTGGGTCTATTCAATGTTTTTCAAAAAATCAAATTTTGAAAGAGTTACGAAATTTAAATTTTTATACAGCACCCCAGTCCTATCACTCATATTTAGTAAAACATTCTTGACACTGTAACGTTTAAAAGTAAAAAAAAAATCACTCTTCTACCACAAAAATTGACCGAGTTATGACTTTTTGAAAAATCAAGATTTTGAATTATTTCGCATACGGTCTCTTAGGCGATCTCTTGATGACGTCATGAAACAATGCAAAATCTTGATTTTTCAAAACGTCATAACTCGGTCAATTTTTGTGGTAGAAGAGTGATTTTTTTTTTAGTTTTAAACGTTACAGTGTCAAGAATGTTTTACTAAATATGATTTATAGGACTGGGGGGCTGTATAAAAATTTAAATTTCGTAACTCTTTCAAAATTTGATTTTTTGAAAAACATTGAATAGACCCAAAATTCCTTTCGTAATTATTTGGAGATTTTTTCCTAAATAAACTATATGCTTATCTCTAACGGTTTAGAAATTAGCTATTGGTCCGCGATTGGAGTGGACACCCTGTATTTAACTTGTCTGCACAATGTTTATCAAAGTTGAATGATCTAATGAAATATAGTGACTGGAGTGTCTATAAATTTTTCTTGAGATATAAAACGAAGCTTATCACAAGCTTACCCTGCAATGTCGAACTTCAGGGAAACTTTTCTGGGGCCTACCTGAAATTTGTGGTTTAAGTTGATGAATCTTTAAATTCTGGGGTTTTTTAACTCATCAATCTCAATCTTTTGAATTATTTGCTTTAATTTGTTAACTGGCATCCAAAGTGGAAATTCTTAAAGACAGAATTAAATAGTTTTAATAATGCTGCATAGATGTGTTATTACTAGTCATTCTTCTCCAGTAGCCATATAGAACATTTCTTTTTCAGGAAACGTGCTGAGAGTTTTATGTCTCACTTGCTGAGTATGAATAACCACAAAAGCTTTAATTTAAAGTAGGAAAGGAGAGCAACAGTTTTGTTATTAGACTTTTCCGTCTGTGCACCTGTTCCCTCCATATTCTTCTTCAAAGAAAATGACACTTTTTGTTTTAATTTCCATGTACAAAAGTAAAGAAGGAATGGATCATACATACCTCCTGTAAATCGATCTCTGAATGCCCCCATAATCAGTCCCCCCCATCTATAAATTATTCCTCCCTTCCTTTTAAAACTGTTAAACATGATAAAAATATTTTCCTGAAAGAGATGTTTTGAATCCATGCCATAGTAACTATCAGAACTTAATTTCTTGTAAAAGAAATGAGGAAAATGAAATAATGTTTTGTTCCATCTTACTTTTCTATGTAAATTGATTAAATTCTATCTAATTGAAATATTCATATACTTTTGAAAAAAGTTGCATGAGCTGATCTCCTTTGAGCTCCTATGCAAATTAAGCCCTGTTTATTGTATTTTTCATATATTCTGATATTTTTCAACTTTGAAGGGGGGGAGGGGGAATTTGCTTAAAAAATAACTTTTTACTGAAAAACTTTTGTCTTACAATGACTGTTGATATTGACACTGTACTCAAATTTAGTAAATATGTTTTTTTCTTTCTTTCATTCTTTTTTTTATGTAAGTTTTGTTCCTTTGCATTTAAATTCACCGCAATCACTACTAGCATGTACCTTACTTAGTGAGAAAATGTATTGATGATGTTTTCTTTTATAGTCTTCAGTGTTTTTTAGCTTTTTTGGTTTTTTTCAAACTTATTATTTTTTTAAACTTTAATTGAATTTAAATATATTATGTATAGCTATAAATTGTTTTATGTTTCATTAATATGAATAATTCGGTTTTAAATCATGTCCAAAGATTTATATGCAGTATGTGACTCACCTGCTTGCCCATCTGATTTTTTGCATTTTTGATGAAAGCACAAGCTTTCAAATATTTATTCTCCAAGGTTGATCACCATGCTATGTTACTTGCTCATATTTCATGCAAAAATTTAAGTCTGTTGAATTTTGTGCACTTTTGAGATGTTTTACTCATATTGCAAAAGCAATACCTGCTTGAAAATATCATGAAAAATTCAGATAATTTGAAAAAGAAAAATTATTAACAACCCTAATATGTAATTGTTTTTTGTGCACATTTTGATCAAACTTTCAAAACATTTATTACACTTTTTTATTTACATACTTTTTGAAATAGGTGCTTTAAAAAGTTTGATTTTAAGAATTGAGTACATATGTGATAGCCAGGGCCGCCGCTACCAGCGATGGGGCCCGGTACCAATTTTAATGCGGGTCCCCCATGCAGCCCCCCCCCCCTCCCATTGCATATTTTCATGCCATCGTTTCAGCACATTTGCAATTGTAAAAAAATAAAAAATAAAAATAAAAAAAAAAAGAGAAAAAAAAAATTAGGAAAAACTTTTTTTTTTAGTTACGAAAGTGTGCATCTGATTTTATTTTCACGTTTTTTGTATCGCTAGATGATTTTAAAAAGCGGTACATTTTCCTTTGCGCAAGCGTGTTTCATTCATTAGTGTTTGTACTAGCAATTGTTTCATATTGAGAATCGGCAATGGAAAGCAAGATTTTTTTTTTTTTTTTGATGAAATTATTGACATTATTACTTTAAAAACATGTTCATAACCTTACGGGCCCCCCAAAGCTCCGGGCCCGGGTACTAGAGGTCCAGTAGTCCCCCCCAAACGGCGGCCCTGGTGATAGCTAAAGATAATATTGATAGTAAAATTTAAAATAGCATTTTATCCATTTAGGTGAGTGCAATTCTATTGTTAAAAGGTCAAATATATGAAGCAATGGATAATAGAGGCCTAGCAGCAGAATGTTTCCAAGATGCTTTGCAACATGATGTTTATTGTTATGATGCTTTTGATTCACTTGTTCAACATCAAATGCTAAATAAAGAAGAAGGTAAGATTTGGTACATAATCTAATTGTATTATGTACAAGATCAGACTTGATTAGCATAAATTCTTTTATAATCTTTGTTTTTTGAATAGGAAAAATTTTAAAAATGAATGAAAAATATTTAATAACATAGAAGTGAATGTTATTTGAATGAGATATTTAAGTAGTTGGATCAAAATCATGACCCAGTTATAAATAAATCGTAAAATATTGTTAAAAATGCAATTTAACGAATTTGTAGGTTTGAAACAATGCAAATTAGGTAGGAAGTATGATTATCTAAAAGTAAAAGTCCATTTCATAACTTTTTCACTATAATTTAGAAATTGTTTTTATTGAATTTATGTTTTTTTGTCTGACCACAATATATTGGTACGTCTGACGTAAGAGTTGACACCAGCTTTGAAAAATATTTGATGGCCTTAAATTTAAAGAAATCAAGGTTATCTCTTAGAAGTTGAAGATCCCTTCTCATTAGAATGAGGCATTATGGATCAGATGTATGATTGATGCAATGAACACAAGTTCGTCAAATTGAAAACTTTATTAGTTTATTTCAACTTCTAAACATGGATCGGCTAAAAACTATTTCAACTTAAATACATCATAAAATCAAGATAAATATCGCTGCAAAAGGTGACTCATCCTAATACTTAAACTACGCTCGGCATTACTGCAATTGTAAGCTTGCTCAAATGGCCAGTGCAAAGCTGCCACGAGCGAGTAGAGTCTACCTACGCGAGCCACAAAACCAAACCGGAAATTAAGAGCAAGTGACTCGTCCAACCCCCTACGCCACTTTTAAAAGGATACGCACTTTACTTATTCTGGCTACAGGGCATGTCCTGCCCAGTGGAAGCCGCGATCTTCGAATGCAAGATCATTCTAAACCATTCCATGTGCTCCAAAGCGCTGCAAAAATACGTCACAGCGGCAGTCACGCCGAAAACTCCCGAGTCATATCCAAACTGGTGGATCAAGATAGCTTTCATTCTGCCTTGAGTTAAACTTTAGTAATCAAAATCAAAAACTACTTATCAAAACAAAGCACGTAAGTAGTATCATTTGTATTTAGATGAGGTGATGAGAATACTTACTTGATTAAACATTTTATGGCTATCAATATTCACTTCAGTTTTGAGTTTTATTACATGTTGGAATGAATTGAAGTAGCCTTATTTCGTTTTCTCCTACACGCCTCTTTTACGCTCACTTGTTCCTTCTATAGAATGAAGTTTTCTGTTTCAATTGATCTGCTATTCATTAATGGCACAACTGCAACTATAAAAATTTTACAGTGTCAATAAATTCATTCAGTGATAGTATAACACACAATTTTTATGTTGATAAACTTAATAAATTACTAGGCTTTTTTATTTATTTATTTTAAGTTTGTGATTGTTGTCTTTTATTTTTGCCCTCTGCTTCATGTTTGTTGCTATGAATCTAATTTGTATTCTTGTTTCTTACAGAATTAAATTTAATGAACTCATTGCCATTCGAAACACAATGCCCTGAAGATGAAACTAATATTGTAAAATTTTTGTATGAAATACAGTTAAAAAAAGTAAGTATATTGGTTTAAACTCATATTAGTTTAAGAAGTTAAGTTAAAGCATTGTATTAATATTTTATTCAGAATTGTTTTTTTCCTTGAGTATTGAAATTTGAAATTCTCAAAATATGTACCTCTTTTTAATTTGGAAATATTTATTGCTTTTTAATTCTTATTTAATCTATGAAACATAATGTTTGAATGTAATTTTTAGGTTGTGGAAGAAATTCTTTGGGACATTTTTCATTAAAAATGGTACCAATTTTACCAAACATTACAAAAAAAAAAAAAAAACAGTGAAAGTGAAAGAAAAGTGTCTAGTGATGAAAAATCTTGTGTTTGTAACTCCTAACAATTTTTAAAAAGTTAATGCAAATTCAATATTTTAATACAGTGGAAAAGATTTACTGTTGAATTTTTTCTATTAAATATAGGGCGTTTGGCTCATTTAGGCGCAACTTAACTCTTAGCTTGGTCAAAATTGGGTATTTCAAATCTTCCTTGTTTTTAGCTCTTAAAACATGCTTTAATTGAAGACCAGAATTTTTTATCCATGTAAGAAATCTGGTTTGACAGTTCATTAAAAAAAAAAATCTGTCTAAAGCTAGACTTAGTCTTCAGCCTTCTGTGTATGTGTACTGAGTAAGAATTGATGGAAATTTTGAGATAACAGTGTGTTTAAAAATTCATTTTAAATTTTCTAGATCAAATATGTAAAAAAACTTTTTGAATTGTATCATTCAAGACTTCAAAACTTTCTAAGGCTAGCTCACCAATATACTTCTCCAAATAAATTTTTATAGCATAATTTTCCTTAAAAATTCAATTTTTATTTATTATTTTTAAAAAATTTTTGTAGTGCAAATACTTTATATGAACACGTACTGTACTTATTTATGTTTATTTCCTTTTAAGAATTTCTCTATGTTTTTTTGAATTCTATTGTTGATCTTAAGTACTCATTCTAAAATTACTTTTAGTATGACAAGCCTGGGGACTTAGTAATTCCTCCAGAGATAGCATCTTTATCTGGAAACCTTGATGTTGGCAATGCACTAGCCGAAAGGTGTTTTTATAACTGTGATTATGAGCAATGTTTCAAGATTACATCCTCGTAAGTTATACTTCTGATTAATTACTGTTGTTAAAATAGATAAAGCTACTAAAAATTTTCTCCTGTCAAATACCTTGCATGCCTTGCTGTCTCAGTTGGTTCTTTTATTTTTTTATCTGCAATCGAACCTTGATAAAACTATCTCCAGGGGACCTTTAAAATCAATTATGAACTACAACTCATCTTATCTGAAAAACAATTTACTATAAACCATAGGGTGGGTCTTGTAAATTAAACTCATTTTGCCCATCCTGACTTCATGTAAAGTTTTTAAAAGCTTCTGAAATTGGTGAATTTTTTAAGATTGTTTCACATTTTGGTCTATTAGTTCTGGTAGTGTAACTTAGAACAATTTCAGATGGGCATTGACGTCAATGTTTTTTGTGCTCTAATATCACTACTTAAAGTATTTATCAAAAGTATTGAAAAATCTTGTACAGTGGTGGCATAGCTAAATCCAGAGCAGATACTGATGGTGCCACCCCTCTTTAAAAGGATAAAGTATAATTCAACAAGAATTAATATTAAATTGAAAATTTAATGAACCCCTAATCTGAACTGCCTCACCTCATATTTTAAAAAAAACCTAAAATTTAAATATATTTAAAAATTTGTTTGGAAAGGAGGAAAAGGAAGAATAGCCACAGCTATTTAGAGTTGCTTGTCGCAAAAGCAGAATCAATAGAAAAATTAAAATAAGTTTAAAAGCTCTAAAATCAATGACAAGTATTTATTCATTAACAAAAAGGAATTGGCGACACATAAAATATTAAATCATTGAGCTTGCTCTCAATGTCTGCTCAACAATGATATTGTTTCAAATCGTGTGAATCAAGGATTAGAATTACATTGAAAGTTTACTAAACAAAGTCTATATAACTTAGAATTCCAAACAAATTCCATTGCATGCTGAAAAATTCATTCTTTTTATTAGTATAAATATTTTAAATGTATAAGTTAGGTTTCCACTGCCAAAATTGCGAAAGAATGCTAATTCAGTTTTTAATTAATGTCTCTGGTAATTAGAGTTCTACAAAGATGAGACCAAGCTACAAATACTCGGGATCAAGTCAACTTTTGAACAAAAAAGAAATGATCAAAATTGGTTCATTTGTTTAGGAGCTAGGATGCCATAGACATATGCAATAACATGAAAAACTGAAAACTCATAAGCCCCTTCCATTTTGTTTCTGAAGCTAAAATAATCATTTAAGTGTGATGCTTGTATTTTGGTGCAAAGCATATTTAAATAAGCATTTTGAAAATAAGTAAATTTTTCATCGTCAAACAACACTTGTCAGTAAAACATCATGAACATATTTGATAAATCTAACTGAATAAGTAGGAACTAGGCAACTAAACAAATAAAAAAACTTGATGCATGTTTAAATGGCACCTGCCTTTCCTTTGATAATTCACAAACTTCAATTCAAAAGTATTGCATTGAATAAAAATTTAAATAAACTTTACTTAGGATTGTTAGGCACTCCCTTCCTTCAAAAATATATGTTGGAGGTGTTAGAACACTTGAAGCAACTGCAGTTATAATGCTCCTGGTGCTGTATGTGCAACAAGGGTAAAACCTAAAGGTGCTTTTTTTTTTTTTTGTGCTATTGTGAAATCTTAAAAACAATTGTGCCAGTTGGAATATAATTTCGAAAGGAAAACCTTGGGCTAAGTTAACAATAGCAATTAAAAAATATAATTGAAAAAGCTCTTCCCTTTCACACACAGCTACTGTTTTATATACATCAAGTTTTATTTCATTATCTTTTTAAAGCCCATTTTGTCCAGGTGTGAAACCTGAGGTTAACCACCCGCACTTTACTACACCACTCATATGTGAGACATTCAGAACTAAAGTGAATCAGATCCAAGCATAGTTCTGAGATAGTCAAGATTAAAATTAATAACACTAGTTGAATCTGAAAGTGATTTTTGCTAAATTTTGGAATTATAAAAACTAACTTAAGCATGGGTCATAATTTGAAAATTCAAGAATAATAATTTGGGTGGAGACTCAATTTTAAAGCAGAAATAGTTTTGGACTAGATCCACTTAAGCTTTAAATGCCTAATTCACATGAGTATAATGTTTTTAATTATTACATACTCAAGTTTACTTTTTTCTTAGCATTCTCAACAAAGATCCTTTTCATCTTAATTGTCTGCCAATTCACATATCATGTTTAATGCAGCTGGATAAATCAAATGGTTAGTATAAGTTTTGATTGATTTTTAGCATCCTTGTTTGATTTTTCTTTCATTTATTTATTTATTTATTGATGTGCTTATGTCATTTTTAGCCTTTAATCTGTATATGTGTTGTAAAAAATTGTTGAATATAGAAATGCTCCCTTGTATAACTGTGCAATGAATTTTTTCAGTTAAAATAATGAAAGAATGTTTTCTTTTTTCTGGAGAGTGAGGGGGATCTCATTTGAATAATTATATATATTTAGTATTATTTATATAGATAAGAAAAGCGAAGAATGCAGCCATATTTTGCTCAAAATGACATAAAAAATAAAAATTAATAATCCTTGGAAAGTCAATGCCTCTCTTCTCTTAATGGGGGGGGGGGGGAGAAAATCAGCTCAAAAATGTAAATGTCCTCAAATTCAAACCTTGCTGATAAGCAATTACAGAACTTTGTTTTATTGTAGTTTGCTTTGAGGTTTTTCTTTTTTCTTGTCACTTTTTTTCCCTGCAATAATAAAGAATTTCTCAATCTTAAATTTGTTAAGAAGTTAGGTTGGTAAAATTAAATACTTTACTTAAATAAAAATTATGTAGTGGCTTAGTTTTGCGTAAATATTTGTACTGCAAAATTAATTTACACATGAAAGTATTTAAATGTGAACATTTTATGGACTTGTCTTCTGAAAGATAAAACATTCCTGAATGTATAGTCCAAAAGCAAAATTAACAAAACGTTGTCGTACATAATGTAGGCATGTGACTGTAGAACAGGCACGTGCCGTCAATGAATGCCTGGGGTAGGCAGATGCGAAGATTTGTGGAATAATATATAGCATTAAAACGCATGAAATGTAAAAAGCAATAAAATAATGTGAGTATGAAAGATGTTTACTTATTATACAAATTATATACATATATTCAGGAATAGTCACTTGCATACATGTATATAATTTATAAACTATCTCATATCCATATTGGATACAGTTTCAACTTAATCCTACGAAAAAGCGGGATACAAAAACACACATAACATTTGAAAATTACAAAATTTCATGAAAAAGAAAACACGGAATGGAGATAATGCAAATGCAAATTGCAAGTATTCAACAATACTGTACGTCAACACGTCTAGACCGTAGAAAAGTCACAGATTCCACAGGCATGGTTCTGCTCATGACGCAGTCAAGTTTCGGCGGAGAACAGAAGAAACCGCAAAGGCACTTTTCGGACAGCCTTTCGTCGCCGCTTTTCGAACATTAGGGGAGAAAAGTGCGGGGCACGTGCACTTCCTTAGACGATGCATGCTACAGATACAGTGGTCGAAAAGCAGCGGTAGTCGATGCTTTTTTAAGGAAGAAAAATGAAAATTTCGTGTTTTTTCTACTATATTCGCTGTTTAATGCCTTCATATTTTCCAATCAGCGCATTATATGTCATTTAATGAAATTAAAAAATTGGTATGTTTTTTCATGGGTAGGCACTGCCTGCCTTGCCTACCCAGACGGCACGTCTCTGCTGTAGAATAATTAAAAATAACCTAACCTCAGAATTTTATTGATCAAAAGTCAAACTCCAAAGAATCATCAGCTATAAACTAAAATGCTTCATTTTTTTTGTCTACAACTTCTAAGACAAATGTTGGTCAAGTTGTGGGAATGTTTCTATCATTCTTTACTTTTTAAAATTTATGTAAGGTGTAGTTGTTTTTATTCACATAACTAGAAAATTCCTTTTGTTTTTATACATAGCTTTTGACATTGACACTAAAAGTATACAGCAGACTCTTCAAATGTAACAAATAACTCTGTAGCATATTTATCAAATCAAATTTGATTAATACATATCAACCATTTTATTCAGGAATGAAAACAAGTATCGAAATAATTGTATATTGTATATAGTAGCAATTTTTAGTAATTTGAGCTTTTAATTTCATTTGTATTTTAATGTCTATTATGCTATTAACATCTTGACTACAGAACTTTGCTAAATATATTTAATGCTCAATTGCATAGAAAAAATTCTTCTTAATTGTTTGAAGGTATTTTAATATCCTTTATGTTTTCTCCCTCTCTAGCTCTTTTCTACTTAGCACATAAACTTGTGGACTTATATCCTGAAAGTGCTGTAAGTATTGATTTTATGGAGATCATGTTTTTGTTCATTTTTCCTTATTAAATCGCAGAATCTTGAAGAAAATCTCCATTGAACTTAAGTTTTACAAAATATAAACAGGAGTTAGCATTATAGTACCCTTTTAAGATGTATATGAACCCAAATATATGCTCTCAATAAGTGGTTGATAATTTTGCTTTGAAATATGTATCATGGATGCAAGACCTTCCGTCTCAAGACGGATTTCCGTCTTGACGAGATTGCGGAGACGGAGCTTGGGACGGAATGAAAATTTAATGACTTTCTTCAGTTTTTAGTTATAAGAAATTTGTTTTCTCAATGTTAAAAAAATAAATAAATTTCAATTCCAAAAAAATTCTGAGAACCCTCAACCATCCTCTTTCTAATATTTTTTGCGATAGCCTGAATTGCTATTTTGGAATCTACAGTTTAAAAAAATTACTGTAAAAGAGCCCCTGAACCCCATTCCTTCCTTCTACGTTACCAAAATGACCGATAATCGTGTATTTAGGACTTATTTTTTCAAAAACTCCGGAGGGAACCCCCGATACCTCTCTTCCATATCGTTGGCGATCATTCAATTTTAAGTTTTCGGAGCCACGATTTAGAAAATGCACGAAGGAGAGACCCCCCCCCCCCCTTGCTACACACAAAACAAAATGCTTGAAATGCTGCACTTAAACGGAGGCTTACGTTGTTATAAAAATAAAAGCTCAAGAAATTCAAATTGAGTACTAATATTCAAAAATTGACCAAGTTAAAACAAACAATATAAAATATCATATATCCTAAAGTACGCAAGGAGGGAGGGGGGGGGGTGCTCAAAATATTTTCAGTCTTGAACACATCACTGAACTTGCACCCATGATATGTATACTAGTCATACAACACCAATGAGAAAACATTGATATTTCAAAACATTGATGTTCAAAATAAAGTGCTTACATTTATGTTTTTATGTCAGTATTGATGTCATCAATATGTTAATTTTGAGCATTGATGTTGTATCTATAATGCAAACAGAAAGAAATTTATTAAGCTCGTCCTTCTTTCTTGCAATCAATTTTTATTTCTCACAATTACTTTGTTAAAAGTGTCATAAAGATTTGAAATGTCTGTGAAACATTTTTTTAAAGCTAGTTTTATGGTCTTGCTTACTATAATTCTTTGTTTCATAAGTTATGGAAAATTTATTGCTTATCGCAAGAACTTCAATGATCACAACATTGTGTCAAATGGAAATAGTTGTACAAAACAAAAATTTTACAATAATGTCCATAAAATTATGAGAAAACTTGAAGATTCTTTGCTGTATGATAATTTAGCACTTTATTCATGTGTAGAAAAGAAACTACTGTTCAGACATTATCCCTTCTTGTCAGATTCTTGTTTTTATGCCCACCAGCCATTTCAATTTTGTGATGGGGGGGGGGGGGACAATATTTTATACCCAATGTTACTTAGACCAAAAATGTGCCTGCATGTAAGTAAATACATGAATTTTTCAATGCCAGATAGAGAATGGGAAGTTGCCTCGTTTGATATCACAAATGATGGGTCTATATCTATGTGCTGCTTCCATCAAAGGCATTATTGAAGGTATCTGTACTTTTGATTTATATTTTGTATTAAAATCCTTATGTGTGTGTGTGTGAATTTGCAGATTGCTTGGTATGCTGTCGGCTGCTATTATTTGCTAATAACTAAAACAGATGCTGCAAGAAGATATTTAAGGTAGTTTATTGTGTTTGATAATTTTACCTACACTTATCCTTTGCAATTTGAAAGAGAGATGAAAAAAAAAAAAGAAAAGAAATTTAAAATTAGAAACAAATTATTTGAAATAAAGGATGACCAATAAATAGTCTAATGAAGAAATTAAGCAGTAAATTACCTGCATTAAGCCAGTGCTAAGGCAGAAATACATGCAATACTTTGCCAGTTCGGTCATTGCATCCAGAGACTGCAGTTTCGTTATTTTTGCACTCATCAGGTAGATATCGTAGAAGCTAAGAGTACCAAAAAAAAAAAACTGGTAGCTAGTGTAAAATTAGTACACCAGCAAAAGACTGCAGACGGTACAACTGGTAAATGGGTACCCAAGCTCTGCATTAAATTTACGAGATGTGCCACACCCTTGCTGCAGTCTCTAGATTATGTGTTAATTTTACATAAATTACCAGTTTTTTGGGGGAGGGGGGCACTCTTAGTTTCAAAAAATTATATCTACCTCCAGCTTGGTTACCTGCTATTCCAGACTGATGAGTGCTAATAAGCACAAAACTGAGATGAAATAACCAAGATGGAGGTGTACTGCACGTAACTAGAAAACATTCACTTTGTCTCAAAACAGTGTTTTGTACGGTATGCCATTTATTGCATGCATTGTTTAAAATAGTCTTAGATGAATCTTTTAATAACCAACCCTAGATTAATAGTTAAACCTGGTCATTTTCATGTGCTTTTGGGATTGCCATTTAAAAAAGCTGAAGATAAGATTCTGAAATCAATTTGAGTTTTTATTTGCTTCTTTAAATAACAATCCCAAAAGCACATGAAAATGATCAGGTTTAACTATTAATCCAGGGTCGATGCACTTAATAATAAAGATGCACTTAAATATCCTTGTAAAGAAAAATTGGATGAAATGTAGAGATCATCTATGTGTCTACAACAAACTCAAAAAAATGAAGAATTCTCATACTGTTGGCCCTGCTTAATTGGGTAATGGATAATCGAATACCCCGCTTATATGAATAAAATATCTCGGAACCAAATATTTCTCATGTCATAGAGGCAATGTTAAAGATCCCCGCTTTATAGAATACCCCGCTTAACCCCCTGGCGGTCCGGCAGTTCCAGAATTACATGTTAAATGGACGTGATAAGACATCCAGAACCGTCAGTGGGTTAATCAAATAATATTTCTTGGAACCAACAGTATTGTATTCGTTTAAGCAGGGCCGACAGTATTAGAGCTTTCTTCATCATAAAGAAAGAGAAATTATTAAGCGTAAAGTAAAAATTAACACCTTATCAAAACCATAGATTTGTAAAAATATTTACCATTTTTGAAAACTAATTCTTGAAAAATGTAAAAATTAATAGGACTTTAATAATATTAACAAAAGATTTTCTCAATTTATATGCCTGTATTTGCTCTTCTTATTATTGAAAGATATTGTGTCTTGGTTTCCTGAAACATTGCTAATGACTTTGTAAAAATCCACAATGTAGTGTCTTTTGTTTTATGGTTTGTGATAGTAGCCTTATATTTAATGACATATCCTATTTATTTTAACTACTAAGACATTACAACAGTTATTTGTGCACAAGCAGGAATATATTAAGTTTTTCCATTTTTGCAGAAAAGGAAACAAAACTGATTTTTTTTCTTTTCTTTGTTTTTTCATCTACTGTCTGTAAATTGCTATATAAAAACATATCTTTTTTTGTATTCATTAGTATTTAATATGACTAATAAATCTTTAAAAAGAAAAAAAAAAGCAAAATTCATGTATGTTAGTGCTCCTTCCATTTACACTGCGTTGTCTGTCTAAATATATTTGATACACTTTTAAAAAATATATATACAAACGGGGTATTCCTGTACTTGCTCACTTTATTTTATATGACTGTTAAATTTTTATTTATAATTAATGTTTTAAAGTTCTTATGTATTATTTGCTAAATTATTTTTCTGCTTGGATTGCAGTAAAGCTACTGCATTGGACAGAATTTTCGGTCCAGCTTGGATAATGTACGGTCATTCATTTGCAGTAGAAAATGAACATGATCAAGCTATGGCAGCTTACTGCAGAGCATCTCAACTTATGAAAGGGTAATGACTCTATGTCTCTCATTTCTTTCTGCATATGTGAGTTTTAGTCATAGCATATTAAATATTTTAAACTGAAATAATTTCCCAGTTAAATATGTTTTAGTTTCACAAGTTAACCTTTTCCAAACTTTGTATTGTGTGCATGTGCTCCTGTACAAAATCAAAGACTGTCAAACCTTGTTTAAATGAACTTTAAAAGGACCTTTAAAATAAATTCACCTTAACCATAGTTCATCTGGATTAGGGGGGCTTTCTCAGAAAATTTTTCAAATTGAAATCTTAAAATCTGAATTTTAGATGTTCTTTGGTGATTTTGTAGCTCAAATTTTATTAATGATGACCACCGATAGATCTGAGCTATTATGTTATTGATCCAAGCATTAGTGATTGAATTCTAAGGACTTGTATTTCAAAACTTATATTAATCCTCTATCTTCTCTCTTTTTTATTCATTCATATTTTGAAAACAATTTTTCTTACATAATAAATCATAATAACTGTTGAGTGATTGTAAATGCTTTCTTAGGTGTCATTTACCCTTGCTGTATATTGGCTTAGAATATGGACTGTCAAATAATAACAAATTAGCAGAAAGATTTTTTGCACAAGCTCAAACAATTGCTCCTGAAGATCCATTCGTTCTTCATGAATTAGGAGTTGTAGCCTATCAAAATCAAGAGTAAGTAAAAGTGTGCTATGTAAATTTGCACGTTATTTCATTCATTTTTTTTTGATTTCAGAGCTTATTTTCCTCTTGCTGTAGCATTGGCATCATGTCGTCATTGCTGTGTTGTGTATTTTCCAAGATGTGTTTACTTATTGCAAAAGAATTGCTTACTGATATCAATCTCTTAATGTTGATGTACCTGATGTTTTACTGACTTATGAAGTTTCATTTGAAAAGTACAAAATCATTTCTTTCTTCGGACAACTGTCTGAAAGTGGAGCAATAAACATCAATCCTTCATCTTTTGTTGTAGCTAAATGTTATATTACCCACATGGCATAAAATGTTTAATATTAGATAGTTTGTGGTTTCTTTCGACTTGTGCATTAGAAGTACTAAATAGTTGCAAAAAATTAATGAGTTTTCCCCCTTATCTCAATAACACATCGGTATGACAATTAAAGGTGGATAAGGGTGGCAAGTGGATAAAGGTGATATGCGACAACTTTTGTTTTACTTACTTTTTATCGTGAATGAAGGTGATTAGGTAGTGATTTTGTTTTTTGAAAGCTTTTTCTAGGTATTTAAAAAAAAATCACATATAACCTTTATTCACTTGCCCCTTCAATTGTGTTTGTGAGTCAACACAATTGAAGGGGTAAATTGTATTCAATTGAATTAATGTTTATGATGTAATGAATGTGTAATTGAAGGGGGGGGGGAAATTGTATTCAATTGTGTTGACTCATAAGCACAATTGAATACACAGTAATATGAATTTGTAAATCAGAGAAATTCAAATATCACATATCACCTTTATCCACTTGTCCCTTCAATTAGTGTTGCGACAATGCTCATGGAATGTATATTTCTTTTATTCTTTTCACAAACTTATTTACATACTTGCTTTATGGGAAACAAATATGTGGGTTTTCTTCATTTGAACTAATATTTATCCCTATTATGTCATATCTGTACTGTGTTTGTGGCAAACTTTTTTTTTTCTGACTTTAAGAAACACATCTTCTTTGAGGCATCATAACCTAATTCCGTATACATGTAATGCACTTGTCTTTGCCAGTCAGTCTTCTTTCTCAACTTTAAATGTTTAACTTTGTGTGGTACAAATGTCAATTTCGTACTGTTTTGAGAGAACTATCTATTCTGCTTTGGAAACATTGTCCTCATAGCTTTGAATTGGTTTTTTATTTATTCCTAATATTTTAACTTAAACAGTTTTTTCAAGCACTGAGCACATTGAAAATAAAGTTGAGCACTCTAAACTTATTGTTGAGTATGCGATATACCGCCAACTCGGCTATTTCAAGCCATGGACAGCTGTTTCGAGCTTATTATGCTCTCATCAGCATGGAATATGAAAGTAGTCGAGTTGGAGGCAAAAATCCTCTTATAAAGCAAAGAGAGCCAAAAAAACTGGTAGCTAATGTGAAATTAGAATACCAGTGAGCAACCGCACTTGGTACGGTATAACTCGTACATTTTTTTAGGCAGAGCTCAAGAGGTATAAAGCGGTGAGTAACCGCCCCTAAGCAAGGGCTAAGGCAAAAACATGCGATATACCACCAACTTATCTATTTCGATCCATGGACAGCTGTTTCGAGCCTATTATGCTCTTATCAGCATGGAATACGAAAGTAGTCAAGTTGGAGGCAAAAATCCTCTTATAAAGCAAAGAGAGCCAAGAAAGCTGGTAAATAATGTGAAATTAGAATAACAGCGAGCCACGGCATTTGGTAACATCGCTAATTTAATCATTTCATTTCAATATATATTCATTAAATGTTAATAATATATGTTTTGAAGATTTTTTATAATTAATATTTGATTGAAATTTAAATATGTCTCTAGTTATGATACTGCTTTAAGTTACTTCAATGATTCCCTGCGGAAAATTAATTGTGCAGAGCAAACTGTGATGCCAGAAAAATGGGAAAGGTTATTAAATAATCTTGGACATGTGTGTCGAAAATTGAAGTGAGTGTGAACCTGTTGGCTCAATTTTTTGCAGTTGCATTTATTGAAAGAAAAATAACTTATAACATATCTTTACTTTTTACTTAGAAAATTTGATGAAGCTTTGGAATATCATGAACGTGCATTAATACTCAAACCTCAGAATCCTTCAACATTTGCTGCAATAGGTTTCATCCATAGTTTGACTGGAAAATGGGCTGAAGCTGTTGAATACTTTCATAAAGTACCTTTTTTTTAGTTGGTCTTTTTTTATAATGGTTTAATTCTATGACTCCTTTATTTATTTATTATGTTAACAATTTGAGATGTTTGCAAGAAGATGAATAATCAGTAATTCATTTTTTAACAACAACAAAAGAGGGCTTTTATTTGTCTTATTTGATTTGTATTGATCTGACTTGGTGTATTAAAATTAGAAAGGCTCACTCATACTTTAAGCCCTTTTTATACAAGGTAATCACTAGTTTAAAATGTAGTGAAAAAAATGCATTTCCCAAAACCCCCTTTTTTTTTTGTCTTTGAACTTGCCCTAACATAAAATGCATAATTTCATTTTTGAGCTAGTGTTATTCATACTTGCAAGTTTTAAGGATCAGTTACTAAGTTAATATTCCTACAGATAGTTAATAATATTTTAACTGAGACTGTGAGATAGTATTTACACATAATGTGTTAACAAATATCAGTATAACAATGTACACAAGAGCGGATTCAGTTCTTGGTTAAGGAGGGGGTCATATTTGGAAGTGGGGTCAAAGGGCAATTTTTGAGCAAAAATGGGGCTGTTTCGCAATTTTTTCGTAATATTAGACCTAAAAAACTCAGTTTTATGCGAAATTTGGTCGCTTAAAGGGGGGTCATGACCCTCCCTCTGAATCTGCGCTTGAATGTACAATCAATTTGCATTATCTCAAATCTAGCGGGACAAAAAAGAAACCTGACTAAACGGAAGTTTTAGTTTTGATATATTAGTAAGAAAAACCTTCAAAAATATAATTAATAGACAAAAAACTGATAAATTGTAGCTGATATAAATTTTTATTGATAAAACTGATGTAAAATTTAGTTTAAAAAAATTTAATGCAAAAATAATTTTTTTAATGTTACTTTTTGTATTTATTTCATACAGGTTTTAGTTCATTTGTCAATTTGAGTTGCAATAAATCCTTTAGTAATTTGTTAAGCAGTAAATCATCAAGCTTTTGTTTATGCATATATATTGTGGCATTTATTTCCCCACTACTAACTATTTACATATTTCTAATAAGCTTAAAGAGAAGAATAAGCTTCTGATATACTTAAACTCAGTTACTCTATTATTTCTTCTTCAGAAGCACTTGCATGATTGTTACATTTATTTTTTTAAACTACCAATCTTACTCTATGATATGGTTCAAAATTCATTATTCCAACTGTGTCTTCTTTTGTCTTAAATAAATACCATTTAAAAAAATTAGATATCACTAAAAAAATCACATCTTTATTTGTTGATTCTAAACATAATTTATTTTCTGTTAGGCTTTAGGACTCCAGAGGGATGATGTGTTTTCAAATACAATGCTTACATCTGTGATAGAGCAACTAGTCAAAGAATCTGCTCCTTGTGTGGGTAAGTAAAAAAAATGCATTAAATTAACTTCAAAATGAAATTCAGGGGGAATAGCAGTTAAAAAAACATGTGAATATTTTGCCTTCGACTGCTTTCTTTTGGCATAAAATACAGTTGGATCGCTGAAGAGTTCGCTTTATGTTGTAGAAGGTAGGCTTTAACCTCCAAATCTGCAAGATCTGAAGATTTGGGGCTCAAAGCCTATGATTTCAGTAATTCAGTGAAACTTTAGTGGTAGTGTAGTTGTAACAATATTATTTCTCTACAAAGCAATTTATGCAGGAACATCTAAAAATTTGAAGAAATAAAGAGTAAACTAACTGAAAAAGAACTTAAACAACACCATTAAAAAAAAGAAAATTGCAAAGTTATGCGAAACCCAAATGAGTTATTCGACCAGGTACACAAATAGGAAATCAGAACTTGTGTGTAGAAAATAGTAAAAGAATATAGAAAATATAAAATTATTGCCCATCATTATTTATACATTTCCCCGTTTCTCTGACAATTCGTGGATGCTACGCAAAAAATAAAAACAATAAAAAACCTCTTTTGAAGCAAATCAATTATCCTACCATTTTCTCGAAAATGGCCACAATGACCCTGTTTGACAGCGTGGCGACATTTATAGCTGATTGCCATGTACTGGCAAATTAATATCTAGTACTAGTCATAGAGTCATAAGCAAACCAGTGTTGCCATCCCTATTTTCTCCAAGTTTTCAACATGCCACTAATTCAATTTTGCTTATCAGCATTCTGTATTGTTCAATGCTTTCTGTTGCTTGACTGAAAGAAGTGATTGATGAAGTTTAATAAATAATAAGAAAAAAGTGGGGGGAGGGGTGAAAATTAATAAATAAAAAAGAAAAATAAAGTAATAAATTAGACAGTAAATCCACCTAGGAAAACATGAAAGCTAAATAATTGCAGATTATTAGTATGTTGTGTGTTTGCATTTTATATTGATATTTACATTTCTGAAATTGATTTCTGTTGCTGTCAATTTACCATTTTCTAATCATTTATTTATTTATAAACTTATATAAATGATGAAGATCTCGCCTGTAAAACTCAGCAGTGCTGTTAAAAATTAACTTAAGTGATTTGTGTAAGCTTCTGTTTGTATTTAGTTTGGCAATGCTTAAACATTAACTTTGACGACCTTTTAAATTTACTCTCTTCTTTGCCTTTTAAATTTCTTAATTCTTTCAGAGCTGCAAATTTTCTTAAGAATTTTAAGTTTTTCCAAAAGGCTCTAGATACCTTGTTTTGCCAATGTTCATTTCTTTTTGATAAAGATTTCTGTTTGAGGTGGAAAAAAGTTGTGAAATGATATTTTCTTTTTGTTTTCCAGAAACCCCAGAAGAACTTCCTGATTACCCATTTCCAACTGAAGTGCCATCAAACACATGCAATCGCAGTGATGAAAATAGTGACATAATGACTGAAATTATAACAGATGATATACAATCTTTAAATGATAACACTCAAAACACGAACTCTTCAATGGATATTGAAATGGAAGCTGCAGAATAGTATGAACATTGCCAAATAGATCAATTTAATTTAATTAACAAAATAAAATTTTTATCGTGTTCTTTTTAACTTTTTTAAAGACTTGATTCAAAAAGTTTCAAGTTTGTTCATCCAGTCATGAAATGTTATACCAAAAAAAAAGCTGAGAACCAACAAGATGACTACAGTTGTTGTATTTGTCTCGTGCCAGAAAAGATAGCAATTTGAGGTGTGCTGTTTCGCTTTTTCAACTGTACTGTAGTTTGGTGTGAAGTCTGACTTCCACAGTACCATAAGTGAGTGCCGTAAGGACTGGTTTATGGGGAAGGCAACCACTCACAGCGCAACAACACATTCACAAAAAGAATGGACAGGGGCATGAGAACGTACAACTATGTCCAAGCTGGGATTTGAACCCCGACCCTGCCCATCCACAGTCGGGCTTCTCTGACCACTAGACAAGGTGGACGGTGATACTATAGTTGGCCTTATAATAATTCCTGACTTCAAAACATAATCAGTCTCTGTAACCAGAGCTCTCTACAATATGAATGTACATGATAGTGCATGTTTTTAATCATAATTTAAAGCTACTTTAAATCATGACACGGCAATTATTAAAGATACTTTTAATAGTCATGCTTCATTTAAAAAAAAAAAACCACAAGAAATTGACAAAATAATAATGTTTTTGGAGCTTTTAAATTCTAAAAAAATCTTTAGCTTTCCGTTACATTCAGACAAATTTGGCTAAAAAATATTTTTAACATAATTGGCAGATTTTTTTCATTTTTTAACTAGATCCCTTGTATTGCTTCTGCTTTGTTGAGATTTTTTTCAAAACATACTTTCTTTTCTTATTAGAATAGTGCAGGCTCTTTCCGTTTTTTTTTTTCAAAAAACTGTTACTTTATACTGTCTATCATTTGTGAGTGATTCTCATCAATTCTTTGAAACTTTTTCCAAAATTATCTGATGGAAAAAGTTTCCTCCTTTCAATCAAAATATTTTATCTTCAGACACATTAAGTTGTTAAATATTAATGAGTTTTCGAATTGATAGTCTTGAGAATTACTAAAAAGTGAAAACTTAATTTTGGACACTAATGCCCTTCCCATTTTCCTGCTGCATTGAACAAAAAAAGTCCAAAACAAACTACTTCTTTTAGTCACTTATGTGAGATACCACTATTTTAACCTGCAATAAAATAACAATATTGTTAGTATTTTACTGAGGCATTTATATTTATTATAACAGAGTTATAAGTCATGAAGATAGTCCGAAATAATATATTGTCATTAAGCCTGTAAGTAATGTAAAATAAGGGGGTTTTATGTGAAATGGGGGAGATGGGGACAAAAAAGTTCTGTGCATGCATGAATGGGATATTTTTAACTATCTTGGAAACTATGATTAATATGTATCAACATAGTTTCAAAGTTTTGTTATTACAAAGATATTTTTCAGCAGAAATATTTTTGGTGCAGCATAAAGCGGAATTTAAGAAATTTCTCTAACATGTGCAGCTGCTCAGCATTTACTTAACTAGTTTTGAGGACCTATTTTAACTGCATCCTTTTTTTTTTAACTGTACATGTGTTAATTTCCATTCAGCTTTCGTAGCCAGTTTTGCAGGTACAATATTGTAACTGGAACAATGATATTTTAAGTTATTTAATAAACAAATTAAATTTAATTTTTATACATTTTTTTAATTTTTGTAATTTTTATTTATTATTTTTTAAATGTATTATTGGTTGTTGTACATGCATTAGCACATAATATCAAATTTACGAGATTGCTTATAAATATTTAAAGGATCTATGTCTTGTAAGGATAAAAGATTATGTTCTCAATTGAAGGATAGTTTGCTAATTGATGTATTTTTTTAAGCACCCAGTTGAGTTTTGATTACATTTTTATGATACCATGACTAAAAGCTACTTAAATCACTATATTTTCCACAAATCTACTTTTTATATATAAGGCTTACAGATTAAAAAATAAGTGACTTATTTTTTATTTTTTTACAAAAACAAATTATATACATAAAACATTTAAAAACGTGCAATAACATAACTACATATCCACAATAACAGGTTGTTCATCGTCTGGAATTCTTTCGAAATCCCATCTATATGTATTGGTGAGATTTTTTCGAAAATTATCAGCAAACTTTTTGAATTTTTCGTCTGCATCGCTTTCTTTAATGTTTTCAAAAAATACTTGCAACGTATTTAAAAGAAAATTATTGGCAGATGTAATGTCGACAAAAAAGTCTGTAGGAATTTCTTTTAGTTGATAATGAAGAATTGTTAACAATGTTGTGAGCAGTCCACTGTGCTTCTTCAAACCAGAATCCATTGTACATAAAATATGTACTAAATTTTTCCAGTGTTCAAATGCGTCATAAACATGTCCAATTAGAAAACATACATGTGCTAGCTGTAATTCACCAAGTAAATCATCATGGTTTTCATAATTTTTTAGCAATTCTTCCAGAATATATGTCGTATCCATATTATGCTTTGTTATTTCGGATGCTGAACTGCCTTCGGGATATCTAGAGGAGAAGAGGAAGGAGGATTAAAAATTAAAAGACAATCCTGTAGTGTTACAAATATTTATCTAAAACTACAGAGAATGTGAGAAAAAATGATATAATCATGCCTATGATTTTCAATGCTCAGATTCAGGGAATTCTGCTTTTATGATTCTTTCATATTTTTAAAGTTTAGAAGAAAAATACAGGGAGTTCAACTACCAACCCATGCGTGTGAAAAATAACTTTATTTTTGCTCAGCATGATTTGTATTGTCTACAGTTTAGAAAATAATTAGTAATTGACAGGCCCGTCATTTAGGGGGGCAGGGGGGGTCAATTGCCCCCCCCCCCCCCCCGTCTTTGAGAAATCAATGTATTAACATGTAAGTGGGCGAGGTTTTTGATGTTTTCTGGTGAAATTGCATTATGTTTGGATCCTTTGCCCCCCCCCCCCCCGCCCCCCTGGAAAAACTTGAAATGACGTCCATGGTAATTGGTTGCATACAACTATCAGTATTTTTTTAAACTCCAGATTACTCGTTAGGTAATAGCAGATGTATAAAGATTGATACTCAATTTCAGAACTGTTGTAAAATGACCGAGATCTATAAACTAGTAACTATGTATAAAGCAGTAAGTCATCGCCCCCTAAGTCAGGGCCAACTTGGTTATTCCATCCAGGAACTGCAGTTTCGTGCTTATTGGCACTCGTCAGCCTGGAATAGGATTAATCGATCTAGGGGCAGAAATCCACCTATAGAAGTGAAAGAGAACGGAAAAACTGTTAGCTAATATGAAATTAGAGCACCATCGAGAGACTGAAAATGGTACGGTACAACTCCTAAATTTTAAGGCAGAGCTTGTGTCCTAAAATTTATGAGTTGTACCGTACCATTGTGTGGTCTCTCGCTGGTGTTCTAATTTCATATTAGCTACCAGTTTTTTTTTTGGCTCTCTTTGCTTATATAAGAGGATTTCTGCCTCCAGCTTGGACAATTACTTTTGCCTGCTGTCACATGCAAACTGATTCATACTTCGTTCTGTGATAGAGTAATGAATCAAAGAAATAGTTTGTAAAAAATTTAAAAAGTAATGTTTAACACCAACAAGGATTTGTTTAAAATAAAAAAAAAAAAAAACCATATTTTATCAATAAATACACTCAGAAGTACAAAGCTGCAAAATTTTTAAAAATATACAACTTTTATTTTTGTAACACAAGAACGTATCCAAAAAAAAAGAAATCTTACTTCATTTCAGGAATTTCTGTGAATCTGATTTCAGTCCCTGGAACTTTCTTCATTTCTGGTAAATATTTATCTTCCAGGCTTTTAAATCTCTTTCCAGTCGAACTACCAGGTTCGGTGCTTTCTTTTGCTGGATAACTCAAAGGGATCAGTTGAGTCACTGAATTAATTACACCTGAAGTTGGTTGCAGTCTTTGTATTAAAGATTCTATAAATAGTGAAGAAAGTATTAGGTGAACCTACACTTTACTGCCTTTTTTTTTTTTTTTTTGAAGTAAAATATTTACTTAAATTTATTTAATAACAGGGACCGTACTAAGCATTCGCCACCTCGCCAAATGCAATAAAATAGAAAATTCGGGGAATAAAATTCTGATTAGGCTTAAATATTGGTGATCGAAAATTTCTCAGCAATTTCCACTGCGGAAAAGTATATGTATTGTATTAAGAAAAGTAAATAATTAAAATTCTTTGGCTAAGACTCGAAATTTAGCTGAAAGTTTTAAAACTTGGCTGATTTACTGGCTACCAACTTAAAAGCCTTAGTGCGGGCCCTCAATAAACAATTTTATTTTATATTTATTAATTTAAATCCAATAGGATGTTTGGGTTTATCAATAGATCTATTTCAAACAAATCTAAGAAGATTCTTCTGCCTTTATACAGAAGTTTGGTAGTGTAGTATGATTCCAGATTTAGTGTTCTTAATATATTTCGTCTTGAGCAAATGAGAGTCGGAGAGGACATGATTCAGTTTTTTAAATCAGTCAAAATGAAAGAAATTACTGGGTTAAAGTTTTGCATTCTAATTCAAACTGAATCAAATAAAAAATTTTCAAAATTGACTATAATAATGTTTAACACCATCATCAATGGCTCTTGTTGTGCAGAAAAATTTCAAACTTTTTTTTAAGACCAGATATGCAAATGACAATGTTTTCAGGGCCAAGAGTATTTTCGGAAAAACAATAGAATAAACTATAAGACATTTCAAAGCAAATGAATTTTTCGGTGTTGGAGACATATAACTTATTTCTGGGTTCAGAGTTTACAAATACATAAGAATTATGTATCAAAAGTTATGCTAACACAGCCTGAAACTTGCAAATGAGCATAATTTTGTGAGGGGGAAAAACACCTATAAGTCAGGGTTTTTTTTGCTAATATTCAAAATGTATTTTTTTCTAAAATTATGATACAAGAAATAAGGTAATTATTTTAACCAAAATTAAACCAAGATTCATGAAATTGAAAATAATTTTATTTAAATGTTTTCAATTTCATTAGGAAATTAAAGAAAAAAAAATTCTTACCCGAAATATTGCATGTGAGACGTTTCCATTGTTTCAAAGTTTGATATGGATAAGCGCCTAGATTTTTGTCTAATTCTTTCAAATTGCTTTGAATTCTGTCTTTCTCTTCTTGAGATGCTTGAATGCTGTTCAGATCTGAAATTCATTAAAAAATAATATAATCTAACTCATTTATGAAGATTCATATGAAATGTTACAAGGTACAGGTATGTATATAGATTTACAACAACGATACTCAACCCTATATACAGCACACAAACTCCATCTCCAGCATAAGAAGAATGCACCAGTCATCCTACACTACATGAAACAACTTCATAATGAAAGGTAGGGAGTAAATGGAGAAAACCTAATGTTGCATTAATTCTAGTTGGTATATTTTGCTGCAGTGGATATCAAAAAAAAAAAAAGAAAGAAAGAAAGAAAGATCGGACAAAAACTTCAAAATTATTTTAAGATATAATATACAGGTTAAATGTTATTTATAATTCAATACTTAAATAATGAGGCATCTAAGGGGCTAGCTAACATAGAAATTTAAACATTATGATACACTGCATGATATGACCTATCCCATTTTGGTATTACTGTGCATTATGACATAAAAATTATTAATAATTTATTCAATAAGCATACATAGAGATGGAATTTTTTGTTATATTTTTAAGATTTTTGATTTTTCAAGGAAAATCAAAATTTTTGAGATATTAGGAAAAAAAGACTGATTTCTGCTAGAAAAATTGATATTTTCCAAATTAAGTTATAGTTTAGTATTATGAATTCAGGGAGAAGTGATAGTGAAAGTAAAAAAAGGTTGCTAGTCGCCAACATTTGCCAGTTTTCAACATCCCAATGCCAAGCAGGCATATCGCCAAGCGACATGCTGCTTTGTTTACTTCCACTATCAGTTTTTACCGAATTCATTGTAGTTTTATTTTCTTAGAAAACATATAAAAAAGTGAAACATTTTACATTTTTATGCAATCTTTATTATTTCTTATTTTAATAAAACTGTACACCACACTTTTAAACTTATTTAAACAATTAGCCATTATCTTTCTTTTTTTCAAAACACCAAAAATTATTCTAATCATTCAATCATTAATTTTATACTAGCAGTACCCGCACGGCGATGCCCGTGCATTTAAATGGGAAGGAAGTCCACTGAATAAATTTAAATTCACTCCAACCCTCTGAAGTAAAATTATTATAGTTGAAGCGGTATAGTAATTGGCCACTTTAGCGACATCGTATTTGTATGCTTGAATAAAAAATAAATGAAATATTTCTGCATAGATAAAAAATACTTTATATGATACTATATTAATGAATTTTACTACTCATACTGTCTGAAAACACTTTTTCAAATATATTATTAGAAAAAAGTCAACGCAAAAACAAAAATGTCAAATTAATAGTAATTAGCCACCTATATCATAGTTTTTGGCTATGAATCCACACAGTTATTGGCCGTGTAAACATTCAGTGTTATACTGGATTATTCACATAGTATATATGAAAATATTATACATTTACATGAATATAGTATACCATTATATGCAGGTATTATACCGTTAATTGAATGTATTATAACATTATAGCATTCAATATCTTTCTCCATCTTTCCCTTTTCTATTTTTTAACTTCTCTTTATTTGTTTTAGTCTTCTTTACAGCATTTTCTTTCTGTACGGCTGCTTGTCCATTCCGTTTTCTTTTCTTTTCTTTATTTTTCACTCTTTTTGCTGATTTTCTTGTTCATTGTTTTCAATAGCTGCTCTATAACTCTCAGAAATTATAAAGAATGGTTTTTTTGTCTATTCCATTAAGAAATTTTCTCCTACTTTTTGGCGCATTTTGTTGGCAATCATCGATAAATTTGAACAATGAGTTGTTTTGTTTAAAGTAGATGACGTACACAAATTTATAGGAGTTTTCAGAGGAGTTATCACAATTATTGCTGCTGTCACATTATCTTCATTAGTCAGATTTGCATTTGTTGTTATAATTGCAGTCAGTATTTCAGTCTTGGTAGAGTTGTTTTTAGAAAAATCATCCTGGAAAAAAAACCGCCAACTTTGTATAACGGTCATGTATTATTTAAAACTCCCTTCTGATATTTCGGTGCTTTTACCTTGTCCATTTCGCCTCCAAAAATATTTTGGAAGTCTTTTAGAGAAATGAGCTTATTTAACACATTAAACTCTTCATCTGATTTTTCTGTTGCTAAACATTTAGAGTTATCAGTAGCATTCTCATCATCGGGGCCAATTACTGTAATTTTCTGAAAATATTGTGAGAGTTATTGGCCACAGCAAAACTTTAATTTTTAAGAATATATTCTTATATCACACCTCAAATTCACTAATTAGGCATCACAGTTATAAATCTCATAGTATTTTAAAAGCTGTAAATGCATTGAGTTCTTTTAAAATATCGCATAGAAAATTCTATTCTTACCGTTTTCTCCACAACCTTTTAAACTACACTAAAAGTCCTTTTAAAATTTAAAACAATTTACCAAATAAATCAAAAATACAGGAGATATACTCAAATTTAGTAAATTTTCAAGGCTTAACTCTATACGTAAATTTAAAGCACTTAACCTGTTAACTGGGTGTGACGAAATATTTCGTCATACAAAAAAGCCTACAGCAATGGGCATGACGAAATTTTTCGTCATGGAAATTAATCGTAATATATTGATTCCATCACGTTCTACGTTGTTCTTATCTATTAAATCTTAGAGTGGTTATATATATGCCATCATATTGTCGATGCGTCATGAATTTTCATGTTCTTGTAATCTGTAACTTGAGCGCTATTAACGGGAAAACGGGAGCTGCATGATCTATCCTTCGAGCTGCCACAATTTGGATTCATTTTAGTCTGCATTTCAGTATCTTACATGTTAGTAATAACTTTCTGATTTGAATATTCTTATTGTGAATTTCAGTGTTTTACATATTTTTATTAGTAATAAATTTATGACTTAAGTACTTTTTATTTTCTACAAAATATGGCTAAAAATATAAAATATTTTATCAAAATAAATAAAAATCATAAGTTGAAAACGATATTCTTTTATTATTTGAGGTGTGATATTACTTATCGCTGCGAAAAAAAAGTCCCCATTGTGAAACGAGTTGAGCAATAGCTAATTCCCCGGTTAACCGGTTAAAAAAGAGCAGCTTGTATGGAAAACGGATCTAGTGTTTCAGTTTTGCGTACAGAGTTATGCCTTTAATTAATATAAAAATAACTAATTCGAAATTTAGAATTTGGCCTTCAAGATGCATTACACGTGGATACGTTCGAATTTTTGGGCCAAGTTTCAGGTCTGTAGGTGCTGTGGGGGCTTCTAGCCAGCGGTTACAAACGTACAAACAAACAAACAAACACTCATATTTATATATAAAGATTAGATGTAATTTTGACAAATAATTCAATGGATATTTTAACAGAAGTTAGCTAATTTATTAATTTATTTTTTTGAAAATTCAGAATTTAAACAGATAGAGGCTTTTTAATTTCAGATTTATTTCATGTAATTATATACAAACCCATAAAATGAAAATATACTAAATCGTTTCTTAAAATAGTTCCACAAATTAATAATATGACTAATTCTGTCCTGTGAATACAGAACAGTTTTAATGAGAAAAGCTGCAAATATTTTCGTCCACGAGGAAATTAAATCTATCCTACAGCTTGTAATATTTAAGTTTGTGTTTTCATGTGGGATATTGAACATAAAAACTTTTTAAACTAAAAAAAGCATTTGCAAGCAAATATTGTAAATTTCTGAATAGATTATTTTGGGACCAGAGAAATGAAAATGTTCAATCTTTTCCTGAGTGGAAATAAACGCCTCTGAAAAAATGAACCCCCCCCCCCCCCCCCCATTTAACTTTTTTTCCCCGACCGGTCCCATCTTTAATGGAGAGTAAGGTTTAATAAAAGTGAATGTTCAAGAGTACTCGTTTTATCACTTATTTAAAATATATATATATTTCAAATTCTGGTATGTTCTATTCATTTTTCAAAATAATAATAATAATAATTTTATAAACTTTGCACCAAAATATATTTTTTTAGGCAACTAAAACTTTTTCCAATGGCGTATGCATTTCAATTCCTGGTCTGAAAAATTTTTGTAATTTTCCTTATTAACTTTGCAATTTCAGTTTAAAATATTAGTACAAAGAAACTTCTCTTTGTGTTATAATAATCTATATACACAGTAAAAAAATTACATTTTGTTTAACTTTTAAAAATAGCATGATGGGCAACAAAACTGATTTTTAAAAAAGTCAATTTCAGCTCCACAAAAACAAAACTGTTGTTACAGAAGAATTAATAGCACTTACCTTCATTCTTTGCATCCCACTTTTTTATAACAATTTCTTTTGGTGAAAAGAAGTGAAAAAATCCTGTTCTTGGAGCAGTGCAGCCATCATTACTAACTGCGCTGTAATATATGAAATGTAACCCTGGGGGAATCATTTTCAGCCCTTTGAATTTATCTCCAACTTGATACACTTTCATATCTATGCCAAATACTGAGCCCACGGGAAGATTTAAAACAATCAATGCTCCTCCGTTGTCGAACAATTTTCTAGCTGTCTCTGGAGACATTTTTAGTTTTTCATCTTCTCCGGCTGATTCTCCCATCTTCAAGCAAATTTCAAGCTGCAAAAATGATATGTTAAGTACATTACAGATGCAACACATAGCAATTCTATTGAATTTATTTATTGAGCCATACAATTAGTAATAGTTTGGTCAAGAAAATGTAACATACACAGTAGAATACACTAACTTAATGAAAAAATTTAGAGGAGAAAACAATGAGCAATTGGATGTAATAGTAAAACTCATAAGTGATCTGCTAGATAAACCAACCTTAGATTAGTTGTAAAACTAAAATTAGCATCAAGATCTGCTTAAAAATTAATAAGTTAAAAACTATAAGAACATGGTATCAGTAGATTTGATGTCCCAGAAAATACGCAAATTTTCGCTGGTTGAAATGTATGACTATTTTCTCTTTAAAATATTCAAACTTTTTTTCATCCCAACTAAGAAAGTTTGAAAACTTTCTTAAGAAACTGACTTATGTCATAGCCTCACAATGTTTCTGTTACCTTGGTCAGAGTATTTCAAATTCCAGGAATTAGCGAAGGAAATTTATTTTTCCTCCTGCCATCACAGCCCTGGTCTCATAGGCGGCTGTCATATTATTGGATTTTAACACAAATGATAACCTTTTTAAAAAATGCGATACATGGCCTCAAAAGTTAAGACTAATGGCCACTGTAGACATTCGCCTTCCGATTATAAGTTCTATTCTTATGAAATAACCTGAAAAAAGTCTATCTTGTGGAATTAACAGTTTTTACTTACGTAAAATAAATTCGTCCGTTAAGTAAACAATAATTTCAATCAATCATTAGTTTTTTTATTCTGAAAAAGTGAGGGGGCATAAGGCCCCTTTCTTTTAGAAAGTGAGGGGGCAGTCGCCCCCCTGAACGAGCCGCCTATGGCTGATCTTGTTTATAAATCTCAGTTTTACTGGGGAAAAGCAAGAGTAAAACTTGACAATCAAAATGTATTCGGATGCCATTATAATTTTATTCCGACAAGTAATAAACTTTTTATTCGAATTAATAAAATGTACAATGTCAAAACTCACAGCAACTCATCACAAAAGAAATTGAATTTTTCTCCTTGATGTAGATAAGGAAATATTGCTTGTGGGAGCTAATGAACATGTTTAATGCTTAAAAATAGAACCAAAATGATGATTGTTAAGGATTTTTGAAAGTTTTAAAATCACCATAAATTTGATAAGATTAGAGCATAAATGTTCCAAAAACTCTCCAAAATGACCAACTTTGTCTTAGTAATAAATATGAACTTAAGGTCAAAGTGTGTAATTAATTGTGTAGGTGAAAATGGATTATACCTACAAGATGTAAGAATCCAACATTTTCCTCACAATTACTGTGTAAAAAAATTCTTAGGTTTTTCAATTATAGCCAAAAGTTTTTTAAAAAAAACTTTGTTTACTTCCGTTATCAGAAAAAGCTCATTGTTGTTTGAGAGCTCGGACGAGACAAAGTAAAAATTCCTACATCCCAGGCACAAGCATTTTATTGACATAATAAAACTTTGGAGTGTAAACAAAAACTGTGTAGGAATAAATAAATGCACGCTTGAAAAGATAGCACTTGCTTAAAGTGAATCAGTTTCCAAAAAACAAGACCGTCAGAAAATCCTTTTTTTAATTTATACATTAAAACGCTGGATTCCAATAATCCTACATTCAATACACCTTCGTGTGTTGTACAAAAATATACCTATATTGAACTAACATCAAGCATGTCAAACTGAAAGTTAATTTGGCAAGACTAGACTTCAATCTACGTTGGTTTTGGTTTAAAAGAACATATTAATGAAACACATTCGTAGGAATAAATACAATTCGCCATACTTTAATTATTTCTATCTAATTTCTTCTGATTTTTGCAAAACATCACTCGGTACCTTTATTTGTAAATAAAAGAAGTGTTTATTGAGCCGAAGTACCTTACAAGTTCAATCACCGAAGGAGGCAAAGCCAACCTTGCATTTGAGGAAAACAAAAAAAAAAAATCTTTTTTTTCCCTTCGAGCTCCTTTACGAAAACTCATATAGGGAATCAGCCGCACTGGAGGAAAATCATAAAAGAGCACTATTTTCTTTATTTTAGTAATCGTATATAGGTCGGTTTAATAGTCTGAGGGGGCAAGTAATTTGATATGCCGGTTTCGTAGACACCTTTATAAACAATGAAAGTTAAATCGATGAGAAGTGAAGTAATAAAACGCACTTTTTGTTAAACAATCAACAAAGTTCGTAAACATCGAGTATTTTTTATATTTCTCGTTCTTTTACTGAACGTTATGGCAAACAGAACGGTAAAAGATGCACAATCTGTGCGAGGAACAAATCCTCAATATCTTATCGAAAAAATTATCCGATCCAGGATATATGATGCTAGATACTGGAAGGAGGAATGTTTCGCATTGTCGGCCGAATTACTAGTCGACAAAGCTATGGAGTTGAAATTCATCGGTGGTGTGTTTGGAGGTAATATCAAACCTACACCTTTTCTGTGTCTTGTCCTTAAAATGCTTCAGATTCAACCTGAAAAAGATATAGTAATTGAATTTATCCGTCAAGAAGATTTTAAGTATGTTCGCGCTTTAGGAGCTTTCTACATGAGGTTAGTTGGGACATCTCTTGATTGTTATAAATATCTGGAACCACTTTACAATGATTACAGAAAATTACGAAGGCAAAATCGTCAAGGAGAATTTGAAATTGTGCATATGGATGAATTCATTGATGAAATCCTTCACGAGGAACGTTTGTGCGATGTCATATTGCCTCGTATTCAAAAGCGACACATTTTGGAAGCAAACAATGATCTAGAACCAAGGATCCATATCTTAATATAATGTAACATGACGAAATATTATTTTAGAATTGGAAATAGGTTTCAAAATCGAATGTTCCTGGGCGTTTACTGCGCTTCGCTTGTTTGTAAATGGGAACTATTTTACACTTTCAAAATGTGATTTCATTTTGAATTGTTACTTGTCCCTCAATTTCAATTTATTTTTTAAACGTTCTCAGCAGGATATCACTGCGGACCTCATGGCATGAGCTCGCGGACCACACTTTGAGAAACTCTGCTGTAAGGCGACTGATAAAACTTCTTACAGCTGAGAATACTTAAAAAATACTTATTTTGTTGATCAAATAGCATTCTCTAAATACTCTCACACTGCTTTTCGACACATCATCTAAGAAATTACAATTTGTTTTTTATTTTTCATGTGAAATTGATGAAATGATGTAAAATGGATAAAGCAATAGGTTTAATATTAATTGTTTTGGTTGAATTATTAGATGGAGAACTTTTTATTTTTCAAACTAACCTACAATTTTTTCTTTGGAAAATATATTCAAATGACTGCTTTTAAAATATAGCTTTTCAGTAAATTTTATTTTTAAAACTTAGTACAGTGAACTCTCACTTATGGGCCGGCCCAAGGGACCAACAGAAAAAGGCGCATAAGTGCGAGAGACGTATAAGTGAATAAGCCTATTTAAAGGACTAAAACGCAACATAGAAAAGCGACATATTACCACGGTTTGGCAATTACTGTAACGTAATTATAATGATAAAGAGAAAACAAAAACTGTAGCATACCTAATTACAAACTGTTCCCTTTAAAATGATCCATAATAGGTAATTGTCCCTCTCCGAACTCTAGTTCATGCGGAAAAGTCTTCCGTGAGCAATAAAGGCGAAACATTAAAGAGGAAAGTGAAGAAAAATGCTTATTTTTTAAAGAAAATAAATACGTTATTTTACATTTTGCAGAAAATTCGGCGCATAAGTGAAATATTTATCTTTAGATCGACGCATAAACGAATCTTACTATCATTATTTTGCTATGGAATGTGCTGGGTCCATTTGAAATCGTCGTATAAGTGAAAACGGCACATAAATGAGGCGGTGTGTAAGTGAGAGTTAAGTGTATATAAAATTAAGGGCTGAAATTTAGAAAAATCTCTATACAACAAATAGTTTCTAAACTGTTCTAGGTGAAAAGATAATAATTGTTATATATTGTTTAATATTGCATTACATTTAATTTTTAAGAACATTAAAATAACTTTTTTTTTTTTGTTTTTTTGTAGTTTTATTTTTAAAAGTCAGAATAAAATTAATCGTTGAAAATTAATTGAAATTGTGAAGTAGTTTCGCATAGAATAACACCATTAATCTCTCATTAGGAAATTACATCACTTTCTAAGAATTTCAAATTTATAATTATAAATTCTATTTCACCAAAGCCTTCAAATTTTACAGCAAAATGTATTGAAAACTGAAAATTGAAACACAGACGTGTACAGGAAAAAAATGGAGAAGTTTTGACAAATGAAGAGGGAATGATGTGCCTGAAAAATGAATCTGAAAAACGTTGCTCAAAAATGAATAGTGATAACAAAAAACTGAACAAAGCTGGAAAATATCTTAGAACTTAAATGAAGTTCTTGAACAAATTGTAGGAATGCTACTAATAGGTATACTTATAAATCTCGAGAAAAACAAAAATAGGTATATTTGTAAAATGTGCAAAAGAAAATTATTTTTTTAAGACAAAATTGATTGCAGTTGAAAATTATTTTACAAATTTATCCTTTGGGCCAATCACGTCTTAATCGCCAAATGAGCCAGTAAGAAAAGCTTCAACATGATCCAAAGCTTGCACTTAGGGTTGAATCTGGGGGGCAAACCAATGTTAGGTTACTGTCAGCCTCGCTTAAACGAATACTGTCAGTTCCAAGAAATATTCGATTAAGCCGGGATCTTTAACATTGCATCTGTGGCACGGGAAATATTCGGTTCCGGGATATGTTATTCATATAAGCAGGGTATTTGTTTATCCGTTATCCGATTAAGTGGAGCCGACCTTACTACTGTTGATCCAGATCATTGTGTCTCAAATCGGAAAAGGACAATGTTTCCGGAATTGGGACAAAGGTTATGAGGAAAGTGTATTTGCGATAAATATGGAAAAAACATCTACTTTTAATACAAATACAAACGGAGAAATTTTGTCTTCAGGTGTAGAGTAGTTTTAAGGATAAAGAGGTACACTGGTACGCAAAAATTCAGGACAAAGCTGAAAACTGAGCATATAAGCTAAATAAAAAAGGCAGAGCAGAGTGAAACACCAATGAAGAGATCAACTAGGGTCAGGTACGCTAACACAAACAAATACATGCTGTAAAACACAATGGCAGAGTTTCATAGGGAATAAAGCAGTGAGTAACCACCCCTAAGCAAGGGCTAAGGCAGGAACATGCAATACACCGCCAACTCGGCCATTTCGATCCATGGACTGCAGTTTCGAGGTTATTATGCTCCCATCAGCATGGAATACGAAACTAGCCGAGTTAGAGGCAAAAATCCTCTTATAAAGCAAAGAGAGCGGAAAAAAACTGGTAGCTAATGTGAAATTAGAACACCAGCGAGCGACCGCACTTGGTACGGTACAACTCGTAATTTTTTTTTTCTAAGGCAGAGCTCCTTTGCTTTATAAGAGGGTTTTTGCCTCCAACTCTGCTAGTTTCGTATTCCATGCTGATGGGAGCATAATAACCTTGAAACTGCAGTCCATGGATCGAAATAGCCGAGTTGGCGGTGTATTGCATGTTCCTGCCTTAGCCCTTGCTTAGGGGCGGTTACTCACTGCTTTATACCCGAGCTCTGCCTTTAAAAAATTTACCAGTTGTACCGTTCCAAGTGCAGTCGCTCGCTAGTGTTCTAATTTCACATTAGCTACCAGTTATTTTCGGCTCTCTTTGCTTTATAACAGAATTTTTGCCTTCAACTCGGCTTGTTTCATATTCCATGCTGATGAGAGCATAATAAGCTCGAAACTGCAGTCCATGGATCGAAATGGCCGAGTTGGCGGTGTATTGCATATCAGAGGGAAGTAAATATTGCTGGCAGTTGATCTCAGTGTCTTTAGGAGATTAGCTGCTCCGTGTGTATTAATTTAAACGACACTGAGTTGCTGCTTCAAAGTAAAATGTGAAAAAAATCCATCCCTTAAATGGCATATGGAGAATTTTAGATAAGGGCAATTTGTTGGAAAGATTGAAAGTGATTGAAGAGTAACTGCAGAGTTTGGAATTGCTCATAGCATCGTTCCAGGACTTTGGAGAAATTTCAAACTGCAAGAACAGCCATCCGACGGTTCAGCAGTAGTCTTTCATACAAGCAATCAGGGTGGCAGACAGCTAATATATTGCAGTATACTATAGAAAAAATAGACAGCGGAAGAAATATCAAAACACAAGCAACAGACTATTGTACAACTGAAATTTTGTCTTACCCAGGGTTCGCATTCCCCCTAAAATCCCTTAGAACCTTTCCCATCTACTAAAATTATACTAAAATTTTGTTGGCATTCCAAAAAATATAGAAAAGTTTACAGGAGCTCTTTGGGAGAATTTAACACCCTTCTTAAAAGTATGTTATTGCAAAAATGAACTTTACCAAAAATATTTAAGCTGATAAATAAACATTTTACAAAATATTTCGTTAAAAAACGAATTCTTCACACAATTTTTCATCTTGAGTCAGACTTAAAATTCTTCCTCTTAAAAACAAACTATTTAATCTCTAAAACAGGTGTTTCACCACTTTACTTAAAAGTAACATAACTCGTCTTTTTAATTAGAGCGGTCCAGCAAATCAACTGACAAGTGTCCGACTTGCCTCTCAGCAATTCTAATGATATTTTCCTCAAATTTTAGATTAAGGGTTAAATACTGTTGTTTCTTCAATATACAACTTTACATTGTTCCAGTATCTCTGTTCGATTTACTCACTTTTGTGAGAAATCAATTCGCAGTTGGGCCACATTTTGAACCATTTGTTTTCAGCTTTCACCAAAGTTACCATTTTTAATTATGGCTTAAATGCATGCATGTGTATTATTCTTTTTCATTTTTTGACTAATATCATTTTTCACCTATTTAACAAGTTATTTTCAGATTTAATATGATACAAAACATAGGCAGCTCGTACAGGGGGGTGACTGCCCCCTCACTTCCAAAATTAAAGGGACATTGCCATAGGTGGACTTACGGGGGTGCTCCGCACACCCAACATTTTGCTTAAATTTTGAAAAAAAATAAATTTAGCGTATTTCATCAGTTTGGAAAATAAGTTATATTTTTTCATTGCTACAGTTCAACTTAATTCACTAGAAAGAAAACCCAAAAATACAACATATTATGTACTTCAGAGCAAGCACGTATCTATACTAAGATGCAACGTTTCTTGACAAAAACATCGTGACGTTAGCCTATGAAAAACGAGCTAGATAAAACGTCACAGCCTACTTGGCGAATAAGAGGAGATCGCTGACTGCTTGTGAGCTCTTATTGGCTCCGCCCGTAGTGACGTTAGTGCCAAGTTAAGTTGCATTCTACTATAGAACTTTGTTAAGGAAGGGGGGGGGGTCCAAGGTCACGAAAGATAAAGTAGAAATATTAATTGTTTGTTACATTAACACTAATTAAACTAAAACTATAATAATTATTAATGTATAATGTTTAACTTAAATGTAATTAGTTAATTAAAATTGATAATGAAATTAAGTATGATTAATTAAAAAATTGCAGTAGTAAATTAATTTTTGGCAATTTATAAGTCAACCATGCAAAAATTATAAATGTGAAGAAAAAAAAATCATCACATCTCATTCGCTGAAACATTTATGTTCATGCTTCGAAAGAGAGTAGTATATAATTCTTTTGAAGAAAAATTTCACAATAAAAGAAAATCAGAAGACAAATACTTTTCCAGGAATTATTAGGAAAAATGTTGATAATACTTCGGTAAAATATTAAACTTGGTAATATATTTCAAAAAAAATATGTATATATTTATGTTCATTTTATTGCCACCCCCCTCCCCCAACTAACTGAATCACTATCTATAGAATCGAATGCACAGCTGTATGAATTATATAATAATGTAATTCTATACCCTTGTTCAATTTGAACAAGACTTCATACAAAATCCAACTATGCTCTGGACGATAACATTTGCAAGGTTTTACTTTCAAACATTGAATTAATTTTCTTTATTTAAGTTTATAAAATTCTTTCGACAACACGAAATAGAATCTTCAAACTTACTTTCTAATTTTTTCATTTAAAAGCTTGAGCAAACACAGTTTAATTGGAGAAATTATTGACCACTTGCGAAGCAGAATCCGAAATTTCTAAAAAAATTTTGGGAGAAAAAAGACGAGAAAAAATTGATTATGCCCGCTAATTAAAATCGTAAAATTATGTAAATTAGTCGAACACAAGGCCTAAAAAATTACGAATTTATCGATATCTCGTTCGATGATCATTTCACTGGCGTTCGGGAGCAGTTATGTTGACTTACATGCATAAATAATTACTGTATTACCCCGCATTAGCCAGCATGCCGCAAAATTCAAGGGTCACCAGATTTTCAGTAACCCTTGCCTGGTCCTTTCTGGCATTTCGGAAAAACCGAGGTTAGAAAAAAAATTTCGATTTAATACTAGTATAATAATAAATATATGTTATATATATATATATATATATATATATATATATCATCTTTTAAACAGTTTAATTTTTCAAATATTAATTAACAATAATATTTCTGTTATTATAACAGTAAAAATATTAATTAATTATTTTATAAAAATTAATTAAAACCAAACAAACATTTGTAGTCCTAAACTTTAAATATTTCAAGCAAGTGAATAGCTGTAGTTGCGCAAAGAATTAACTACAGCTATTCACTACATAAAAAATAAACTTACCTCTCTAAAAGGAACTAAAAATAATTTATTAAAAGAAATTATGAACAAATCGCTGTTATAATGATTGCTTTTGAATCCATTATTATATATATATATATATATATATATATACATCAGAGACGTGCCGTCTGGGTAGGCAAGGTAGGCAGTGCCTACCCATGAAGAAAACATACCAATTTTTTAATTTCATTAAATGACATACAATGTGCTGATTGGAAAATATTAAGGCATTAAACAGTGAATATAGCAGAAAAACACGGAATTTTTCATTTTTCTTCCTTTAAAAAGCATCGATTACCGCTGCTTTTCGACCACTGTATCTATACTATGCATTGTCTTAGGGAGTGCACGTGCCCCGCACTTTTCTCCCCTAATGTTCGAAAAGCGGCGAAGAAAGGCTGTCCGAAAAGTGCCTTTGCGGTTTCTTCCTGTTCTCCGCCGAAACTTGACTGCGTCATGCGCAGAACCATGCCTGTCGAGTGAGACGTTTCTACGGTCTAGACGTCTTGACGCCGTCTTTTGTACAGTACTGTTGAATACTTGCAGTTTGCTATCTCCATTATCGTGTTTTCTTTTTCATGAAATATAGTAATTTTCAAATGTTTAGTGTGTTTTTTTGTGTCCCGCTTTTTCGTAGGATGAAGTTAAAACTGTATCCAATATGGATATGAGATAGTTTATAAATCATATACATATATGCAGGCGAATATTTCTGCATATATGTATATAATTTGTATGATAAGTAAACATCTTTCAGATTCACATTATTTTATTGCATTTTACATTTCATGCGTTTTTAATAATATATATTATTCCACAAATCTTCGCATCTGCCTACCCTAGGCATTCATTGACGGCACGTGCCTGATATACATATATAACTAGATCCGTAACTAATGACCATCATTAATAACAAACAAATACTAATTTTATTTCCTATATTGTAAAAATATTTACGTTCTTGATTAAACAAATTACATTTTCAGTCTGAAAAATATGCTTTCAGAAATTAGTCATCAGATTCACTTTTAGATCATCAGATTTATTTTTTTCTCCTCAAAGTGGTTTGCTTTTTGATTGGAACTGAACTGAGAATTTTGTTGGAAAATGAACCTCGAATTATCCGACATGCCGGAAAATTCGAATTTTCCGGCATGATGGTCAACTTCTTTTTTACCAGCATGCCGGCTAATGCAGGGTAATACGGTACAATCTACGTACATGGTTTTTTAGTGATATGAAATCGTCAAATTTTTTAAAAAAATCTGTACATTTTCTGCACAGGTTTTACTTAGAAGTAGATCTAATTTTCCCGTAAATGACGCTGATTTGACTCAAACTTGGCATTTTTGCAGGAAAATTTGATTCTTTAACTAATTTCTACATGAAATCTGAGCCAATATTTTGAAAAGTGGCAATTTGAAGCTGAAGTTTCCTGATTAAAAAAAATTTTTGCAGAAAAAAATTAATATTGGATTCTAAGTCTAAATTGTGTCTAAATGGAAGAAAATAAAAGGGGGGGGGGAGGTCAAGGAAGTTATTTACCCCTTCCTTAGAGGACTCACTTTTAGGCCGTTACAGATCTGATGAGTGTTACAGATCTGATGTTAATTTGAGCTATATATCTGAGTTTATGCTTTCAGTCTTTATTAACATCTCTCCAAATGATATCATTTCCTTGTATTTTTAACATAGAATTAAAGCAGTTACATTAATATGTATTTATATTAGCTAAAAAATCAAATTTAATTATAAAAAAGCATTTCTTAGAAATAAAAATTAGCGATAAGGTTTTTAGATAAATCAATTATGAAATTACCAAATCCAAGCTAATAAAACATTTGTTTTGTTTTGAAACAACACACAACTTCAACTTTTTCAACACACTACTCTGCTGCTTGCTTTTCTTTAATTAGTTGCAGGAAATTAAGTTATGAGAAATTGAAGCACCAAAAAAAATAAATAAATAAAATAATTATTAATTAACTTAATTCCTGCAGTGTCAATTTTTCTTATTTTACTAAGTTCTATTGTTAGGTCATACAAACCACAAATGAAGCAATTGTACTAAAACTCTGCTTTTCATTTTTTAAGAACAAAAATATTTAATATTATATGGATAAAACCTATGATTTTTGCTTTTTAATAATTCTGAAACGTGAGAGTCAGTTCAGTAACATATTCGCTGTTTTTCAATGTTACCACTCTGATTGTTACCGATCTGACAAACCGACAAAGTTTTTTTTTAATTTCTGAGTCGATCGCGCTAAACCAGAATCAAACACGTGGTTTTTTCACTTGTAATAAAGGACTATACTTATATATAAAATAACTTTTAAAATAATAAAAACTGCATTTTAGCGTGTGTTACCGATCTGATGACTTAAATGACACACATTTTATAAAATCACTTTAAAAAAATCTTACCTGTAATTTTAGATGCAGAAATGCAAATTTTTAATCATGATACGATAAAACATCACAAAAGGTACTCAGTATCATGTGGTATCGGTGCAGGAAATGATTTTGGGAGGCTAAATATAGATCAGAAGTTATTGTTACCGCTCTCACAGCGAACTGAGGGACACACTTATTTTGGGCTAGAAAATCAGAAATCGATTAAAACAAAAATGAAGTAAAATAATTAAAACAAAGGGGTAAAAATAGAATCGTTTTTTGTGCAAGTGCGTTTTTTTGGGAAGTTAGAAAGTGCTCATGACCTGTTTGCACGCTAAGCTTTGCTGCTTGGGACACGTTACCGATCTGATTTTTGACATGTAAAAAAAATATTTTCTGAAGAAATTTTTTTTTTTTCTGATGTTATTAGATGAAATGTAAGCAAAACCTTATCTTCTTTCTGGGGAAAATATTTTTTTTAACTAGTTATTGAAATACTAGTGAAATTTCACTTGGGACTCAAATTGGCACTTTTCTAAATATTAGCTCATCTGCAGAAATTTTGCATATTTCTGTGAAATGTCTTCATTAATTTGAAGTTACTGCAGAAAATTTTCAGAATCATTGGAGGTTCTCGCGTTCTGAATTGACTTGGAAGTTAAAAACTTTTCAATTAATGAGAATACTTAATGGAAAAAAGCACCTTCTGTCTTGGTTGTGTTTTTTTGAGGTAAGTGATAAGAACTGTGAACCCCCCTTAAATACGTACTTGCTTCAGAGGTTCTCAAAGTCCGGACTTCCATGGACCCCCTCCTGAAAATTACTAACTTTACGCTCCGTGCGCCAAAAAAAAGCTTGATTGGAAAACTAAAATTTTTGTTTTGATTGTTTGGGAATTCCGGGGGGTGGCGGATGTGGGTTTGTTGCACCCCCAGAATTCAGCCTAAGTCCGCCTATAGACATTGCCCCCTTACTTTTTAGAATCAAAAAGTATTGTTCAATTGAAAAATGACTTTTTTACTCAATGGATTGATTTATTTCACAAAAATAAAAGTTAAATATTCCTACAAATAGCCTTTCACGTTATTTCATAAAAATGGAACTTTGAATCGAAAGGTGGTCATAAGTTATGATTATGGCAGCATCTAAGGTGGCCATAAGTTTTGATTTTTGAGGCACTTCTTTGACATTTTTTACAGTTCATTTAATTAGTAATGTAAAACTCATATCATATAGCAAAATGTTGCTAAAAAAAGCAGGTTATGGAGATGCTCCCCCATCCATTTCTTGACCTCCCACTTTCTTGGTGCACCAGCCGCCTATGAAACAGAATATTTTTATTGAATACATTGGGCTCAAATAAAATAATTTTAAGAAGTAAAATAGTTCAAATCTCTTTTAAAAGTTTTATTAACTTTAGAAAATATATCAAAAGTTTGTTTATATAATCAATCCTGTTAACAGATAGGTACCAAACAAAAATGACAATAACAGATCATTACCGAAATAAGCATGATATATAGAGTGAAAACAAGAATTGGAAATGACCAAACATCATGCACAGCAACTTCAAATCAAATGTATGCTCAAAGCTACTTGATTAATGAGAAATAAATTTGTAAAGCATCTTGTTAAAAAATCCTTTTGCAATGTAAAATTCAAGTACAAAAAATTTTGAACATTTATAATGTTTGCACTTATTTGATTGCACTGTTTGAGGATCCAGGGTTTGTAGGATCTATGTCACACAAGTCTCCTAGAACTCCAAAACCTTTTGGTAAATCTGATTCACTCAAAAATGGAGTTTCAGTTCCTGTTGTTCCAATCACTAAAACATTTCTTTTCAAGTCTATGCAACACTGGTGACGTTTAAGCATGTCTAATCCTAACAACATATCCATTACTTGATCTTCTAATATTGAAAAAGAAGATTGTAAGAATACATTATTGATTTCTATGTGTCCCAAGTGAACTCGGCCAAGAATTTTTTGAACGCCAACTCCTTTAGCAAACCCAGCAAAACGTTTATCCACGAGCCGCATGATGCCACATCTTTCCGCACAAGCTTGGCTCATTATTGTTGTTTGGGCACCACTATCAATAAAAGCTCGAACAGGATGGCCATTAACTTTGCAATTAATGTACAACATAGTAACTTGTCCAAAGCTCTCTGGATGGTACTCTATTGCCGCTTCCATATTAGAATCCACATTATCCTGTCTGATTTCTTCAGCAATCAACCGTTGGGCTTCTGGATCAAAGGGATCGGCATTCATCATCTGAATGCGCTTTCGTTCACGTTCGGATTTTTCAGCAAGCTGAGCATTCAAAACTTTAGCAAACTGATCTTTATTTCCAGATAAAAAGGCATCGGCTAATCTAGGATTATTTTGCTTTAGTAAATTCAATTGTTCTGGGTGTTTCATAAGTGCCATCCTTAGTTTTTCGACTTCATCTTCTCGGCTTGTAGGTGAAGAAGCTGTCGGAGTTGCGAGGGGGCTAGCTATTGGAGGGGATGGGTTTGATACAGGAGCTGACCCAGGAACCATTATGGAACTAAAATCTATTCCCAAATCAGGAGCTCGATTGGTGGTTTGTTCAAGACGATTATGTAGAGCTAGTACAATATCACCTTCTTTGATGCCATATGCCCCGATGCCTTTTTTACTGTCCAGTAGAGGTTGTCCTTCATATGTAATGATCATTTCATGAGATGGTATACCGATTTCACACTCGCAAAGTGCTTTAAAGTTTTCCAACTCCATATCGGGACTTACGTCAATCGTAATGACAAGATCACTCAAAGTTGTGACTGAAATTCTCATTTTTTACAAAAAATTATAAAAGCAATTTGAAAAAAAAAAGGTGACAACACAAAAGAAAGTATTGCTTAATTTCACTTTTAGCACGCAAACACTGAGACAAATAAACTTAAACAAATCTTTTTGTTGCCAAAATGATACAGCAAATTTCAAAACTCTCTCGATTTACACAATAATGTTGGCTTAACCTTCCTTTCAAACAGATAATGGGATACTTGTACCTAAAAAAGAAGAACAACGGTAATAACAGCTGAAAAAAGAAAATAAACGCACGTGGTAATGTTAGCGGCCTTAGACTAGACAAGTTTATCTTAAAACTTAATTTTTTTCAAAAAAAGAAAAGGCTTATTAACTAAATTATTACTTTTAAAGATGAATTCATATAGTTTTTCAACTATGTGAAAGAGTGATTGCTTTTCAAAACGTGGTGTTCTTGCTTAAAAGAGCTTTGTTTGTATCGCCCTCATCTGTGTTTATTATGGAGCTCATGGATATCACTTATAGCGTCATAGCTCCAAGGTGTTTATGGCAGGAATTCAAGTAAAACACGGGCGATCGCAACTCACCAATGCAATCGCAAATTCCAAAATTTGGATTCAAGTGAAACGAATTCACTTGAATTCGACTTACAGTAACGGTTGCAATATGCGATCGCCTCGAAGCGACTGCAATGGTGTTTCACTTGAATTCGGCCCTAAGTTACGTTCGCGTAGAGTCCTATATGAATACGTAGTATTCAGAGTACGGACAACAGGGTATCATTTTTCTATTGGTGGATGCATTGTTGAGTCCGCCGTAGGCTATGTCGCTTTTTCTCTCGTAGCTTTAACATGGAGCGGCCGATAGTACTGTAAAAAAACTTTTTTTTCGGATAATTAAAGGCGAGTAAAACTTTTTTAATGCTTATATTACTATTCTATAATGTCTAAGCTATACGTATGTAGCTTTACTTTAGAGATTCTACTGGTATTTCTTTAATTATAACGTAGTTAAAATAGAAACATGCTTCCCGGTGTGTTATTATCCATTCTAATACATCATTTTGGTCTTTTATTCTTACTTTTTCTCTTTGAATCGATAGTTACGATGATAAACTTATTGAAAAACATCACTTTGAGCTAAGGGAAAGTTTAAATTGTGTGAAATTAATTTATTTTCACGAACGCTCTTGTCTTTGCTTTGGCGCGGTCTGTTCATGCTTGGCGACGAGTGGAAGTTGGGAAGTAAGCGAGTATAAACATATTTTGATATGTGTTCTAAACGTTGTTGTGGCTTTTTTTTTTTTTTTCTTGTTCTAATGAATTCCAGCTGATTCTGAAACCCAATTCAAGTAAGAATTTCGTTACGATTATTATTTTTCCTGTTTACTTCATTGATCAAAATGAATATTTAACCAATTGTAATGTCCCTGAGCGACGAATTGTCCAAGTTAAATTTTTTCTATGCAACATACAAGTACTTGGTGTCGGATTGTTTTTTATTTTCTTTTGAAAATATGTGTGGATGAAAGCACATTCTTTTGAAATTGCAGAATTATCAATGTTTGCTTCTGTGAGCTTTATCAAAAATTTCAATGGTGAAACTAGCAATGACCACATGAATTTACTGTAGCATTTGCGTTTGATAAGAAACACATCGCTTTGCTTAAAATTCAGATTTCGTTTTTCTATTTCAAAAAATAAGAATTTGCATCAAAACCTGTGACAATTTATGTTTCAGTGTGAGAATTAGTATTTTTCTTGTTTATTTCATAGGCAGAAATGTATTTACTCATCCATTTTAATGTTCCCAGAAACTATATAAAACTCCAAAAGTCTCTTCATACAATGAATTTTAAGAAAAATGATGTCATGTTAAGGATTTAGCAAAATTGGTGAACAGCGAAAAATATTTATATGAATTTTTAATGCTTGCTACTTTGTTTTGAAGACACTTCATAGTTTGTGAAATGTTTATTACTTTATATTTGTAAAATCATTGAAAACTTGAGTTTTTATGAGAGAATCTATTTTTTATTTAAAATAACTATGAGCTTAGGTAAAATGCATTATATCCCATAGAGCAGTGGTTTCCGAAGTCTAGCCCGCCATGTTGCGAGTAAAATGAAATTGGTTCATTTAACTATTTTTTCCAATATGTTTATGCGTTTGTTTGTTTGCTTTTTCTGTATAATTATTTATTCATGTTCTGTATATTTTTAGAGCTCTAGTATTCATTACACAACATTATTATTATGAGCTATGAAAATAAAAATTTATTCAAAACTCAATTAGGAATAAAAATGCTATCACCTTACTTCTACAATCTTCTGTTTATATATGAATCAGAAAGGCCAATTTCGCATTCGATTTTAGAAATAAATGTCATACATAACATACCACAATATAATATGCCATATAAAATATTATTTTAAGCTTAGAGATGTGTGTTAAAATCAAAGTTCTTTGAAGTTTTACTGACGTTTTTAATTAAAATATTGTTATTCGTCCTTCATTTTAATTATTTTTTATATTTTAGCTATGTAGCCAAGGCCGTAGCAAAATTTCAAACCTCAAGAGTTTTTAAAAAGTATTCAACTAAAAAAAAGATTTCAAGTTTTGATGGTCGGAGATCCCCCCCCCCCCCTCTCGAAGTTGTGACGGGTCTGAGGTTTTTGATGATATAAAGAAAAATTAGAATAATAAAAATAAAAAAAATCATTTGAATAAACTTGAATAGTTTTTCTCGCTATTTCGCCAAAGGAGTTTTTTTCTATCTTTTCAACTTAAAACTTAAATTATTCCGTCTCTCCTGCTGGTCTATAATCTTTAACGGGATAACAAAATTTATGGCACTTGTCGTTGAGATTCTTTTATCATGGAAAAAGAAAGAAGATCCTCTCTTTTACGCCATAAAACAAGTGTGTGGTTCCCTTTTGGGCTTACTGTGAACAAATTAGCAAAAAGTATACGAATTTTTGAAAACTTTTATCTCTTAACATATTGATCACAGTAATAACAGATACAGATGTTTAAATCAGTTATTGTTATTATCAATGGAGAGGTGATGAGTTTATGAAAATGCATTCTTTGTTTTCTGGGTGCGAAGTGTTTTGTACTATATTTCCAAGATGAGAAATTTTTTTATAAGAACTAGAACTATTTTGAAGGGCCTATATGCCAGCCCCTCAAACCCATTTGGTCAAACCAATATCCTATATGTTATGGGGACCTGTATACTACGTATTGTTATGGAAACATCTATATTCTATGAAGTACAGAGATATATATGTGTGAAAATTTTTCGTTGAGTAAAAGGCCCGATTAACTTTTGTGTCCAGAACGAGGAAAAATTTTGATTTTCCCACCAATAACTGGCTTACCTGCGAACCAGGCCGAACATTATTAATTTTCCAGGGGGGTGGGGGAGGGTATACACTCAATGCAAATTACCAAAAAACCTCGCCCCTACATGCAAATGCATTAAATAGGGGGGAAATGGGCATGATCGGGAGAAATTTGCTTCTGAACTGATTTCAAAGAAAGTAAAATTAAAACCATAGTCAGACTCCCGTGTTCAACTCCTATTGTAATGAATAAATTTCAAAATACTTACTAAAATGAAAAATATTTTCCCCCTCGATCCAGCGGGTTTCGAGTGAACGCATACAGTTGATCTTCCTTCTCTCATCTCGGGTCATTACATTCACCCAGTAAATAACCAATCGTTAATTTTTCGCTTTAAAAAGTGAAGGGCTGGGCCCCTTTACTTTCGGAAGTGAAGGGGAGCAGCTGCACCCTTGCCCCCCCCCCCCCTACAAGCAGTCTATGCTCCCATTGCGTCATAAGACTTGTAACCTCTTGTTTATTTTTTTTTTCAAACAAACTTTCTTCACTTCGAACCCCCCCCCCCCCCTGAAAAAAAATCCTGGCTACGGCCTGGAGTGTAGCACCACGGACCCCCCTGGCATAGACTCAAGGACCCTTGGGGTCAGCGGACTTATATTATGGGAAACTCTGTCCCAGGGTATTGAAATAATTATTTGAAAGAGTAAAGGTATGTACAAACTTGCATTGTTGTAAGCTGCCGCATTTATATACTTAATACTGTGCTTTTTTTTTTTTTTTGGGAAACATTCTGGTTTGCAGAAGTAGGAGTTGAATATTTTTAATTTCCTGCAAAGAATTTCTTGCTCTTTTATTGATTGTTGAACTTTTAAAGTGTCCGCAGCACAATGATTCCATTATTTATTACATTATAGGATGAAATGTAGTTTTTCAGAAAATGATCTCTCAATAAATACAGAAAAATACTGATAATTTATTTTTAGAGTAGCATGAAGATGATTGAAATAAAATTTTGTTGCCCTTAAAAATTTCATCCTAGGCAGATCCAAATTACTCCACAGGCGGCTAGTGCATTAAAAAAGTGGTGGTGGGGGAGGGGGTGGTAAAAAAATGAGGAAGGGGGCCAGCATCTATAATACTGTTTTTTTTCTATTGCAAATATTCGATTACTTTATTGATTTTTAATATTACTGAATAAATGATCTCTAAAATATGACAAATACAAACACAAAAGTCAAGATGGGTGACCACCGTCGACTCCATTTGTACGAAATAACATGAAAAAAAAGACTATTTTTGGAATAATCAGCTTTAATTTTCGTGGAATGAATCAATCGACTGAGCAAAAAATTCATTTTTCAACTGATTATTACTTAATAACTCTAAAAAGTGAGGGGGCAAGGTCTCTTTACTTTTGGAAGTGAGGGGGCAGTGGCCCCCCTGTGCGAGCCGCCTATAGATTACTCAATAAGCCAATTAGGCCACAACAGTTTAGGGGCCTCCAAATATCTAAAATTGTTCTATTCATTGGCTAAAATTTTTTTATTTCACACGTAAGAACTGTAAAGCTTGAGCATAGGGGCCTAAAAAAGAATTTGGTTTTGGGGCCCTGTGATGTCTTAATCCAACCCTGACCCTAAAATATTTCCTGTGCCCTGTTTTTCTTTAAAAAAAAAAAGAGCACCTTAAATATTTTTATGTGCCTTTAATGCTTGCCGGTTAGTTTTAATGGAATTTAGAGGAAAGAAACCATTTAGTATGATTTTCCATCAAATATTATTTAGTTTACATATGTAAAATCATTATGAAAATGAATTTTATTGTTAAATTATTTATGCATAGGCTATTGGCATGGAAATCCCGTCTCGGTGAACAACAGAACATCTATTGCCATGGTTTGCTGTATGTACATCAAGGACTAATCGTGACAACACAGATTGCATAGTGTAACTTGATTCGTGTAACTTAAGCTACAGATTCGGTACTGGGCCCATGCCCCATGCTTTTATCTGAATCAAAAGTATAAGTTTGCCTCAAAAAATTATAGTTGCACTATCCTGTCTTGGTACTCTGTATTTTATTTTGATATCTCATGAAGAAATTGGTTTCGGTGTTGCTTTGACTGCATGAAAATGTAGGAAATTCTGAAAATTAAATAAAGTTTAAGCATACTTAAAGCAAAAAATGACAACTTGTCATCCTAAAGCTCATACTTCCGTTGCATTGAAAAGAGGGTTTCTTGAAATTCGAAACAAGTATCTGAAGTTATTTGTAAATTTTGTGCAATAAAGTGTTGATCAATCTTACTTTAATAAAGATCTTTAATGTTGTAACATTTGTGCCATTGAGCTGAATACTCTACGTATTGCAAAAATAAATTTTCTTCATACTAAATTGTTTTAGAAATATCTGTTAATATAAGTTTCAACATTTTTTCCAGCAAAAATTGAATTTCTCTAAAAGTCCTGTATTGACGCTCTGGATGGTTTTGACTTTGTTTCATTAAAAAAATGTCTACTAAACTTTTATCCAGTATTGTTTTGATATGTAAACATTGTTGAAAATTTTTGTTGATGTATAATGCAGAGAAATAAATATAAAATAATAGATACAGTTCTTTGTCATTCCTATGTGTTCAAAATGTATAATACCTTAAATTACATCCTCCCCCCCCCCCCAACACTTAATTAATTACTGAATATTTTTACATACGTCTGATTGAAAAGGAAAATTACCACTTCTTTAAATAATTTCAGTTCTCAACTTTATACAAACTGATCTTTGAACCATAAGTGCCCGCTGAGCAACTGAAATGCCATGATGCTCTTGGCCTCCCCACTTTTTTTTTTGGAAGGGGAGGGGGAGAAAGGTTACCTTGTTTGAACCTTCTATATGCTTCTGATACAGTAGTTTCCTCTTAATGTGATCACGGTTTATATTTTTCATACTCACTTGGTCCAGAGTTTATTCATTTGTATGAATGTCAAAATTATCACATTGCTTAATGTTATCAGGTTTCTAAAATAGAAATGTTTTTTTTTAATTACCAGACAACACTTTCGTCTGTTAGATTTTTTTAACAAAAAATCTGTATTATATCTTATATTTTGAGAGTTTTTGAGTCCAGGAAAACTGATCAAAGTATCACTGCAACTTCTACATTAATCAAAAACTTACTAGATATTTACACAAAAACAAACTGATATTGGAGCCTTGTAGTTGATTCACATGAATTAAATTTACAAAATTGTAACAGGATAATATTATGACACTATTACACACATGAAAATAAGATAAGAGTTTGTTCGTTCTATTTTTAAACTCAAAATGTGCTTTAAATTTTTTTTAAAAACTTAATTTAGAAATTTTTTCTGAATAGTCAGTCGTTAATTTATGAAAATCACTTTCTCTGGAAGTGATCACATTATTGAGTGGATACTTGCATTAATTACTCTTTCAAATTTCTTCCTACTCATATTTTAATTTTATTTTTTGTTTAACTGTGAAACATTTATTATAGATTGAAATCTAGATTTAAAAAAATAAATAAGTTTTTTTTTTTTTTTTTAGCTTTTGATATCAAGAACGAAATATTGTTGTACTTAAAAATCTTCCTAATGGTAAACTTAATAATAAAACAAAAACTGAATTTATTTACTAGTTAGTATTCATTCACCTACTATTTTTATTTCTTCCTTTCCTTTGAATCAATTAAATACAAATACAGTTTTCGTTGTTTTAAAACCTTAAGAATATCATTACATTGGAACACTAATCGTTTTTCAGAGGTTACTTTTTTAATACTGCTAACCTTTTGCTTTTATTAAAGTTAAAATCAAATTCGAACGAATTACAAACATCACGCATTATCGCATTCGTGTAGAGTGCCGTTTGTGACTATTTCTTAGAAATGAAACCCTTGGGCGAGTACGAAGCCAAACTTGCAGCTTCACGGCAACCCCGTTTCTGCTTGCAACCGGTTGTTGTCGCTACTCTGAATACTACGTATTCATATAGGACTCTACGTTCGCGTATGCAAGTAACGAAGTTAACTCTGTGATGATCACTTTTTGTGATGTACTTGCTCGCATTATATTTTTGTGACCAAGAAACGATGATTTCCGTTAATAATCTGTTTCATTACTTATAATATATGTACTTTTTTCTGAAAGTTTTGCTAAATCTACATTTCATGATTGGTGTTAATTTGATTTTGCTAATGAAATCAACTTGAAGAAACTTTCAGTTGTATATTTTCACATATTGATATTATTAAAAATGCAAAGCTTCGAATTAGTAACTTTATTACTTTGTAAATAATTTTAAGCATACATCCACAACTGTGAATGAAGATTTTGTCACAGAAACAAAAAAGCATATACTTTATATTTCAATTTGACCAGAGCCTGATTACCGCTGGGGCACAGGCCCCTCCTCTTAGATTTCAGGGGGGCCCAAAATCCCCTTACTTTATCCAATGTCTCTTAAATATTAAATTCCTACCGTATATTTTACTAAAATGCTTACTGTATACTTTACTGTTATACTAAAAGCCTACTGTATATGTCGAGGTATATTTTTCTCTTAATAATTTGATAGCAATATATTTTTTCCAAGGGCGTATTTAAGGGGGGGGCCCGGGCCCCCCCCCGAAATCGAGAAAGATTTTTTCAAAAGTAGGTGTTCGGTTCGTGTTTGCTCAAAAAAAAAAAAAAAAAAAAATCCTTAAGAAAAAAGCCCACTCTCTGTTAACAGTTTTCAAAGGTGTATATAAGGGAGAACTCCAGAGGGTTTTTCCCTCCTATGTCCCCCCCCACCCGAAAAAAAAATTCGGATTTTTTTTTTTTTTTTTTTTTAATAAAGGTAGTTATTATTATTCGTCCTCCTCCTTTTTTTCTAGTCAGTCAGGAAATAAGAGTCTTTAAAATCATGCTACACTCAATAAATTTAAAATAAAGTGTAATCATTTCTCCCCGGCAAGAAATTTTAAAATAAAGTGTAAGTATTCCTCCCAGTAAGAAATTTAAAATAAAGTGCAATCATTTTCGGTTTTAGTTTTTTCACAAATAATTTCCAAAAAAAAAAAAAAAACATCGAAAAGAGGTAGAAGTCCAAGCCGGCCGAGCTAGAAGGAGCACGTAATTTTCAATCTCTTTACCAGTGATGAAATTAAAGAATAGACTGCCTCTCAGTGGCGGGTTTAGGGTAGGAAGTCGAGGCCCGTATATCCGCCAAGCATGCATTCAAAGAAGGCTGAGATCTTAAAATTTCTCTTTTACAACGTGTAATTTAATTGCAGTTTCAAGACTTCAATATCCAAAACTTTTCGGAAGAGAGTTCTTTTCCCGCTTCTTCTTCAATACCTTGGTCAAACATCGCCTCAAATGGCATTTTAGAGATGTAAAATTCAAACAGTTAACGGTAGTTGATATCCCCCTTACTTTTCTATAGTCTTTAGCTCTAAAATGTGTTTTTGGAAAAGAGAGAGCTCGCGAATTACAGTCTCTATGCCCAAAAATTTCCAGAAGAGTCCCTAAATCCTTCTATTATCCTAAATGTTCTCAGACAAAGCCTAAAAGCAATTGTTCCTATCAAGAATCATGGCGTAAGGGCGCTTTTGAATTATTTTTAAGGGGCGTTTTTAAAAGTTTTTGTTTTCTTTTTCTTTCACGTGTGGCTCTCGTTTTTAGAGGGATTTTCGTGGAATTCTTGAATGATAAGTTTTTGCTCTTGGGGGTAATGGGCACCTCTGCTAAAAGTAAAATTTTGAACCTTCAGTTTCAAAAAATAGAGCTTAAAATTGCATTCTTGAAGCCTCAATGCCGCAACATTTCGGGGCACAGCGCCCGAATCCTGCCTTTTCTCTTGACGGTATTAAAGATAAACTAAATAAAAATGTTTTTAAAACATTAATTTCGAAACATTTCGGGGGAGAGTCCCTACTAACGTTACTACCAAAGATGATCTAAAGTAAAGATGACTTAAGGTTTCAATTTTGAAAAAAGGTAGCATAAATAATTTTAATTTTGAAAAAAGTTTTGGAGGGAATTTTAAAACTTCGTAATTTTCTATCTTTTCTAAAAATTACAATATTTTAATTCAATTTGAAAATTTCTACTTGTTTTACAGTAATAGCGAAAAAAAAAAAAAAACTGGGGGGGGGGGGCTAAGCTTGATTTTCTGGGCCCCCTCCGAAATAAAAACCTATATACGCCACTGATTTTTTCAGTTCGATCTTCGCACAAAACTTTTATTTCATTCTGGTATTGTAATAATTTTTTTACTTGTAATGCGTAACTGATATGAGAAGGAGGGGGGGGGGGGCTGAAATAGAAATGTGCCCCATGTCCGATGTCAGGATGATCGGGCTCTGAATTTGACCGAACTAAAACATTATTTTTTTACCAGATAAACAAAGATAATTTATGACTTGTCAAACATTTAATTTTTTCGGCTAAGGGTAAGTTCAAAAAGGTATTTTAACCACTTACATTTAAGAATATTTTTCCATAAAATGTGACATTTTCCTGATTTACATATTTAAAACTGTAATATTATATGGTTGAGAAATTAAAAAAAAGAATAAATAATTTACTGAAGTACCATAGTAAACTCTAGGGGGAGGGGGGGATCATGGCACTAGTATATTATCTAATACAAATCAAAGCTCTGAGAGCAATGTTTTAAATAGTAATTCTCTTGTCTATAAAATAGTCAAATTATAGGATAGATTCAAATCAAGCAGTAGTGCCCAACCTTTTTCTGCGCTGTGACAGCAGCTCATATTAAAATTTTTCTTGCAGGCCGGAGCACATATAAAATTTCAATTTTATTCTTTTCTAAATAACACGGGGAAAATATTTAAATGCTTTGAATTTATGACATTGTCATTTCTTGTGCTTTTTGGTTATAGTAACATTACCGCCCCCCCCCCCCCCCTTTGCGGTTGGGCAGTCCTAGAAACTTACATGTTAAATTGACGAGATATTTCGTAAAGAACCGCAAGGTGATTAAACAAGACAACGGACTATGCATCAGTTTCACGAGCTGTATGTGGACCGAGGGTCGTAGGTGGGGCACCACCGTAATAGAGCAATTGGTCACACCAGTGACTAACCAGATGCATTCTAATAGTGAAATAAAAGTGGGCTTGAATGAAAACAAATTACTGGTACACATCGCAATTGCTCTATAACACTTTATTCAGCGACTTGCCTTGAATATGCTCATGTGACATGTCTCTTATTATCAGTGGCGGCTCGTGCCTTAACTTAGTGGGTGGGCCCTCAATTATATGTTTTCCCAGTAATGCTTACAAAAATAAAATGAAGGAAACAACTAATAAACTAATGCTGAGCGACGTAAAATAATATTTAATTCTGTCAATACAAATTTGCATCGCAAAATTATCTCATATGATTTGATACATAGGTTTTATATTTTAAATGTTATACCAGCCTTAAGCGATCAATGTAATAATAACAATATTTTGCACAGACGACAGACTTCCTAAACATCACTAATGTTTCGCAAAGCTAGCTCTCATAATTTTGCCATTTTCGGACAGTGAAAATATTCATCACATCAAAAGTGTTACGCCACAAGTCGGCGCACCTCCTCAAACATTACGGGACTGCACTCAAAAAGAAACCGAACACTTCTGCCTAAAAACACACCCTCTCACCCCCGAAAAATTTCGACAATCTGCACCATGACTTTTTGAAAGCCTTTATCATCAAATTAAGGAACTCATAAGGTAAATGACTCGATGTAGGCATGCTTACTTTTTTTTTTTTTAATTTGGATACAAATGTTGCAATTTCAGTTCATGAAAAAATAAATCATAACAATGTTAAAACTTAAAAATGTCACTTTTATAGCCATGATATTTACATTAACTTTCAATTTTAATGTATGTGTATGCTTTTTAATAAATTGGAATACACTGGTTTGAACAGTTATATGGTTCCACTCACTTACCAATGTATGATCGTATACTCAAACTAGTGATGAGCTGAATCGAATTATTTTCAGGAAATACACAAAGAGTACAGAACAATATTAAAACACTTATTTTTCTTACAATATAATCTGGATCTTGACTTACCGATTCGAATAACATTAAAATTAAAACACGGATAACTGACTAATTTGATAATGTTTGTCAGAAATATTTGATTAACTGGTAATTAATTTCTTTTCGGATACGTGATTTGACTGACAGTCATGGTAACATGTTATATGTTAGAAACAAAAAAAATCTTGTAGAACGCCTAGTTTTTCAGAACCATTAGGTACCGTTATTAAACTTTGATAGAAATTTTTAATTTAGCTACATTGCTTTTAAACAGTATTTAATATTTCATATATTATAAAACTTCAGAAAAATATATTGCAAAATATAGTTTTTAAATGTTGATGAATAATGAAGCAATTTGTAAAATAATAACGATTTAAAGAATAAGTGTATATTTCATTTATACATTTTTCAGCTGAATATAGTTTTTATATACAGTAGACGTTGATCCACTCAATATTTTTATAAACGTTCAATTTCAACGTTTCGTATTTTCTGGTTACTGCTTTAAGTGAATTTGTAGTAGAAGGTTAATGTTACGTGTCATAAGATTTAAGAAAAGATGCGGAGTAGCAAAAGTTTTTATTCAACATCAAAGTGTCTTTTCGGTCATTAAAATCCCTTTGAATGTGATAATAGTTGCAGAGATGATTATCAAAAAGGTACTTCATCGATTATCAAAAAGGTACTTCATCGATATTTTAGGGGGAGGGTGTTGGCCTCTCTTTGGACGACTTTGGTCCTGGATATAAATGTAATCATTGATTCGGCTAAATAAATGTAGCATTTGGAGCTTAAGAATACTTATTAATTCTCCAAGCATTTATGTCACACCCGGAAGGATGACAAAGTTTCTAGAGTTCATACAATACTTACAACACTATGAGATTAAATTCAAACTAATACCAAGAAAATGGCAAACGGTCTGCAAGTCAAAAATAAAGTCTTCACACAAAAATTTTGAGAATAAGAATCTCTGTTCCCAAACGCAAATTAACCAATAAAATATGCATGCATTGTCAAATAGGTGAGGGGGGCGGTAATGAAATTAGCAATCTCTATGCCTGTTAGTAATAGGTATTGAAAGTAAAAAAGAAAGACCAAAACAAAAAGAGGACGTGTTATAAAAATCAATCAAAAAAATACGAGGAGCGCGGAATGAAAAGAGGAGAATTTTCTCCCTAAGCCAGACATTCTCTGCCTCTATACACAGTGAGGAGACTTCCCTCTCCACCGCTTTGGTTAGGGACAAAGGGAAATCTTGGGCCAGGGAAGATGGGCCCACAGGTCGAATGTTACAATGGGGTGTCATCGCTAATCGCTCTTCTTAATCCAGCCATTGCGATCAGGGCCGGTCTTAGGCCGATTGGACCGATTTTTCCCAATCGGGTCCAGCTCTAGCAAGGGGCCCCGCGCCGACAAATTACTTTCGCCTTTAGGTAAATGTTAAAAAAAAAACTATATCAAAATAAAAAGCTATTTGGCAATATTTAACTGATGTTTAATCTGTTTGAAAGTATGGTGCTACGTTTAGTTCAATTTATGGTGTAGAAGCAGGGGCCCCGCGCCGACGAATTATTTTTGCCTTTAGATAAATGCTAACAAAAAACTATATCAAAATAAGAAGCTAATTGCAATATTCAACTGGTGTTTAAACCGTTTGAAAGTATGGTGATACGTTTAGTTCAATTTATGATGTAGGAGCAAGGGGCCCCGCGCCGACAATTATTTTTGCCTTTAGGTAAATGTTAACAAAAAACTATATCAAAATAAGAAGCTAATTAGCAATACTTACCTGGCGTTTAATCCGTTTGAAAGTATGGTGCTACGTTTAGTTCAATTTATGATGTAGGAGCAAGGGGCCCCGCGCCAACAAATTATTTTCGCCTTTAGGTAAATGTTAAAAAAAAGAAAAAGACTATATCAAAACGAAGATCAAATCTATTGAAGTTATCAGATGCATTCCCAAAACTACTACTGTCAGATAAATTATCAGAAAAATTTAAACATCTGTCAATTTGAACATCTTAAATCCAGGGTCGTACCTACGGCAACTTATACTCTATTGTCAAAAAAAGAAAGAAAAAAGAAAAAGAAAACATAATCGGCCTGCCTCAACGTCAAAGTTCTAAAAGATTATCGTCACTTAATATTATGGCTATAGGGGCCCCTCGCAGGGCCTTATTGTACTGGGGTCTCCCATTTATGAGGCAATTAAGGTATTTACTTATTTATTTGGAGGCGCTAATTAAAATTCATCAATAATGAAATGTTCTCCAAGAAAACACTACCGATGTTTACAGTTGCCAGTATGAAACGTAAAATATCAGTTGTACAAGCACGTAAGTTAAAGGGAAACATAAGAGCATTTTTCACCCGATGAGTTTTCCAGGGGCGTTTATGTAAGGGGACCCATGAGGCCCTATTTTCTCCAAAAACCAACAAACACACTTAATCAAGATAATTTCTGAGCTTTTTGCCTTAAAAAAGCAAACGTAAGAGAGGTTATAGCAAACCGTCCTGCATAGCTAGAGGTGGATGGCAATTTTTAATCTTTTCACGAGTGGCGTAACGAAAGGAGAGGTGCTTTCCAGTGCCAGATTTATGGGAGAAATTCGGAACCCGTGTCCCGACTGCAAACTTCAGAGGGCAACTAATTAAAAAGAAGCACGGAATCAGAACGTTATCATAACCTCCTTGACAAAGACCAAAAATATCCTAAAATTCCACTGTTAGACTTCAAGTTGCGGAAAATTTCTAGGTGAGATCATTCGATAACTCCCCTTCCCCATCACCAAAGATTACTTAAAATTACAATATTATGACTTCAGCTTCAGAGCGCTTCTGAAGGAATAGTAAATTTCTGTTTCTATATTCTGATAAATTTTCGAAAATTTCTGGAAGACTTGCCTTTTCTCTAACAACGAGGTCAATTGCCTAAAATGGCGTTTTAGGGATTTAAAATTTTGGTAGAGATCTCTCCTCTCCCGTTACCCTCTAAACCAGGCGCGCACCCAGGAGGGGGCTTTGGGGGCTTAAGCTCCCCCTATGACAAAACTGGACTTGAAGCATTAAGCATCAACGACATTTTAAATTTTTCCACGGTGTCAGAAAAGATTCAAGTCATTAATTATACTACACTTTGAATCCAATTGAAATAACAAATACGCACACGTATAACATATACCTTGTCTTTTTTAAAGTCTAGGGTAACGTGGATAAATTCTCACTTATAAAAGACCGCTCCCCCTCGTCTACAATTTCCAAGAAACCAAGGCATTGTTTTCAATTAAATCATTCATTGTACATGTGCAGACGGATGATGCACGAGAATGATGGGGCCTCAGCAAAGCATAGAACTTCAAATCACAGAGCGTCTCACCATCAAAACCAAAATAATTTTAATTTCGAGGATTTGTCATGGAAAATCATGATGTTTCGCAGTGGCGAATTATAGGTTTGAAGGCTCGTCATAATGAAATTTTTAAAGCTCCTTTCTGTCAAAAACAAAATTCTATAAAACATTTTTCATGCGCATTTTTTGAATCCATTTCATAAAAGCCCCCTATGGTCGAGGGTGGGGGGCAATTGCGACATGATTAGCCCGCCAATGATTTTCTGAGAAACATGCTTGATAAAAAGTTAAAACAGATTATAAAGAATATAAAATGGTATTAAAAGAAAAGGAAGTATGAAAGAGAGAGAGAGGGAAAAAAAACTAGAAAAAAGTGACCGAAGGGTATCTTTGCATAATAAACAAATTAGTCAAAAAAAAAAAAAAAAACTTACACTAAAGCCACAAACTTCTGTACTTCTAACCAATAAAGGCACTGGAAGGGAATTAAAAATTTCAATACAGAAAACCAAAATAGTTAACTGAATAATCTTTTCCTATTTTCTCCATTTTGATTTGGAATAAAAATATTAAAAAAACGTAGCTAAGAAAATGGGAGGAAGGGGCCATCCGAACCTAATTCCTCTCTTTTTTCGGCGTTGAAGTTAAAAAGGAGTCATAGTTTTAGAGCTTCAAGTCTTGAAAGAAAAATTCCGGGAGAAAGTCTAAAAGTCCTCATTGAAGATCATCTAATAATTGGTTTTTGGAACATGAATTTCTAAAAATTTCCGGGGGTAAAAAGCGAGCCCCATTATGGAATTTGGCCTACAGTTTTGCTTTTAAAACTTTAATTTCAAAAAATTAAAAAAAAGCCCCCTCCTCCCACGAAATAATAATGATAAAAGGTCTTAAATTTTGTTTCTGGAACTTTAATTACGAAAAACTGCTGGTGCAGAGTACATGAATCATATCGCTATGGCTACCGATAAATGGACTATAACCACATTTTTAAGACTTCAAATTTTGAAAACTTTCCCGAGGAAGGCCTCCGAACTCTTAACATCGACAACAATGGAACCGCATTTCTCTAAGCTCAGTTTCGGGGAAAATATCCTGTGGAGAGTTCCACATTCCATCCATTCCCATAACGTCATCAAAGATGATCTACAATGACATTTTTAAAACTTCAATTTCAAAAAATGTTCGAGGAAAGATGCCGAAAATCGTTTAGAATTAAGTTTTGAGATCTTTAATTTCGACAAAAAACATTCAGAGGTGAAAACCGAACTCTATGCCTTTCTCTAACATTATCAAAGATGCTATTGCGTTGTTTAGACTTCAGGTTTGAAAAATTTCGGGTTGAGAGCGGTCGAACCCTATTCTTCCTAAGATTAACTGAGATAGTTATAAATTTCGTTTTTGGATTTTCAACATCAAAAAACCGTTAGTGAAGAGTTCCAAAACCCCCATTCATTCTCCTAACATTTTCAAGAGGGCCTACTATGGTGTTTTTTGGACATCAATTTCGAAAATTTACAATGGGCCCCTGACTCGTGCTTTTCCTAAGATTAGTCAATGTCTCTCAAACTGCGCTTTTCGAAGCTTAATATAGAAACATTCCTAAACCTCACCCCCAAACAATTGCCAAAATGGCGTGCAATAATAACGTTTTTAAGACTTCAAATTTTGAAAAAATATTAGATGAGGGCCGGCAAGTCTCAAATCTCCCTAACATGACCAAAAGTTGTCTAAATGTTGTGTTTTTGAGATCACTTTTCAGAAATTTTTCCGGGGAGAACCCATGAACGCCCTATCAGTATGTTTGAATATTCTACTTTATGTCTTTGTTCATAATGATCGTATCATAACGCTATTCTCGTGAGTGCATTAATCACCCCATCTTCAGTAAGGTTGGAAGATCCTCATAGTATTTACCATTTATTTTCTTACATAAACACAATTTGATAAATAAGTAAAAGATTCACATAAAATTTAACAGAAGCAAGAGAGCTTCCAATCAAAAAAACAAAGCTTTACACTATTATTTCGGAAAAAATAAATAAAAAGAAAGAGGGGGGGGGGGGCAATTTATTAAAGTTTAGTATTTTCGCGATTTTAAAATTTTAATTCAATGACCTCTGGATATGAAAGGGGTAGGGGTGCTTGATGTCAGAAATTAGCCCCCCCTTAAGTTAAATCCTGGGTGCGCCCCTGCTCTAAACCAGTGATTCTCAACCTGGGGGGCGATAGCCCTTTTAGGGGTTTTATAGCCTCCTCAAAGGGGCGGTAAATTCTAAAGGGGCAATAGGGGGTTATGGGTTATTTAGAAGAGAAAACACTAGTAGTAAAGGGGTGGCGAACCGAATTTGTGTGTAAACATGTACGAAACCGGTTGTTCAGAGTTCAGACAATTAATCACAAGTTAAGGAAAAAACTAATTAAAGTTCAAGAGCTTCCTCCTTGAAGCTTTGGAAGTATTTTGTCATTCATTGCCCATTTTATGAATTTTCAGATTTTCAATACATTTTCTTCCAAATTTTTAGTTTCAATGATTTTAATTCCCCTAGATTCCAGTGTAGAAAGGAAAATAATTTCTTGAAAAATGTACTTCTGTTTTTGAAAAGTACGTCGATGATCTTAGTTAAATATTACTCATCAAATGCTTATCAGTTCGCTTTGTGAAATAAAAAAAATTAAAGGTATTTTATTTATTAATATTTTTAGTTTGAAAGTGATTGGTTAAAATTGCTTATATTTTTAATAATATCGATGTTCACTTACTTATGTCTTTTTCGAGGAAGAAGAGGGGTGGGGGGGGGGGGCTGATAAGTGTCAGTCAGCGTCTTGAAGAGGGCGATGAGCTCAAAAAAGTTGTGAAACACTGCTCTAATCAAAACGGCAACCAGAGAATTAGGGCCCACAGTACAGAATGCTGAGTTGATGATTTTTCTTTAAATATTCTTTATTACTGAAGAGAAGTAAAAAAATGCGCTTTGTTAAAACTAAGTGATTTTAAGAACAAAAATAAATAGTGTTGGGGGAAAATCTTAATTTTATTCAGAAAGAAATTACGACACTTGAATTTTCTACCGATATAAATTATTAGTCAATTAACTGCGTGCCCTTCTCCCCTTTCTTTCACCCCCCCCCCCCTCCCTTTTTTTCTACCTCGTCTGAAAATAAGAAACGTGTTAAAATCTTACTTCTCCAAAGCCTTCTCCCACAAAAATTATTAAAGGGAGTATCTAAACTTTCGTTTCCTGGGTTTCAGTTTTTAAAAAATTTTTAGGGAACATTCTTTAAACACCTAAAAACATCGAAAATCATTTAAAATTGCGCTTTTGGAACTTCAATTTTCAACAAACTTCAATGCCCTTAACGCTACTAAATACAATCTTACACTCACGCAGTGAAACGGTTATATAGTCCTTTCATTATCAGTGGCGCGCCTACGGGGTAGCTAAGGGGCTCAAGCCTGAGGAGCTAAGGGGCAGAAGACAAACCCACTTAAAAAAAACAGGGAAATCCTAAAATTGCCATTTTGCGCCTTTATTTTTTTTTAATTTTCTGCTAGAGAGCACCCAATCCCCATTAATGCCGCCAGAGATAATTTTGAAGTATTTTCAAGGAAAATTTCTGGATGTGGGACTAACTTTTGGCAAGTTATGGGAGAGGGAACGGGTACCCGTTCCTTCTTCCATAACTTGGCCAAAAGTAACTTAAAATTAGTTTTTTAGGCAACAATTTCAAAGCATTTCTAATAAGAAACCTCCATCTAATATCAAGGTCCTCTAAGAGAACGTCTAAATCTGCGTTTTCAGGACTGTAATTTCTAAAATTTTCGGGGAAGAGCCCTCAAGGAGATGGGGGAGTTGGAGTTTTTTTTCAAAGTGCCACCCTCCCCCTTAAAAATATTATCTCGTTTGGACCGCTGCCTAAAATGTCTTCAAATGTCATTTTAAAATATATATTTAGAAAGGAGAGTCTGAATTTGAGCCTGAATTTCTCGCCCATTCCTCTGACATTACCGAAGATTGTTTAGAATTGCATTTTAAAAAATCCACGAGGAAAAATGTCTAGAAGAGCGCTCCACCCTGCCATCCTCTAAATTATTATTCTAAGCTTGGTTCCATTAGCCCTCTCCAAAATTTAAACATATATACCCCACTATTTGCCTGCCACTAGTACAACTTAGTTCTTGGGAATATAATCAAAAATGCAACATGCTTTTTCGGATATATGAAACGGTTATATAGTAAGTAGTCTTTTCATCATCAACGAAAGGGTCAGGGAAGGTGCATATAATAGAAAGAAACGTTAGTCTTCTGTAATGGCTTGTTTTAGTAAGCTATTGATTTATTATTATTATTTTTTCTTGTAAAAATAGCGAAACAAAAAGTTTTTATTTTTAAAAGAGTTATTCATTTGAGCCTCAAACTAAATGTAATCATTTTGCAAAAGGGGGCCCCGCCAGAGTTCTCCAATCGGGCCCCGCATTTGCTAAGGCCGGCCCTGATTGCGATTGACTAAAAGCGGAGATGGCCGCGGGCCTACTGCCATGCCGGCTGGCCCTCAAGATCGTTCTAAAAGCCGTGCGAAGCGGTAAAATTGATGGAATTTGAAATCTTTCTTGTGCTCTGTTAGCAATGTGCAGGGGGGGGGGGGCTGTAGGTCTAAAATATGTTTTGTGCACTAACTTTTTTTTTATTATTTTTTTTAGTTTTTTGAACAGAAATACAAAACGATATGTTTTAATTATGTATTTATTTTCCTTCCAATTTTTCTGGGTGGGCCCGGCCCACCCGGCCCATAGTGAGGAGCCGCCCCTGCTTATTATTTTCTCAAAATAGGGGGGGGGGGAATGCAAAGCAACATTCAACAAGAAAGTAACCAAAGAACCAAAATCGAGAAAAGCGCCTCCTCAACCTATTTTCTTCAACCCTTTCTCAAATGAAACCATTCGTGGCTGCCAGGTGCGGAGTTCAAAAATGAAAATTACTGCTGATGTCATCAAGTCAACCAGCCAGGTTAACGGGTTGCTCTGTTTCAAGGCCGTAGCCAGCGGGGAAGGGGTCAGGGGATCAGACCCCCCCCCCCCGAAATTTTCAAACCTCAAAAGTTTTAAAAAATATTCAACTATAAAAAAAAAGAGAGACGATTACAAGGTTTGATGGTCGGAGGTCCCCCCCCCCCTCTCGAAGTTGTGACGGGTCTGAGGTTTTTGATGATATAAAGAAAAATTAGAATAATAAAAATAAAAAAATCATTTGGATAAACTTGAATAGTTCTGTTCACTATATTTCGCTAAAGGAGTTTTTTTCTATCTTTTCAACTTAAAACTTAAATTATTCCGTCTCTTCTGCTGGTCTATAATCTTTAACGGGACAGTGGCGGCTTGTGCCTTAATTTAGTGGGTGGGCCCGCAATTATATGTTTGCCCAGTAATGCTTACACAGATAAAATGAACGAAACAACAGTTAGTATACCGATGCTGAGCGATGTACAATAAAATAATATTGTATTCAATTAGTACAAACTTACACACACACATTGCAAAATTATTTCATTTGATTTGATACATAGGTTTTATATTTTAAATGCTACACCAGTCTTGAGCGATCAATGTAATAATGATTGCAGTATTTTGCCTAGACGATCGACTTTCTATATAGATCACTAACGTTAAGCAAGCTAGCTCTCATAATTTTGCCATTTTTAGACAGTGAAAATATTTATCACATCAAAAGTGTCACGCCTCAAGAGAGGCGGCACATCTCCTCAAACATTACGAGACTGTACTCAAAAAGAAAAACAACATTTATGACTAAAACCCTCTCTCCGGCTAAAAATTTTGACAATCTGCACCATGACTTTCTAAAAGCCTCTATCAAATTAAGGAAAGCATAAGGTAAATGACTAGATATGGGCATGCTTACAAGATATTTTTTAAAAATTTAGATACAAATGTTGCACGTTCAGTTCATGGAAAAACAAATTCTAACGGTGTTAGAACTTAAAAATCTCACTTTTATAAATCAGCGTAAATAAATTACAAATTTTAGGTAGAAAGTACAGCAAATAGCTCTTTCTAGGCTACAATGGAATCTTTTCCTCAGTGCAAAAAGCTCAGCACACAATATGAAAGCTGTGAGAGAACTCTTACAGCTTTCATGTTTTTAGAGATAGGGGGAGGGGGGAGACTACTTCATTGATATTTTAGGGGAGTTAGAAGCCCCTCTGTGAACGACCTTGGTCCTGGATACAAATGTAATTATATGATTCGGCTAAACGAATGTAGAATTTAGAGCTTAAGAATGATTATTACTTCTCCAAGCATTTATAATGTCACACCCGGCCGGATGACTAAGTTTCTAGAGTTCATACAATACTTTTTAATATTTTAGCACAACACTGGGACAAATGAGATTAAAATCAAAGTCAAACTAATAGGTACCAAGAAAATGGCAAACGCTCTGCAAGTCTAAAACAAAGTCTTCACACAAAAATTTCGAGAAAATTTTCCAGTTCCCACAGCGCAAATTAATAACTAAAATATGCATGGGTTGTATTAAATAGGAGAGGGTAGAGGTAATGTGAAACCGGCAATCTCTATGCCTGTTAGAAATAGGTGTTAAAAATGAAAAAAGAAACACAAAAAAAAAAAAAGATCAAATGTTTTAAAATGAATAAAAAAAAAGAAAAAAAATGTGGACCGCGAAATGAAAATAGGATAGAGTTTTCTCCCTAATACAGGGACCAGACATTCTCTGCCCATGTACAGTAACGAAACACTTCCCTCTCTTTCTCTCTCCACCGCTTTGGTTGGGGACAAAGGGAAATCTTGGGCACGAAGAGAAAGTGCCCTCTCGGCAGAAATTTCAAGGGGTGTAATCACTCACCGATCTTCTTAATCCGGCCATTGTGATTGGCTAAAAGCGGAGGTGCGCCTTGAGCCGCCGTGGGCCAAGGCGAATTTGACTCGTGGGGGCTGAGGGGCCCCCACGAGTCAAATTGTTTTTTTTTTTTTCAAAAAAAAAAAAAAAGAACGAAGCTTTGAAATTCTTTAATTATTTTTTCTTCAATTTTTCAAACATGATGTCGTCATAAATTCTGATATATTTATTTGAAAAATAATGCAGGAGAGGCGAAAGACTCCTTTCCTTCTTCCCAAAAGCCTATTGATTAACGTGTTGTCCATTACCTCAGCTTCGCTCTCCTTCCTGTTAGTCCAACATACTCCCAATCATAGGCGGCTGGTGCACCAAGAAATTGGGGATCAAAAGAAGTTTGTGAGGAGCTTAGGGCGGCACCCTAAAGCTGTTTTTTTTTTTTTTTTTTGTAAAATTTGGCTATATTATTGGATTTTAACAAATGACCTCTAAAAACTTTAATACAGTCTCAAAAGCAGGATGGATTTTACTGTAGATATCCCCTTTGCAATTCAAAGTTCCTTTCTTGTGAAATAAGATGAGAAAAAAAAAACATTTTTGTGGTATTTTCAGTTTTTAATTTTCATGAAATAAATCAATCCACCCAGTAAATAACCGACCGTTAATTTTTCGCTCTAAAAAGTGAAGGGCAGGGCCCCTTTACTTTCGGAAGTGAAGGGGAGCAGCTGCCCCCTTGCCCCCCCCCCCCTCCGTACAAGCAGCCTATGCTCCCATTGCGTCATAAGACTTGTAACCTCTTGTTTATTTTTTTTTTCAAACAAACTTTCTTCACTTCGGACCCCCCCCCCCCGAAAAAAAATCCTGGCTACGGCCTTGCTCTGTTTGAACATACTCATAATGAGTTTGAATCCCAGGGGACTTCCACGTCAGAAGCCCGGGTTTGGTTCATGGGTTGGGCGTGATTAACTTCATCTTCCTTCCCTTCAGTCAATTAATAAACCCCCCACCCAGTAAACGAGCAGATGTTTGAAGAAAAAAAATCCCTGGCAAAATTTAAGTATGGAAAATGCTCCCTGTAAATTTTTAAACCAAATTTGAAGAATTCAACAAACATCGAAGAGTTCTGTCAGATGGGAAACAACTTTTGCCCGTTTATTTCTAGAATCGGCGAATCTTCTATGTTCATTGGTGATCAGTAGTTGCCGCTGCAGTCATATGTATCTAGTTCGAGCTTCCCTAATCAAATCGGTCCCAGATACTAAAACTGAACAGCTTATGTCTGAATAAGATCGAATCCAGCTTCAATACAAAGGTGGAAGAACCTCTATGGGAACTTTTCAATGAATGAAACAAAGCATATATAGGTTTTTTTACCTATGCCACTTTCTGGTTAAACTTGAAAACTCCACTTTTAATGAGACACCTGTAAACAACCTTTCCAACAAATGACTGATCTCTAAAAGTAGTAATAATATTTCATGTAATATTGCACATTGCTTATCTCCATATATTATTTCTCTAAGCCGAATCCTATACCCGGTCGAAACTCGCTCATTTCTTTATCGAATTGCAAGAAAATTTATGATTTTGAAGCTTATCCCGCGGGCTATTGACGAAAATTAGACCCACCCTCTAAAAAGTGTCGGTTCGTTTTTTATTCGAACTTCAATTTTTGGGCACAAAATTGACTCTATCTAGCGAAATAATTGTCGTATCGTCTCCATTTTGATTTCATTCGAAAGATTAAAAAAAATGCGTTCTTTAGAACGTTTCTCCGCTAGCGCCGCGTAACGAGAATCTCGAAAATCCACGTTTAAGCGACTTATAAGCGATTGAAGTTTGAAAAAGTTAAATTTTTTGCTCAAACGTTAAAATCGTTACATTGTTGTTCAAATCAATTTTAAATGCGACATTTCAAGCCAAGGCTTAGCTCGGTAAACCTTAATTGTAACTTTTATTGTTTCAAAATACTATGGTAGTTTTGCGATAACATTAGTATTTAGTTTAGTAGTAGCCTTGGGTATTTGATTTTAATATAGGGTATCACTTTTGTAGTAGTTGTAAAAGTGAACGTGTCTTTGATCTTTTTGAAAAACTGTCAGAACGACGGCAGTAGATGGCGATGTTGTGCAAATGAAGCCAATAAAAATTGTCGTATTAAATTTTAAGTTTAGAGTTTTTTTTTTTTTTTTGCGGAATTCCGCACGGGTCACCTAGTAAATAATATAACCATATATCTTATATGTTACATTTTATGTTTATGCCCATGATTCAAATGAAAATCAAAGGTTCCATTCAACTGCCCCAAAATTCCAATTAATGATGTTTCCAACCTCTCCCCGAGGCAGGGCATTTCAAACTTTTCTGGGGGGGGGGGAGAGCATTAAAGGGCATGTACTTTAAATAAAGTATTCAAAAACCACTCCCACTTTTTAAATGCAAATTCTGATTTCCCAAACAAGGGGCGGGGGCCAATTGACCACCTCTGGCCGCACGAAATGACAGACCTCCCCTTCTCCCCCATTCCCAAATATCACGAAGACCTCACAAGTAAGGTCTCTCCCAGAAAGTTTAAGAAAAGATTCTGTTCCCTCTCAAAAAATTTTCTCCAGGAGTCCTAATCAGGAAGAGGCAGGGAGTATAAGGAAGGAGATGTATCTCCATGATACCGGTTTGGCAACAAAATTTCACTTCCGCCAGAGAGCGCTGCTGCAACCTTACTTTGTTTACATCGCGTAGTCTATAGCGTTTTAAAGGGCATTTAAATAAGGGAATTTCCTGATTATTAGGAAATTTAAAGCTGCTTTCGCTATGAAAGCTGTTTAGAGAAGCACAGAACACTCTGCTTCATCCTACGTTCATAATATATTTTGCATTCGAAGCGTTTAATTTTTGCTTAAGAAACAATCCTTTTAAAACCTAATTTGATCTGCTGTCACTTAGGTGAAGAGCTTGATGATTTATAAATTTCTCAATTGCATAGTTGCCCAAGGGGGTGGGGGGAGGTTTTATGGCGCAAGTTGCGGCATAAAATTTTTTTTTTGGGGGGGGGGGGAATTTTTTAAAACTAATTTATTTATTTATTTGAATTATTTATTAATTTTTTTTTAATTTAAATTATTTACTGTTTTTTTAAATAAAAATTATTCATTAATTTATTTTTTTAATTTAAATTATTTCTTTATTATTTTATTTATTTATTTATTTTGTGCGTGTGCTTAGAATGTCTGGAAGAGAAAAAAAGATTCTATTCTGCGCATAATTAATACTTTAAAAAAATTAATATATAAAAAAATATTGTTATAATTTAAAAAACAAATAAATAATATTTAAAAAAATAATAAATAATATTTAAAGAAATAAATAAGTAATATTAAAAAAAAGTAATAATAAAAAAGGGGCAAAAATAAAAAGCACAAAGGGTTGTGAAAAATTTGGGGGGGGGGGGGATGGGCACCCTTGCTGCTCCCCCCCCCCTGCTGCTTATGTGATTTAAGTTTGAAAAAAAAAAATAATCAAGTAAATTAATAATGATGAAAGGATACATTAAAAGGATATTTAAACTTTTAACTTGCCGATAATTACTTTTCCTCTTATTACTGGTTTCCATCACTTTTAGCAGATTTATTAAAGGTAGTACAGACAAAGCATTTTTATGAAAGAAAAAAAATCAGAAAATTTAAGGGGATGCAAAAATAAATATGACATTGATATGTTAAATTTACAATAGAAATAATGACATGTGTGCAAGTAATTCAAGTAATATTTTCAGTGGTCATTGAATACACATGAGAACTGAAATGAAATATGAGAAAGTAAATAACTTTAAAATCATAATGTTTAACATCTCTCTTTCGTGGGGATAATCGTGTCCCATAGCAGACCCTCCAATTACCACGCATCCGCAGCCCGAAAAGCGCCGGCTACCTTCCGTCGGTCTCCCCGCTGACCCCGCCTAGAGTCCTATATGAATACGTAGTATTCAGAGTAGCGACAACAGCCGAGTTCGAATAGGACAACCGGTTACAAGCAGAAACGGGGTTGCCGTGAAGCTGCAAGTTTGGCTTCGTACTCGCCCAAGGGTTTCCTTTCTAAAAAATTGTCACAAACGGTGTGGTGTGACGGTGAGCGTGAACAAGAGCAGGAGGGGTCTTAAGCTTTACACGAATGCGATAATGCGTGATGTTGGTAATGTGTTCGAATTTGATTTTAACTTTAATAAAACCAAAAGGTTAGCAGTATTTAAAAAGTATTTCCTCGAACTCAAACCTCTGAAAAACGATTAGTGTTCCAATGTAATGATACTCTTAAGGTTTTAAAACAGCGAAAACTGTATTTGCATTTAATTGATCCAAAGAAAAGGAAGAAATAAAAATAGTAGGTGACTGAATACTAGCTAGTAAATAAATTTATCGCGCGTTTTTGTTTTATTATTAAGTTTACCATCAGGAAGATTTTTGAGTACAACAATATTTCGTTCTTGATATCAAAAGCTAAAAAAAAAAAAAAACTGTTATTTATTTTTTTTTAATCTAGATTTCAATCTATCTTAAATGTTTCACAGTTGAACAAAAAATAAAATTAAGATATGAGTATAGGAAGAAATTTGAAAGAGTAATTTATGCAGTAGTAGTATCCACTCAATAATGTGATCACTTCCAGAGAAAGTGATTTTCATAAATTAACGACTGACTATTCAGAAAAAATTTCTAAATTAAGTTTTAAAAAAAAATTAAAAAACACATTTTGAGTTTAAAAATAGAACGAATAAACTCTTATCTTATTTTCATGTGTGTAATACTGTCATATAATATCATCTTGTTACAATTTTGTAAATTTAATTCATGTGAATCAACTACAAGGCTCCAATATCAGTTTGTTTTTGTGTAAATATCTAGTAAGTTTTTGATTAACGTAGAAGTTGCAGTGATACTTTGATCAGTTTTCCCAGACTCAAAAACTCTCAAAATGTAAGATATAATACAGATTTTTTGTAAAAAAAATCTAACAGACGAAAGTGTTGTCTGGTCATTAAAAAAAAAAAAAAAAAAACATTTCTATTTTAGAAACCTGATAACATTAAGCAATGTGATAATTTTGACATTCATACAAATGAATAAACTCTGGACCAAGTGAGTATGAAAAAAATAAATCGTGATCACATTAAGAGGAAACTGTTTCAGAAGCATATAGAAGGTTTAAACAAGGTAACCTTTCTCCCCCTCCCCTAGGCATTTCAGTCGCTCAGCGGGCACTTATGGTTCAAAGATCAATTTGTATAAAGTTGAGAACTGAAATTATTTTAAGAAGTGGTAATTTTCATTTTCAATCAGATGCATGTAAAAATATTCAGCAATTAATTAAGTGTTGGGGGGGGGGGTGCAATTTAAGGTATTACAAATTTTGAACACATAGGAATGACAAAGAACTGTACCTATTATTTTATATTTATTTCTCTGCATTATATATCATACAAAAATTTTCAACAATGTTGACACATCAAAACAATACTGGATAAAAGTTTAGTAGACAAAGTCAAAACCATTCAGAGACCAATACAGGACTTTTAGATAAATTCAATTTTTGTTGGAAAAAATGTTTATAACTTATATTAACAGATATTTCTAAAACGATTTAGTATGAAGAAAATTTATTTGTGCAATACGTAGAGTATTCAGTTCACTGGCACAAATGTTACAACATTAAAAATCTTTATTAAAGTAAGATTGATCAACACTTTATTGCACAAAATTTACAAATAACTTCAGATACTTGTTTCGAGTTTCAAGAAACCCTCTTTTCAATGCAACGGAAGTATGGGCTTTAGGATGACAAGTCGTCATTTTTTGCTTTAAGTATGCCTAAACTTTATTTAATTTTCAGAATTTCCTACATTTTTATGCAATCAAAAAAAAAAACACTGAAACCAATTTCTTCATGAGCTATTAAAATAAAATACAGAGTACCAAGACAGGATAGTGCGGCTATAATTTTTTGAGGCAAGCTTATACTTTTGATTCAGATAAAAGCATGGGGCATGGGCCCAGTACCGAATCTGTAGCTTAAGTTACACGAATCAAGTTACACCAGCGCTCGAAAAATCTTTAAAATTTTACATGCCGTGCCGGGCATGTTTGTCTAACACATACATGCCCGAATTAAAGTTTTACATGCCCAGTTTTATTTTGGTTGTTTATTAATAAAAACATTTGAATTTGTCGGACAGCATTAATATGTTAACTGCAAAGTAACAAAAAATTTGTAGCATATGAGCTGGGCTAAAAACAGTGTACCTGTCAACTAGTTTTGATTTACTGGTATCTCTTCATAAGCCAAATATCCATACTAATATCAATATACTACACAAATCCTAATCTGGACAAAAACAGTAAAACTATCACCCTACAAGCCAACTTAAATTCAATTCCTGAGCTAAAATGACATACTACAAATTATCTCGTAGTTGGGCAGTCAACATGTTAATCAGACAAAAAATTAAGTTAACAGCTTTATATCTGAATAAAGAATTATTTTAATGTTAATATATGGTAATTTTTTAATAAAATACAAAATAATAAAGTTTTGGAAAGAAATATTTGATCAAAAAATTGCATGCCCAGTCGGGCATGTAAGGGCAGGAGATTCATGCCCGATCAGAATTTTTACATGCCCCGGGCATGTCGGGCAGTATAATTTTCGAGCCCTGTGTTACACTATGCAATCTGTGTCGTCACGATTAGTCCTTGATGTACATCCAGCAAACCATGGCAATAGATGTTCTGTTGTTCACCGAGATGGGATTTCCATGCCAATAGCCTATGCATAAATAATTTAACAATAAATTCACTTTCATAATGATTTTACATACATAAACTAAACAATATTTGATGGAAAATCATACTAAATGGTTTCTCTCCTCTAAATTCCATTAAAACTACCAGCAAGCATTAAAGGCACATAAAAATATTTAATGTGCCTCGTTTTTTCTTAAAGAAAAACAGGGCACAGAAAATATTTTAGGGTCAAGGGTTGGATTAAGACATCACGGGGCCTGAGGCCAAATTCTTCTTTGGGCCCCTATACTCAAGCTTTACAATTCTTACGTGTGGAATAAAAAATTTTTAGCCAATGAATAGAACAATTTTAGATATTTGGAGGCCCCTAAACTGTTGTGGCCTAATTGGCTTATTGAGTAATCTATAGGCGGCTCGCACAGGGGGGCCACTGCCCCCTCACTTCCAAAAGTAAAGAGACCTTGCCCCCTCACTTCTTAGAGTTATTAAGTAATAATCAGTTGAAAAAAGAATTTTTTGCTCAGTCGATTGATTTATTCCACGAAAATTAAAGCTGATTATTCAAAAAAAAGTCTTTTTTTCATGTCGTTTCGTACAAATGGAGTCGAAGGTGGTCATCCATCTTGACTTTTGTGTCTGTATTTGTCATATTTTAGAGATCATTTATTCAGAAAAAATTAAAAATCAATAATGTAGTCGAATAGTTGCAATAGAAAAAGGCAGTAATAAAGATGCTGGCCCCCTTCCTCATTTTTACCCCCCCCCCTACCCCCACTTTTTTGATGCACTAGCCGCCTGTGGAGTAATTAGGATCTGCCAGGATGAAATTTTTAAGGGCAACAAAATTTTATTTCAATCATCTTTATGCCACTCTAAAAATAAATTATCAGTATTTTTCTGTATTTATTGAGAGATCATTTTCTGAAAAACTACATTTCATTCTATAATGTAATAAATAATGGAATCATTGTGCTGTGCACACTTTAAAAGTTCAACAATCAATAAAAGAGCAAGAAATTCTTTGCAGGAAATTAAAAATATTCAACTCCTACTTCTGCAAACCAGAATGTTTACAAAAAAAAAAAAAAAAAAGCACAGTATTAAGTATATAAATGCGGCAGCTTACAACAATGCAAGTTTGTACATACCTTTACTCTTTCAAATATTTATTTCAATATCCTGGGGCAGAGTTTCCCATAATATGAGTCCGCTGACCCCAGGGGTCCTTGAGTCTATGCCAGGGGGGTCCGTGGTGCTACACTGCTAAAACGTAAAAAATAATTAAATTGAAGGACGAGTAACAATATTTTAATTAAAAACGTCAGTAAAACTTCCAAGAACTTTGATTTTAACACACATCTCTAAGCTTAAAATAATATTTTATATGGCATATTATATTGTGGTATGTTATGTATGACATTTATTTCTAAAATCGAATGCGAAATTGGCCTTTCGGATTCATATATAAACAGAAGATTGTAGAAGTAAAGTGATAGCATTTTGATTCCTAATTGAGTTTTGAATAAATTTTTATTTTCATAGCTCACAATAAAAATGTTGTGTAATGAATACTAGAGCTCTAAAAATATACAGAACATGAATAAATAATTATACAGAAAAAGCAAACAAACAAACGCATAAACATATTAGAAAAAATAGTTAAATGAACCAATTGTATTTTGCTCGCAACATGGCGGGCTAGACTTTGGAAATCACTGCTATGGGATAAAATGCGTTTTACCTAAGCTCATAGTTATTTTAAATAAAAAATAGATTCTCTCATAAAAACTCAAGTTTTCAATGATTTTACAAATATAAAGTAATAAACATTTCACAAACTATGAAGTGTCTTCAAAACAAAGTAGCAAGCATTAAAAATTCATATAAATATTTTTCGCTGTTCACCAATTTTGCTAAATACTTAACATGACATCATTTTTCTTAAAATTCATTGTATGAAGAGACTTTTGGAGTTTTATAGTTTCTAGGAACATTCAAATTGATGAATAAATACATTTCTGCCTATGAAATAAACAAGAAAAATACTAATTCTCACACTGAAACATAAATTGTCACAGGTTTTGATGAAAATTCTTATTTTTTGAAATAGAAAAATGAAATCTGAATTTTAAGCAAAGCGATGTGTTTTTTATCAAACGCAAATGCTACAGTAAATTCATGTGGTCATTGCTAGTTTCACCATTGGAATTTTTGATAAAGCACACAGAAGCAAACATTGATAATTCTGCAATTTCAAAAGAATGTGCTTTCATCCACACATATTTTCAAAAGAAAAAAAAAAAACAATCCGGCACCAAGTACTTGTATGTTGCATAGAAAAAATTCAACTTGGACAATTCGTCGCTCAGGGACATTAAAATTGGTTAAATATTCATTTTGATCAATGAAGTAAACAGGAAAAGTAATAATCGTAACGAAATTCTTACTTGAATTGGGTTTCAGAATCAGCTGGCATTCATTAGAACAAGAAGAAAAAAAAAAACGCAACAACGTTTAGAACACACATCACAATATGTTTATGCTCGCTTACTTCCCAAAGTCCACTCGTCGCCAAGCATGAACAGACCGCGCCAAAGCAAAGACAAGAGCGTTCGTGAAAATAAATTAATTTCACACAATTTAAACTTTCCCTTAGCTCAAAGTAATGTTTTTCAATAAGTTTATCATCGTAACTATCGGTTCAAAGAGAAAAAGTAAGAATAATATACCAAAATGATGTATTAGAATGGTAAATAACACACCGGGAAGCATGTTTCTATTTTAACTACGTTATAATTAAAAAAATACCAGTAAAATCTCTAAAGTAAAGCTACATACGTATAGCTTAGACATTATAGAATAGCAATATAAGCATTAAAAAAGTTTTACTCGCCTTTAATTATCCGAAAAAAATGTTTTTTTACGCTACTATCGGCCGCTCCATGTTATTAAAGCTACGAGAGAAAAAGCGACATAGCCTGCGGCGGACTCAACAATGCATCCACCAATAGAAAAGTGATACCCTGTTGTCCGTACTCTGAATACTACGTATTCATATAGGACTCTAGGAAAAACGGTTGTCAATTCACACTGCAGAAAATCTGTCACGGGCAGAAACTTTGTACCCAATCAAATCGCTTACTGTCGGCCTATCGGTGCTGTATTTAGACATCAACTTCTTAAGCAGACAGCATTATCAATTTGTAGCTAACATGAACTACATGATCTTTTTATGATATTCATATAAATGCAAAAAAATTGCAGCTTTATGGGGTTTTACACATGGCAATATTTCTACATTTCCGAAGATATATTAAACGATTTAAATTTCAGGATTAATAAGAGCAAGCAAATAGAAAAAGCATTTGACTCGGTAAAATATATAGCAAAAATTTCGTCAAATTATGTCCGTAAATGATTCAAAACCGATGGTGCGATGATCTCCAAAGTGAAATTAAAGAATAAGAGAATGGTTTCAAAAATAAATAGTCAAGCTTTGCTCATGGTGATTTTTGATACAGTAGTTTCACTTGATTCACTTTAAAATGTATTTGAGTTGATAACAAAATGAATTTCTGATAAAATATAAATTTGATTTATTACTGAAAACTACTCCAGATAGCAAGATTTAACAATAATAAATTTTCTTCCAAGCAAAATATTTTGATTTTACGAACAATTGACTTATATTGTATAGTTTTGACCTAATTGTATGCAGTTCAGTCTTGATAACTTGGACATTCCTTTATTTCCTTTTTTGGGTCCGAAACATTCGAGAAGGCTGCGGGAACTTCCTATAACTCAAAGCTTTTAGGCGGCTCTTGAGGGCTTCGAGCTATTGAGACTCGACTGTTACAAGCAGCTTTATTGCAAATGATAAAATCTACGCTGTTGCAGTACAAACTGTACAAAATAATCGATACACTTTCATGCTATAAAATAATCTTTTTTATTGTTGAAATTTCTGCTCAGTGCTTTCAACAACTAACAATGAATGAAAATGCTTCACATGTTTAGGTTAATAAATGTAATTAGGGAAATAGTGAGGAAAACAAACATTGTAGGCTTAACACTGACCCCGAAACCAAAACCCTAAAAAGTGCTTTTGTACAAAAGAAAGTCAGGAAAATATGTTTCTCCGGTTGATTGTGCTCAGAGTTATGTATGAAAGTTAAAAAAATAGAATGAGAGTTATAGATAAAACATAACTTTATTTTTTCATATAAGTACAAAAGATATTGATGCATTTGTCATACTGCTTGACAAGCTTCGCAGAGCAATCCAGGAAAAACTCAACTATTCGCATGCGGAAGAAATATTTCACAGCTTGTTTGACATCAGCATTGCATTGACCTCTCTCTCTGAATTTGTTTGCACAACATTCGGAGACAACACTCGCATTCCGCCGAGATTCTTCTTCAAAGTTAGAAATAGATTGAAGTTACTCGATGGGAGATCAGACAGCAACAGATTTAGCATGTCGCAAATGCTAAGGGCCTCCACGACTCTGGGGGCCCCGAAAAGAATTCACGGAAGTAGAATTTTATCTTCAACTCATCACACATATGTAGACAATATACAACAGATCAAGTTTTCCCCCTAGAGTTTAAAAGAGTTTCAGATAACACATTCCGTACCCTCTTATAAAACTTTTAATTTGTTATACATGTGCTGAAATTTAAATTGAAAAAAAAAGCAACTTTCTAAAGAAATATTTCTTTCTTTTTTTTTTTTTTTGACATTTACTGTCAGGGATCAAATCTAGGGGGAGAGGGGATTTAGGGAACTATCCTCCTTCGAAACTCAGATACGTTCATTTTTTGACAATAAAAAAGAGCTAAAACTAGCCTTATCAGCCCTGCCCTTCCCCTTTTTTTCTTAACTATGCTATTGCCTACTTGAGGCAATGGTATCCTCATCTAATTCCTTTTTCCATTATACTATTAAAAGTATTAAGTAAATTTTTAATTATGTCCATTTTAAATATTAGTTCACAAGTTATGGGACATAATTCTGTTTTTTTTTTTTTTTTGCTAATAAATTCCTGCCACCAAAGAAAAAACAGAAAATCTTGTGATAGACGAGAAAAAGTTACACTATCAAATCTGCCTTTTTTTTTCCCAATATCCTCTCATAATTTGACAACATGCACATGTAATATGCGCTCACTCATTACGACATAAAAAGGAAATTCAGTGAAAGAATTTAGTTGTTATCAAATTTCTTAACAAACAACTTAAACAAATTTTGTCATACATACGTAAAATCATTACATGCAGTCACATCATTTCACAATTTTCCAGAGCGGGAGGGGGACAATGTGTTTTTTTTTCGATTTCATCTTACAGAAAAACATTATGGAAACAAAAAATGTTCTCAAAATCGCTGAATTTTTTTCAGCAGTTTTTGCACAGATTTGACACTGGGAAATACTTAAAAACAAGATGCGAAATTAAAAACTGCACGTACATGGTACCTTGGATTACCTCTCGGAAAATATGGTAAAACACTTCGTTCGCAAAAATTCGAGATTTTTTTTCTTTAAAAATTTTTGGGATTTCTCTCACAATGAAGAAACAGACTGCAGCCTTTCTCATAAAATGAAACAAATCTTGCTATTTTGACTACCAGGATTCTATTTGTTACATTTTGTCACCAACCATTTGAAGTTCATTGCTGAACTCAAGTCAGGAACTCTCCAACCTTTGTTCTTGTTAATCACAAGTAGTGAAAAACAAAGATAAGAAACATTCAATGTTCATAAAGCTATAAAAGAGCAAGAACTTTTATCCTTAGAATTTTAACACATTTCAAAATATGACGGGATGGAAACTTACTATATCGAATGTAAATAAATGTACAGCAGCTTACCTGAATGTATATTTATACACCATTGTCTTCTTTTAAGGGAGTCCTGAAAGCTAATCTAATCTAAAGCTAGAAGAAACTCTAGTCAATTGAAAAGAGTAGCCATCGGGAACTGTTCCCTTTTTTTCATTTTTCCACAATCTTCCTTCTAAAATATAGAAGCTTGAAGATGATGTGTTGACTATATTTAATTGCTGTCAGGTTCCATATGATACAAAAAATAGCTCTGTACTTCAGAAAAATATCTTTTTTGAAAAATGACCACCGACACTTAAAATATAGAACAAGAGCGAAATTCTGAAAATGCTAACGAAGCAAGTGGCAAAACATGTACAAGTTTTACATTCGTTTCATATTTTATTGTGCTTGTCGTTTGAATATTCGATTACACTAGATCAAACTTTTTCTTCAAATTCTATATGTTTGAATTTTCACTGAAAATAATTAATATCACAACATGATCAAGAGACAACTTTTGCACTAACCTACCTAAGAACAGATAAACATTGGCCTCCATTACTTACCGAAGCGATCTTTACATGCTAGACTATGATTGGCCAAATGAAAGCATCCGTTTCTCCCGGGCCCGTGCATTATTCAACCAGTTGTAGAGCCGCTATATAGACAGGCCGACGCATCAAGATTAAGTTTCACCACTTTGGATCCAATTCCTTAACTTTTACTTTCATATTTTCATTGTTGCGGAGTAGGGTTACCAGAAAAATGTTTTGGCACATTGCTAAGCTTTGCCAAATCCACGTGCCGCTAATAATTGCTCACAGTGAAAAATTACCAAAACGCGATTACTGGCCAGAAAAGACAACCTCTCAAACACACAAGCACGCGTTGGATCCAAAGTGGTGAAACTTAATCTTGATGCGCCGGCTCGTATATATAGGGGCCTTAACCAGTTGAATAGTGCCCGGTACCGTTTCCTCCGGACTATCTCCATGGCAACGAGGAGACGCCACCGTTTTTCCGGGCCGTTTTCTGTCCGTCCGGGGCTAGTTAGTGTGAACCCGGCTGTCAATTCGCGTCAGCGCCATCTTCCGGCAGTGGAAAAATCGGGACATTTTTTCGGCGCGTTGCCAAAGGAGATAAGGCTCCTTCCTTTTAGACTACCTGGGAAGAGGACATTTGTCCCTCAAAATTCTTATTAATATCAGCAATCCTAAAAGAACGAAAATAGCCTGAAGCGATTAAAGATATCTAATTATTTGTTAAAATAGGAAATATTTGATTTTCAGAGTTATTTGAGATTTTCTAATTCATTCCAGTTATCAACAAAGCCTCATTGTTACAAACTTAAATGTTGGCATTTTATTTCTCCTAACTCAAGCGATAAATGGCAACAGATAATATTATTCAGCTTGTAATTTTTTTTCCCAGTTGAATTAAAAATTTTACGCCAGTAAAAGCGAAAACTGCGCCAATGAGTAGACCATTCTGTCTTCGGTGGCATTAGCCAATGAGAGCTCCCTATTTTCGAGGAGTAGTAGCATCAGCCATTTTGGAATAGTCGGGAAATATGGAATACCGAGGTTTTTACTCTGTTCGGTGCTGCAATATCGTGGAAATAACATGAACTACTCAAGAAAGACTCCTATGATGCATTGCAGTAAGAGTTCGCCGCTCATTGTTGTCATTACAGTGCTACAAAAAAAGTTTAGTTTTTGATTCTCAAGAGATTTTGGAGGTAAGTTTTCAAAATTTTAGTCTGTTAGTATACATATGACTTAAAGTATTGATGTTAACCGTAACGTACACTAAAATAATTGTAGTTTTTTATGCTGTACCGTATTTTCGGGGAGATAAGCCGCACCACCGTATACGCCGCACTTCGCAAAATTCGGGAGAAAAAAATGTGTTTCATCAGATACGCCGCATCGGCGTATAAGCCGCATAAAACTTAGTTAAAAATTTACTCTGCAAGAACCTACGCTGCAGTATACTCGTATTAACATCGTTCAAAAACAACAAAGAATTTGTAACATTAATTTGAAAACTGTTTAAATATCATAGATACTGTCTGTTTGCATATTATGCACCTGGGAGCCACGGACGCTTCCATCTGAAAAAGGGGTGACAGGTTTAGGATGCGCACTACCCGATGCCTTCAGCTTTTTTTCGCTTTCTACTTCCTCGTTGCTTCCCCCCCCCCTATCTCGAGAAAGTTCGAAGAGACTTTGGGCGTGCGCAGATGCAGCGGAGGTCGCACGAAAAAATTTTAGACAGTAAACGTTGCAACATTTTGGCGAAAACTGCAACTTATAGTAACCTTGTCCTACTCTGGTAAATTTCTACCGCTACCTTTCTTCCCATTCCCTCAGCAACGGGCGGGCGATTTTTTTTTTTCGTTTAGATTTTCTTTTCCGGTTTGGATTCGTTTGTCAGACATGTTTTTTTTTCTTAATTTATTTCCCTTTCTTATCACAAGAGATTATTTGTTTTTCGTTTGGATTCCTTTTTTAGATACGTTGGTTGTTGTTGATTTTTTTTTCTTGATTTATTCTCCTTCGTTATCGGATCTAGGAAAATAAAATAACATCTGAATAAGAAATGCTGTCACCCTTTTTAAAATAGAACTGTTCAAGGGCGTTGCGGTATGGTGTTGATGAACTCTAATTTGCTTTGTTTCAGGCGATAAATAAACATAACATGTACTTTAAAAAAAAAAAAAAAAAAACTTTTACATCGTATAAGCCGCAGGAGTTGAAATTCAGCTTTTAAACACTAAGCAGGGCTGCGGAGTCGGAGGGAAAATGGTCGACTCCGACATTTTAGAACTAACGACTCCTGCTTTTATTATTATTATTTTTTTTTTAACCCAAATGTGAAGAGGGAAAACCCTGAACAAAGGTTGAAATATTAAGTCCATTTTTAAAAGTTTCATTTTTATTCATGGTCGTAGCCAGGCCCGTTATTTAAGGAGGGCAGGGGGGGGGGGGTCAGTTGCCCCCCCCCCCTCCGGCTTTGAGAAATAAATGTATTTACATATAAGTAGCGGGGGTTTTTGATGTTTTCCGGTGAAATTGCATTGTGTTTGGACTAGGGATGGACCGGATAATTATTTTGCCGATATCCGGCGGACCATCAGCTACCGGATACCGGATATCCGGCATTACAGTTACGTAGCATGTTCGCTTATTTTTATGTAATGCAGCTTCAATACAATAAATCAAAGTTATTTCACGCATCATTTCTTTAAGAACGTGTTAAATACATTTTGAAATATAATTTTTAAAGCCCCTATATTTTATTGTACAGGAGTAGCACTACATATGAAATGAAACATTAGCATATTGTGTTTTATTTCTACATTTTTTCTTTAAAAGAGGTAAACTTTAAAAAATTGAAAGAAAAATATTTCTGTATGTACTCATAGTTTAAACTTTTAATTATTCTTAGCTTAAACTTAAAGCTTTTTTGTTTCAGATATCATTTCAATAAGTTTCTGCATAAATGATAGTCATTAAATATTTTATCAATATCATGTACATGATAGTTGATTTACAAAAAAAAAAAAAAAAAAAAAAAAACTAAGCTTAGTAAACGATTTTTTTTTCAAATTAATGCGTATAGTATTAGAGTTTTATGAATTTAAATTTCATTGTGGTGTTAATGGAATACATTTTTTGTTAAAATTACAAAAATTAAAAATAAAAGAATTCAATATAAATAGATTAATTTAAGAATTTATATTAAAAGCTGCGGCGATTAATGTTTTGAGCTAACGATATGAGCCTAAGTTTTTTCCACCTTTTTGTCGCACATTAGTTCTTGATGGTTTGTAGCTTTTTTTTCTAAATATTGTAACTAAAATATTTTTAAAAAGCTAAAGACAATTATATTTTATCTGGAAATCGTGAAAAGTCCAGTATACAGAATGCTTCCACATCCAGTACAAAGTGGAAGGTATAGCATGTAATTTTTGTTTTAGAAGCAAACATTGGTAAAGGAAACATGAAAAGTAATTACATCATCTAAAAGGTTTATCAAATGATGAAATTTTTAACTGTGATTTAAGCAAAAGAAAATTTTCAATAGGGTCCTCACATGGTTTGGGGTCAAAATGTCGCGGGCCAAAATGTCGCGGGCAAAAATGTCGCCGGTCCAAAATGTCGCCGAGCCAAAATGTCGCGGGCCAAAATGTCGCCAGTCCAAAATGTCGCCGAGCCAAAATGTCGCGGGCTAAAATGTCGCGGGCAAAAATGTCGCCGGTCCAAAATGTCGCCGAGCCAAAATGTCGCGGGCTAAAATGTCGCGGGCCAAAATGTCGCCGGTCCAAAATGTCGCCAAGCCAAAATGTCGCGGACTAAAATGTCGAAGGCCAAAATGTCGCCGGTCCAAAATGTCGCCTGCCCAAAATGTCGCGGGCCAAAATGTCGCGTGGTCAAAATGTCGCCGGTCAAAAATGTCGCCGGGCCAGAATGTCGCCGGGAAAAAATGTCGCCGATCGAAAATGTCGCCGATCAAAAATGTCGCCGGTCTAAAATGTCGCCGGTCCAAAATGTCGCCGGTCCAGAATGTCGCCGGTCCGGAGTGTCACCGGTCAAAAATGTCGCCGGTCCAAAATAACGCCGGTCCAAAATGACGTAAGTGTATAGTACAGATTGAATGTTTCCAGTAATTCACAAATTCAATGCAGCTTAATTATGTAGCTCAATTTTACTAATAAGCTTGTCACGATATGATAAATACACCTGTTTAGTAACTTTTTTTAAACGTAGCAGCTTAGAAAATTAGCTTAAGTTATTAACGAAAATGTAACTAAATTGATTTCTTCTAAAGCTTAAATTATTTCAGTACCAAAATAATGCCATAGTTTTTTCAGGGCTGTACTTAGGGCCCAGGGACGCTAAATTTCTTCCTTTTTTAATACGCTTTTACTAGTAGGTTTTTTTGTTTGTTCGTTTGTATGTATGTAACTCTGAGTCAAAAATAAAATTCACGTTCTTTACAAACGTATAAAAGTAATATGTTTAATACCATTATTATTACTAAAGGCTAAACTATATTGCATGTTGATGTATAATAAGTGCATTTGACATTAGTTCTGAGTTGGGCATCGATCGTCCACAAAATGCATATTATAAGTGCATGTAAACTTAGCGGATATTCAACAGTTTTCAAAATCTACTTTTGAATTTGATTTACTCTAAAAGCGTATTTTTTAGTTTTTTAAACTATATTTAGGATTATTTCTTTTTTTTTCACACAAAGAAATTAAACAAATAAATTTGCTGTAAAGGCATTTTTTTTTGCAAAAACGGAATACTGTTTAATCACCGCGTAGCAGGCAATTTTCTTATAGAACATTTTCTTTAAGAGTTGTTTGGGGGTTTTTGAAATCAAGTTTTTCATCAATTAGTTCATGGAATTATTGCTTTCTTTGTAACAACTGAGTGGTGGAAGGGGAGGTGAAATGTCAAGAGAAAAAATGGTATTATATTCAACTCCACATTTAAATACTGATTGTAACGAAGGTACAGAACCATGTCTGAGCTGATTAACGCCAGAAATGAATAAGCATCTCTCCCTTTAAGACCATTCTACAAACAAAATTTTGTCTGAATACTTGCATTACTTCTTGATATACATCACTCACAAATAAATGAAAAATAAAAAGTTCAATTGCTCTGCGTCCTCGATGATGTGGCGTATCTTCTGAAGGCTTCCTATGGGCCAATTTTTATTTTATTTCGTCTGAACCTTCTTCAGACATTAATCACGCTATGCTGAAAACGTTCCATTACATTCTTGCATGTAAAAACTTGGAAGAACTGGCGGCAAAAACCAATCAGCACTGAATCACATATTGGTTGGTACATGTATGTACCAAATTTCATTCTAATTCACGCACTAAGTTTTGTGGTAGAGTCGCCCCCAAAAAATGGGTCACACAGATACACACTTACACATTTTCCCTTAAAAAAATAAACGATAAAATTGAATTCCTCACACGTCAGAAAGTGTAAATTCTTCCAAATTGACAATTTTTCACTGATCCAATACTTTCTTTTACACATTTTATGAAGAAGAAAATAAAAAGACCTCTATTATTTAAATAATATAGACTTGCTTTCGATCATGTAAGAAATTTTAACAGAAACCAAGTTTCAAACATTGTATATCTGTCTTATTCATTTCACTGTTCTTCAACTTCTTTTTTAACACACAAATTTTCCTTTCGATATCAATTAAACTTGGCTTGGGCTGCTAATCTATTCGTTTTTAAGTTGGTAGATAGCGAGTTACGGTGAAATAAGCTATTGTAAGTAAATAACGTACGCTTGTTTGAAAACTATTTGTTTCTTGGAAAGTGCTCGAAACAGTTACAAGCCGAAAGGGTAAATTTTTTTTAGTATTTTCAAAAATTTTAGTCCATACTATCGTTAACGCACGCGTTCATCAACAGCAATTAGCAATGTTTTGCTAATTCGGTGTAAAAAAGCCTTTTCATATATTTTAATTTTTGATACTAACTGTATCAATATCGGACCTTCTACATTTTTGTCTGACGACATTTGAACTGGCGACATTTTGGCCCGCGACATTTTTGACCGGCGACATTTTGGACCTGCGACATTTTTGACCGGCGACATTTTGGACCGGCGACATTTTAGACCGGCGACATTTTTGATCGGCGACATTTTTGACCGGCGACATTTTGGCCCGGCGACATTTTTGACCGACGACATTTTAGCCCGCGACATTTTGGACCGGCGACATTTTGGCCCGCGACATTTTGGCCCGCGACATTTTAGCCCGCGACATTTTGGCTCGGCGACATTTTGGACCGGCGACATTTTGGCCCGCGACATTTTGGCTCGGCGACATTTTGGACCGGCGACATTTTAGCCCGCGACATTTTGGCTCGGCGACATTTTGGACCGGCGACATTTTTGCCCGCGACATTTTGGCTCGGCGACATTTTGGCCCGCGACATTTCGGCCGCGACATTTTGGGCGTATACCCCTCACTCACATCATACCGGATAACCAGGGTGTCAATGATTTAAATCAATTGATTTAAATCAGTGATTTAAATCGCGATTTAAATCAATTGATTTTTAAAAAAAAATCATTGATTTAAATCACTTTTTATTTTAATCCTTAAAAAATTCTCTTGGACAATCCTAATTTCATTATTTTTACCATTTTCTTTTAGAGCTTTGATTTCCATCTAATAAATGGAAAAGTAATCCTACTCATCCCCTCTCCACAGATGCTGGAAGGTTGCAGTCCAAATAATATGTATGCACAAATAGTGCTATTTGTTGTCTAACATGTGAAATAAAGAAAATACATGCAGGTGCACGGCAGGTGTTGCAAAGAGTGAATTGAGGGGGGAGGGACGTGATAGAATGTGTGTGATATACTTTCAGTGAAAAGAAGAAACAAAAACAACCAAACAGAAGATGAATTTTCTATGCCTTGCATTAGCACTGGGCTGGGGGGAGGGGGATCGCAGTTTTTATTAGTAGCTGAAATGGAACATATCCCAGCTTTACAAAACAAAAGTAAAATAAAGAGGGGGGGGGGGGGCTGAATGACGTGAGGATTGGCTTGAGCTTCCTGCCCCATTTGATTTTTATCCTAGCTAATAGACCGGATTTTTTTCAGATTGGCTCTTAACACTTTTTTCTGGGTTTCTTACTGGTGAAGCTTTACTTCAAAGGTGTTTTTGATTTTTAAAAACTTAAAGGTAAATTGTTCATAAATAAAAATTAATTAATAACTGAAATTTCTAATTAAAAAAAAAAATAAAAGAAATCCGATTTAAATAAAAAAAATCCGATTTTTTTAATTTTTAAAAAAAAATCATTGATTTTTTTACACCCTGCGGATAACCCGCATATCAATTCCGGATATCTCCCACATCAATACCGGATATTCTGCTGGATATCCTGCAAAAATTTGCCGGATATCCGTATCCTGAGTGGTCAGCCGGGCCGGATACCACACAGTTAAAAAATCAGCCGGATAGGCCAGATACCGAATATCCGGTTCATCCCTAGTTTGGACCCCTTGGCCGTCCCCCCCCTGGAAAACTTGAAATGACGTCCCTGGTCGTAGCCAGGACTCACTTTAGGGGAGGTAGCAAGCTGGGGTATCCCAGTTGGAGGTCATGGGCAGGGCCTGATTACCCAAAAGGCTCAGGAAGCTTGAGCTTCCCCTCCAAATTTTTAGGGGGCCCAAAAATGACTGAAAAGCTACAAAAAAATTCAAGTTTCGACTTTTATATTTAGCTTCAAAGAGAGCTGGTTCAATATAATTTGTCCCAACTGTGCTATATTGTACTTTAACAGCTTTTTTTACTCTTAAATCATTTAGATTTTAAATTTGCCAAATATTTTTAGAAATTTTCACCACAACAAAAAGTGAAGGGCCCCAAAATGAGACTGAGCTTCCCTTAACCACAGGGGTTAATCGGGCCCTGGTCATGTGAGGTCGTTGTGACCTCTCAAAAAGTTCAATTTTCTTTCGCTCTTGTCATTTGACTCCGTACAAAACTAATCCTTTTCTTGTTAACTGGTCAGACTTTAGTTTAACACATTGTATTTTTGCTGCAAATATTTTTCATTCACTTGCATAAGCCCAAACATAGAGATTGGTTCCACAAAGCAGACCCGTTATTTTGAAGCCCTTTTTGATGATCCTAGATGTTTAGAATTTGGATATTGGAAGCTGAAAACTTGTATCTGTTAGTTTCAAAGATATGTTTTCACCTCCATAAAATTTTATCCAAATCGGAGGTGGTCGGAGTTGACATGTTTTTCAGCGACTCCGCAGCCCTGCTTATAAGCCGCGGCTTACCTACCCGAAAATACGTAGTCGTTTTTCAGCTTACAATATTTGGTCCATCATTTTAAATATTCATTTCCCAAGATGGCGTGCCGGGTATTATGGAATACTAAGTATTTCAAGACAACAAGAAAGCAAAGGCGCTGAATGTATCTTTTGCGACGGCAAATTATCTCAAGATTAACGAGGTGAAGTTTGGATGCAGTACGTAAGTTGTTGTCTGTGGGCTCACCTTGACTGCACCAGAGCAGAGCAAGACGATTACATTTGTGACTTCTGTAAATAGACACGAAACAGAAATGATTCACACTTTGTGTCAAAAATTATAGCTACATATTTAAGTGTATCAGTATTATTATTATTTTTTTTCATTTAATTTTTTTATTTGTGGTCTGATAACTGTTTTATGAAGTTAATTAGTATTTCAATGGTTAACACCACCTACTTCATATTACTGGAGTATTTCATACTAGCCTCCATTTGTAATTTTTTTTAAACAATTTTGTTTTTTATATTTAGAAATAAATAGTATTTTTTTTTTACAAAACACATTTCATTACAATTATTCTTAGTATGTACTCATGATGATTTTGAAATTTTTTATTAAAAAAACAAAAAGTTATTTTGAAAAATGTAAATGGTATTCCATATTACCCTCCTCTCATCTACTACACATACGTGTTCCGCTAATGAGTTTCATGTTTGATTCAGTTAAGCCTTCATTCAAAATTCTCATTATCATTATTATAACTGTTTCATAGTAACTACGTTTTATAACAATGGATTTCATATTTTCATTTAGAACAAATGCTTTAAATTTGAGCAAAAATTTGAAAAATTTTCTAAATTTCTTCAGAATTCCTTTATCAAACCTGATGTAAAGTAAAACTAATGAAGCTTGGAAAATTACAAATCTATCGGTATCCAGTTCGACTTTCAGTTCATTGGTGTTCAGGACATAGATAGAAAGAAAGATACTCAGATTTAATATAAATAGATAGTTATTTATGAGTATTGCCTCGTGAAAAATTAAATATTATAATGCAAGTTCAGTTTCACCGTCCCTTTAAAAATTTGTTTTCTATTGTGTACTAGAGTTACCCACCTCGGCTTTGCCCTTGGTAAAATTTAAAGGATTTTTGCTGCTGTCACTGTATCCATAATACACAAATTTAAAAAAAAACTGTGCAGTAAATATGAGGTTAAATTGAAGCGCAAATTTTACCAGAGTTTATTAGGGGGAAAAAATGTATCTGCCTGCAAAATTGCAATGTTATGCTCATGCTCGAAAGCTGCGAATGCAAAAACGTTCTCGCTTGGCGAGATTTACCATTCGAAACAGAGACTAATTTCTTTTTACCTATTTTCGACAAAAAACAAACAAAATTCACGTTTCAGCTATAATGGAACAAGAATTCAATCACAACTTTTGATGGGTTTAAATGGTCAAATTAATTTATTTGTCGATTTTTTAAATTTTAATGAGACTTTTGGAATGACTGGAATCAATATCTCGAAAAACACGTCCAGAATTTTTTCTCTGATGCTTTTAAGTATATTTCTATAACTGAGATCTTTGGTAGGTACTATTCAGTTATATGTACGTTATTTAACTTGCCGATATTTTTTCTTACTACTCAAGTGAAGAATAAAATTTTAAGCTCGCATCGTCGCCATGGTTGATTTATTTTTTATTATTTTGCATTTTAATTTAGATTTTAACGACAATAATAACTAGATATCTTTATTAAACTGATTATGTATATCTTAATGGAGGGTAATTATCCGTTATCCGGCGCAAGCGAAAAATCAAAAACTGCCAATGTCGCCAAGCGAAGCAAATGAAAAACCTGTGAGCGGAACAAACATCCGCTCAATGGTAAACAAATATGGTCGTGAGAAATTTGGCTGAATTCTAGATTATCTAGCAATACACTATTTGGTGATTTTTCGCTTACGCCCGGCTAACAGATAAGTACCTAAAGGGAGCTTTTAAAGCTGGTTTGGAGTTTTTTTTTTTTTTTTAAACAAATTCTCATAATATTTAGTAGCTTTTTTTTTTTTTTGGTTGCCACATTATTTTACTTTCAAGTACTAATCATATGTGTAAAATTCGAAACAAAAGAGAAGAGACGATTTCAGTGATTGGAAGTCTGGTTATCTTACCCTATTGGCATCAAATCTTTGTCGCCAATTCATGTGCGAGGGAAATCATACCTTTGCAAACATAAACTCTACCTCAGAACCAGACTAACGTAAGTCCATTTTCATAACTGTGCAGCAGAGGACAAAACGAGATGGGACTCGTGCTCTCTTAATGATGCTGAATAACGTTCTTATGAGTCAACGCGGAATAAGATTCTACATACAATGAAGCAATAAAGTGAAAATCGAGATTTTTGGACTTACGTCGTTCTGGTTCTCAGGTACAGAACTATTGGTCACCAAAATAAAATAGTTATCACTAAAAATTTGACAACCACGGCATATTCCCTTCTTCCGAGGTATGTTAATCATATGTGTAAAATTAGACATTAAAAGAACAGTACCCTTTGATGCTCGTAAATAAAATAGAAATTTCAAGAAGTAAATTTATGAATTTGTATGGAATAACCCATTGAAAAAATTTCATAAACAAAGTTGACTGCTTCTTACCCAAACACTGTAAAAAGCTCTCTTTTTGAATTTTGAAGAATTTTTTCCGTAAATAATCCGAAAAAACTAAACAAAAGAGAGGAAAATTTATTGCTCAAAAACCAAAATAAGTTACAGGAAATTAAAAAAAGTAGTAACCGTTTGAAGAAATGAATAAAATAAAGCTGAAAAAAAAAAAAAATTACTAATTTTGAAAACAAAACAATGTGCGTGCATGTAAGAAATCAGCAATTGACTTCACTTCAGTTCAAAAAATACTGCTTTGGAGTACGAAAATAGGGAGTAATAAGTTTTTAATTACCAAATTTTAAGTAAATGTTAGGAAATCTAGGGTGAATTTAAAAATTTCGACTACGTCTTACACATCATCAGTATGCAGACTAATTTTGTACCAATTTTCATAATTGTACGCTGCGTAAATTTTCCAGGAGAGCATTTGACCTGCGACTCATGACGTCATCAAACTTTGATTTTATGTATATAGATAAACTTCCAGCTTTTATTTGGGGACTATGTTTTTTAAACGGAGAATTATTTACAACTTATCAGATATTGATTGCATTTTAACTGTCATAATTTAAGTTAGAAGATAGGATCGACGAATTGTTTGTTAATGAATGGGGACTATGTTTTTGTGTGGAGCATTTGCACCAATACTATTTTATGTACAAATTAAAGCTTCACCACTGTAATCTTGAGGCGGAAACTGGCCGCTTCACTTCAAAACAGATATAATCAGCAAGAAAATTAACTTTTTACAAACCAAGCTTTTACTTCGCGTGATCTCTGTGATGCTACCTATAATAAAATGAAAATGTCTGTTTCCGTTTCAAGCACAGTCGCCATCTCTCCGTGGTCAAGTTTTACTATAAACTGTAAAAGCAATAAAAGCAAAAATACAACATTGTTTTGGCGTTACAAGGAACACCTTTTACAATGCAAAATATGTGAGCTTATGGATACAAAGACATCTGACAAAAGCAAACAAGAACAGCCAACACTCTGCAAAAACTTAGTTAGGTTCAAACCCCATCAGTTTCAAAGCAGGGACCGCGCTAAGCATTCGCCACCTCGCCAAATGCGATAAAATAGAAAATTCGGCGAAAAAAAATCTGATTTGGCTAAAGTATTGGCGAATGAAAAATTGTCAGAAATGTTCACTTGGGGAAAAATACATGTATTACATTTAAAAAACAAATAATTAAAATTCTTTGACTATAACTCTTGAAGTTTGGCTAAGACAATTGAAATTTGGCTAATTTACTGGCTAACAACTAAAAATCTTAAGCGCGGTCCCTGCAAAGGCTTGCATACATTTCCGTAAAAAAATTTTTAAAGATGAAAAGGAGTGGGGATGATTTAAAGAATTCGGCTAATTAAGATGAAATGACTCTTTTACTATTCAGAAGATGCAACATACGAAAACCTAAGAAAATATTTATATAAAAATGATTTTTTCAAATATCACAGGTAGTTTCGTATGACAAATCTCAGTTCCTCCAGGTAACTTCAACTTCATCTGTTCGGTATCTAAAAAATAATCAAAAGATATACTTCAACATAAAAACGAAATAACTACAAAAATATATCGTCCAGTTAAATAAATTAGAGGTGGTATGTTTTAGGTATTGGAAGGGTATTTATTTAGTGTGCACTTTTTGTAATTTGCACTTTTATTACCTAGATATAACAAAGAATAAAACATCATTCTTTCTTGATAAGCCGTCATTCAAAGGGTGCAAACACGATGAAAATTTCATCAGAAAACAATAAAAATCACGCCCACTTTTTGTACATACATTGATTTCTTAAAGTCGGGTGGGGGACCCACAAAGTCACGCACAGCTCTTTGCCTGATTCACACAGTAAAGATTGTTAGCATATGCTTCCAACATAGTCTAATGCAGGGCATCCCTAACTTTTAATGTAACGGACCTTTACTCCATATTTTCGCACTCACACACACACAAAAAATAAATAAATAAAAAAAACCAATGAATCCCACTGGTAGCATTGACAGAACAAAAACACAAAGAAAAAAATAATTGAAGGAATGAATACAGAGATAACGCTGTGAGGCAGTAAAGTGTTAACAAGTTTATTGTTGAGTTCAACTAAACACAAAAATTGAGTAGTTTAAATTCAATAAAAAAGCATTTTTATCTTGAATAATTGTTTGTTAAAAAGAAAAATTAATTCATTATGATCCATACATATAATTCAAGTGATGAAACTTGAGATGCCATACTGTTTTCAGGCTAATTTGTTAGGTAAAACATTAATAGTAAGCAATTATGCCTTTAACTTCCCAATTTAATCATAAGAGAGATCAACAATTGGACCCGCAGCAATCAGTTTTTGAAAACTAAGAAAAAATGTGGATATGTTTCTCCTTTCTTTTTTCTCCTCTTTTTTTTTTTTTTTTTTTTTTTAGCAGAATTTACTTTTACTAAAAAAATGTTTTTTTAGGTTTTCAAAAAAAAAAAAAAAAATTTAAATGAACAGAACAAAGTTTAAATATGCATACCATTCGGGGGGGGGGGGGAATAGTAATTCATACCGAAATCCTTTATTTTCCACTTTCAACAATGATAGATAGTTTTGATAATTTTTGGACCAATACATTTTTATCTTTGATATTATTTGCCAAAGTGATTGATGTGCCTTATTATCTATTATTTAAGTTTGTAGCGTTATTTTTCATAACTTTTTTTACTTTTCGAAAATCAATTGTGAAAATACTGGTTATTCATCAGCCAATCAAATTGTCCAAGTATTTACTCTCAGCTGCCAGAATACACTTTACAAATTAATAAATTCAAAAAAAAAAAAAAAATCAGACAAACAGCAAAACATTTTTAATATTAGTCACTGATTTTAAAACCCCACAAATCAATAGTTTACAAACTTTTCAATATAAAAAACAAATTCAACGTATTTCACTTTTCTGTAGACAGCAAAAGGAACTTGGAATTTTGTTACAAACCTTTGTGTGCATGTTGTGTCTTCGAAGTTTGTGACTTGGCCAGATTGATACATTTCCCAACCAGCCTGAGCAATCATAGCACCATTATCAATGCAGAACCTGTAATAAAATTTTTTTAGACTTTTTTTTTCTGCAGCTGAAGGCTTTTAAACTATCTTTAGTAAGTCTTTTTCTGGATCTTCAATATTTTATTGATTGGTGTGCAAATAAAATTATCTGCACATAAAGTTAGACTATTATGTTCGTTATTAGTTACATTTTACAGCGCTATAGACCATTTAAATTTAAATTTACCTTTCATCTGTTGCGTACAGTTTAGCACCGCGTTCTTCTGTCATGATTCTCATCATTTCTTGTAACCTTTCATTACCTGTAAACAGCACAATTAAAATATTTTATGAAACACATTGCACAATAATAAAAGATCAGAACTTAATAAAAGTTGACTGAACTTCATATAATATGGAGAACAAGCAAAATTAAAACAACAGTTTTACACAATTAATTGAAACTACTTAGATTTGACTACTAATTTATACAACAGCAGTAAAAAGTTGAAAGTAGTTTTAAAACTTTTAAAAGAATGGACTTAATTAACTAAATCTAAAGTAAGAAACCATTTTTAAAATAAGAGCTATTTAAATTTTTGAGTATATTAAGTATAAGGTTTTAATACTTACAGCCAACACCACCAACAAGTAAAACTTCATTTGAGCCACAATGAGCCATGGCACGTTCTACAATAAATACAACGATAAAAAGTATTCAGTTACTTTCAGGAGTAACTGTGTTAATCTGAACATAAATTAGCATTTCAATGATTTTATATGAGATTAAAAGCAGAGGGGTTCTCAAAATGTTTTCTCCATCTTTCTGGGAAAAGTAATCAAAAGACGTTTTCTCTATGAATTAATGCAGTGAAAATGCGATCACTTAAGTGAAATTTGCCCCCCCCCCCCTTTAATGACAAAGATGATAGATAAGATAACAACAATTCAAAATCAAAGAAAATATTTGCCAAGTACGAAAATGACCATATGAAAATAAAATTTTGGATTTGTTTATACATTTATCTTATGGATAGAATAAAACATTCCAAAGTTTTTTTTTTTTTTTAAGTATAAGCTTGGAATGTTTATGTCTCAAAATTTCTCTCTTCAGAGTTTGTTTTTTGAACAAGCACTAAGCTAATTAAAAGGCATTAGGTAATGAAAATCGTTTTTGTTTAGTGTGTGTACTTCAAACAATAACAAACACAAACCCCATGTTACATAACTTATTGTGCTAAAGTTTGAAATTTATCATTCAATAAGAGCTACTGCACACATGTATGGTACATCTAGCAGGCACATAACATGCTAAATTCTCGAAATTTCCCTGAAATTAGCTAAGCTAAGGCATTACGTTTTGTAGTAGACTGAACAATGAAAAATTCCCCTTTTCCATATTTCTTTCTTCGTTACTCACCAGTAGTCTCCACTAACATCGCAAATACTGTTTCCTGTAACGAGAAGCATAAATCTTCTTTTGTATATTGTCCATCAGCTAACAGTGAATCAACCCGTTCCTGAAAAAATCAAAAGTGCTAGAATTTATTTTGGAGTAAACTCAATGAAAGAAACAGAAAAATGAACTGAACACTCTAACTCAATAAAAAAAGATGAGAGGGGGTATAAGCAACCGACCACAGCAAATTTGCACCCACAGCAAAAACTACAATAGCTGAAAGCAGACTTTTGCCAAAACATGATCTGTGTCCCTATGTTTCGTATTTCCTAGAACAAAGATTTATTCCTCATTTTAGATTTCTAGGATTTACAGTAATTTTCAAAGCCTCATTTTCTTTTTTTTTTACTAATTTAGTATTTGGAGATGGATACACTTCAAAAGCTAATCTATGAGCAAGTTCAGTCACTTTAAATTTCGCATGCTCATAGCCCCGAAAGCAGAATACTGCTAAATCGGTGACGTACATCGCAGAACAGACATCGCGGCTGCAGAACAATTCTATTCAAAATTGAGCAAAAAAAAAAAAAAAAAACTTTTGTTCGAAAGCGTGCGAAAGCAATAAAAAAAAAAAAAACGTTTCGTTCGTAGCCTATGTCTCGCAGAGCAGCAGGTAATAATGCCGGCGCCGCCGAAGCCAGTGCCGTGAAAATTGGAATATAGACCACAGCAGACGTGAGCTTCTGAGGACCTTCCTGATTTTTCCGCAGAACTTCAGTGATGACACTGGCGCAGGCTTCGTTTGAAGTTCTGCAGTCGTTCTTATTTGGGCCGCACAACTTTAGCTGCGAAACTTGCAGTACACATTCGTTATTCAAATAATGTTTCCAACGATTATTTTTTTCCGCATGAGGACCGCGGGGACGCAAACTTAGTCTGAAATTCTGCAAGCCATCACATTTTGGCCGCAGATCTTAAGTGACGAAGCTTGCGGTAGGTACACAAATCAGCTCTTCAAATTATGTTTAAAACATTTTTTTTCGCAAGAGAATCACAGGGGCGCAGGTGTTCAATTGAAGTTTTGCTGGTATTCACATTTTATCCGCAGAACTTCAGTGACGACACTTTGTAGTATATATTAGAAGATATTCAGTTATGTTTAAAACCATGTTTCCTCATGAGGGGATGGCGGGGACGCAAGCTTCGCTTGAAATTCTTCGGGCTTTCACATTTTGGCCGCAGAACTTCAATGACGAAGCGTGTAGCACAAATAGTTTTTCAAATTATGTTTAAAACAATTAATTCTTCCGCGTTAAAGAGTCGCAGGGAGCGGGATTCGTTTGAAGTTCTGCAGGGGGCCTACACATTTTATCCGCAGAACTTCAGTGACGAAACTTGCAGTACAAACTATAGTTATTCAAATTTTGTTTCAAACAATTAATTCTTCCGTGTTAAAAAATCGCGGGAAAACGGGCTTCGTTTGAAATTCTGCGGGCCTACACATTTTATCCGCAGAACTTCAGTGACGAAACTTGTGGTTCAAATCAGGCATTCGACAATGTTCAAAACATTTTTTTCACGTAAGAGAATCACGGGAGGGGAGTACTCGCTTGAAGTTTCGCGTTCTTTCACATTTTGGCCGCAGAACTTCAGAGAAGAAACTTGCAGTGCATATTAGTTATTCAAATGATGTTTAAAACTATTAACTCTTCCTGTTGAGAGAATCGAGGGGCGCAAGCTTCGTTTAAAGTCCTACGGGCTTTCACATTTTGGCCACAGAACGTCAGTTACGAAACTTCCAGAACAAATTAGCTTTTCAAATTTTCTTTAAAACAATAAATCGTTACTCATCAATAAATGGCGCGGGGGGGGGGGGATCGCTTGAAGTTCTCATTACGTTTTGACCGCAGAACTGCTGTGACGAATTTTACAGAACAAATTAAGATTTAAAATAATTTTTCCTACGGAAGAATCGAGGGGACACAAGCTACGTCTGTAGTTCTACGGGCCTTATCATTTTGACCGCAAATTATTTATTCAGATTGTATTAAAAACAATTTTCCGGTGAGAGAATCGCGGGGGCAAAGCTTTGTCTAAAGTTCTGCCGCATGTCACATATTGCCGCAGAATTACACTTACGGAACTCGCAGTGAAAATTATTTATTCAAATGATGTTTAAAACAATTTTTCGCGTAAGAGAAACGGGGGGTAAAGGGGAGGGGAGTCTCCTTTCAAGTTTTTTGGGATTTCACATTTTGGCCGCAGAATTTCTGACGGAGCTTGAAGTAAAAATAGTCATTCAAATAATTTTAAAACAATTTTTCCGCTTGAGAGAATCGCGGGGACGAAGTAATTATATATTTGAAATAATTAATTTCAGGCTAAGATTAGGAAAATAGGTGTAGTCCAAGCCCATCGGAAAAATGTTTTTTAACATTTGTTCTGCGATCCGGAAATTAGTTAACGTCCCAATGCCAAGCTTGAACGTTTTGAACTTGAGTTTTTTGAACTGAATTTCTGAACCGATGATGAAGTATATATATAGTAAGCATTAATAACATAATTATGAATATATTTGTCAAACTAAAGCATTTAAAATATGAATTAATGAAAATAAAGCAAGAAGTATCTGCAAACTTATGAAATCTTTCTAATTCAAACTCTTCATAGAAAAATGAAACAAATTTTAAAAATAATTAGTATTGTCTTTACCATGGTATTAAAAAATTAAGTTGATTTGGTTGGATTTTTGGCATAAAAACCTTAATAGGCTATACTGAGCCAAACAATTGTTTAAAAGTAAAGGTGTCTAAATGAAAATGTTTGAAGAAAGAGCCTGTAGAATTAAGAAAATTTTTGCTGAAATCAACACATCAATGAAGTTTTAAATTTTGAATAGTATAAAACAGAAATCCAATCTGCTGAAGAAGGAACAATTTCCCTAACAAGTCTTTCAAAGAAGGATGAAAATGACTAAAGATTGTCCACTCTGTTATAGTCGATTTCATGATGAGAAAAAGAGATTTTTTCTTGAAATTGCAGACAGACTTACAGTTTTAGGCTGTTTATTCCACTTTATGCTTGTTCTGTGATTCTAACTTTTCTTTGTGATTATGAAGATATTTTAAAGGCTTATTTGTCCACTCTGTTACACAAAGTGATCAAAATATTTAATATCCTCCCAGAAATGAGTCATGTACTAGTTATTTACACTTCATTATACACAAATAAATGGAAACTCAATAAAAAGATATGATTAGTAGTTCGTGGAAACCATTTAAATTGATAATCTTAAGTAAAGTGTTTCAGACATGATTTGTACCATTTTCGCTGGAATGACCCATCAGATTTGTAAGAAGAAAGACGAAGAGACTACACCAAAAGCACATAGATGCGCAAAGCAGGGATTTTTTGGGAATTTTATTCCTAATCAGTCGAGGCGAAACCCCTGCTTTTAGTTTAGGTTTTTGTTCTTATGTACAGTTTGCAGACTCGCATTGGTGCTGTTTTGCCCACTGATTATCTGTAGACTACGTATTTTGAACTTAAACATCCTCTTTATAGTTTATATTTAAATTCTTTGGTCTTTCGACCACTCTTGAATCACCCACGGCTGATGAGCTCTGGATTCAACCTTTCTGCTTTAATTTCTCCTAATTTGCCATTTTCTATTTCATTTTTACTATTTGTTTGCATATATATATATATTTTTTTTCAATTTGATTGCGTTTCATTAAATTCTAAATTGCAGTACATTATATGTAAAAATGAGAAAACACTTTTTGGTAACATTTTGACGGTAAATATATAACGTACAAATCTATCTTGCAGAACAATTTTGGGCAAATAATTTTGCGTTGCAGAACATCACTAAGTATTCTGCTTTGGGGCTCATAGCAATAATTTACTCACACAATGCTCAAACCTTCTGAGGAAGATTTCCTAGCTGAATATACATATTCTGAATGATGATTTGAGTTATTGCAGCTATTAAATAATGTGTTGTAAACTCTATCTTAATTTTAAAAAGAAAAAATATGAAAAAAAAGGATTTCTAAATTGCAAACAAGATGAAGGCAAACATTTGTATAAGAAAGAATAAATTCTAGCAAAACAAAAAAAAATCAAAGTAAAAGCAAAAATTGTCAAGAAAATACCGATAAAACTATTTCAAAGCTACAAGGGAGCCCCTTCATAATTTGCAATACACAAAAAAGTCATTGTTCACTCATGACTTGAGATTAGAAATTCTTACCTCGATATAAGAAAGTAGACCAGAGAAAGAAACATCCATTCCTTTAACAGCATATGGCAAACATAAATAATTTTTTCCTCTAGAAAAAGTCATGCAAATTCATAAATAGCAACAGCATTCACACATTAGGTTTTATAAAAGAAGCTGTTATCAAGGTTATCACTCTAAAGAATTTTATAATATTTTCTGAACCACATTTGAAATTATCTGAAATCAAGTGCGCAGCCTTCACTTCCTCCATAATCTCAACCAAGAAATAAAAGATGACAAAGTTTTAAAAAGAGCATTGAAGTCGTTTCCCATAAAGAAGTGGATAATACTTGCTCAGGTTTTGCAAAAAAAAGAAAAAAAAAAAAGAAAGAAACCTGCCCTCTTTTTGCATTTTTTTTTAAATACACTCTCTATGCCCCTTTGAAGATTTAATAAAACCTTCATCATAAAAGCTAAGTTTTTTTCAAAAGGTAAAGGCTCATGCAAATCTCACCTTGAAACCAACCATAACCCCTTAGTTTTTTCTTTTAACTGTCAGAGACTGATTAGAATATAAATCAGAAATTTTCAGTATTTTTTTAGCATAATGTGGCTCATTTCTTCGTAAAAATTAATGAAACTTTCAGAATATTCCTTAAACATGTCTTTAAAATAATAGATAAATATATATTAATTGTGTTGTTGAAGACAAATTATCAACAATATACTCTTTCTTTTACACCGAACTTAACTCCCCCCCCCCCTTAAATGTTTATTTTCAGCAAGATGTGTACATAAAGTTTTGTTTTTGCTCAAAAAAGGGTTTATGAAAATGTTTGTGATGAAATTCACGTGATTATACAATAAATGTGAAAACTTAACGCAATAGAAATACATAGATTGAAAATTTGGATTTAGCACATTAAAATTACATAAAAGTTTTAAGCTACAAATAAAAAGTTTATATTTTTGGGATAGTGTAATTAATTTAGATCCATCTACGTATACATAATGCAAAAATGAAAGTTATCAATACAAATGAATGAATTTTTTATCAACAACGTAAAGATTCATGGTTAGGTTTTTTTACCTTTTAGCAAGCTGTTCAATATTATAACCAGGGCTTGGATCATTAGAAAGCTAAAATTAGAAAACCATCTACATTTAATAAAACATTTCAGCAATTAACTAAAATATACATTTCAGACATTAAAATTACCTTCAAGGCCCTTGCAAATCGGTCTAAGCAGTTACCCACAGCTATGTCAATAGTTTCACCGAAAATTCGATACCTCTTTTGATTATACGCAATAATCTGAAAATAATCGAAATAAAAAAGAAAATAAACAAAAATATTTTAAAAAATTAGATTGTATTCAGTGCTAATAAACAACTAAAATGCATAGTATTGATATAACATAGTAAGATCGCATTAATTTTGTTAAATGTCCTGGGTTCTAAGAAACACACCTGTATTTTATACAATATGTTGGTTCCAAGCTTGAAATCCACGTTCAAACGAGCTAAATTTGTCAATTGGGATAATAATTCAATTGTGCTAATAGAAAATTCAAATGTTAATAAAATAGAGACTGAAAAAAAGCTAAAATAAGCACATTAAACATTAAAATAAATACAGAGTAAAAATTTTGAAAAACCTATAATTTGGATAATAACCCTCAAGTTCACAATTACTAAACTTGGTGACTCAACATCTCACTGGTGTCAAGGCCAACTATGCTCATCCCAATTTCCATTACCAAGAGTTCTTGATTGCAATGCAGATATTCCGATTAGATGGTCAGCCTAACGTAGAATATCAGAGTTTAGTACCCAAGCATTATTGGTACTCATTTTAATAATCCACTGTGAAGAGATAAAACGCTGAGTAGACTGTGCCTAACTCAGGAATCGATCCTGAGTCTGAGTCATGAACTACTGGGCTTCCTAAATTACTGGCTCCCTAACTTACAATTAATTTACAAAAATCTCATAAAATTAACAATATTCAAACATTTATTAAAAATATAGTCACCAATTTTTCATCCACAAATACAACAAAATTAGAGCTCTGGTATAGATAAAACATGATTCTTCACACGTGCATATGTTATAGCTGCTAATATTGGAAAATGAAAATGAGGCAGATTTGAGCTTAAAACTTAGCTAACCTTGTACGAATAAATATCAGAAAATTTTGAGCATTAAAAAGATTTTTAAAACATAAGTAGGGATTTTTTAACTTAGACAGGATCTAATTAATGTTCAGCTTTCAGACAACTGACACGATGTGAAATTTGGAGATTGAGATTATTATTATTATATTATTTATAGTAAAAAACTACAACTTTAAGGTTTTAAAAAATATTTAAACAGATGCATAAGTTTGTTTTCTCTTTCAAGGAATAATAAATATTCCTGGAAGATTTAGTAAATTCAGAGAAAACTCAGGAATGTTTTACTGCATTTTTTTTTTTGGGAAATAAATTTAAAAAGAAGCAAAAAATGAAATAAACATTAAAAATGACCTTTTCAAACTGGTGTATGAAAACATTTCATTTTTGCCACTGTAATTGTTTTCCTGCAAGGCTTTTTCCTGAAATTCTAATCACTGAAAAATACTTTTTTCGTGAATTTCACTCTTTTGATGAAAATTCAGGTGATATTCACTTTAATAGGGAGTTACCGTAGGAGGTACTGAAATTCGGGAGTCACCTGAAGAAATGGGGGAAGGTGGAATCTATATGTGCTTTTGAACTAGGAATATCAGATAGCACTGATGACAATTGGCCATAGCAAGTAGCTGAGCTTTCTCAGCTCTAGCTGAATCATGAATTAGAATGGCTATCTATTTTTCAGTTGTGCCGGATACAGCCACATGCATATAGGATTTTGTTGCCAAACATCACAAGAATAGCAATTTGGAGTCTTTGTTGCAATTGCAATACTTCTGTCATATATGCATTGGTTTCTATAATACTGTTCTTCACATTTAGTTTTGTGATATTAATAAAGATAACTATCGTATTCATTTACCTGTGTATTTCCTCCACTCACGTAAAGAACTGTTGGATTATCAGCACCAGTTATCAGTCGCCCCATTTCAATGTTTAAAATAAAATTAAAGAATTTTACGAGTATATATACAAGTATTTTACAAGAACATATACAGTTATAAAAGATGTCAACAAAGATTTAGCATACTATAAATATAAAATCAGAACAAATTATAATTCAAATTTTTGGTTAAATTAGAATGGGTTTCCATTCACTTAAAGAAATAAAAGATGAAAGAGAGCAGGGCATTTATTATTGGAAATTTTCAAAGCTAGCCTTCTCGCTTCTTTGTATAAAAACCTAATTTGAGAAGGAACACTATCCAGTTGTTGGAAGTCTAGTTATTGGAAAAAGGGATATGATTGACTTGTTAAAATTTATAAAAAAAAGGAGGGTATTGATGAGCTAAAATTTTCCAAAGGCAGCAAAAGCAGGGGCCATTGCTTAAAGCTTTTTATATGATAAGCAGTAAGCATGAGCTCAGCTTATTAAAACTCTATGGAAGCTCCAACCAGAGAGAAGTTAAACTCTCTTTTGTGAATCTCGAGATACATGAAACAGCCGAAGTTAAAAATAAAACTTTTTATTAATGATTATCTACTTACTATGAAAATAGTATGATATGAAAATGATTAACCTTTTAGTAGCTCATCTCTAATAAGTAGCATTTTCGATGACATACGAGTGTCTATTATAAGCAAAAAGCCTGACATGCTTATTGAAATAATGAAAGCTACAAAAATTACATACTATGAGCAATAACCCCAAACCATCGGCAAAGACAGGCGGGCTCAACTAAACAGCAGAAGAAACAAATTATTCAATTCATTAACTTTTTTATATTATTTTTTAAACAGAATTTAGCCAAGTGGACCAACGTGAACCGGGATTGGGGCACATTGGTCCACATTACAAGAACAACATCTATAACAATTTTAATGATAAATATTATCCAATACTGTAACTAGCTTATGTTCTTCTGAGTTTAGCACAAAAAAACGAGGCTCAAATGTCAATATAACACTTGAATATTAAATTGACCAACTTTTGCACTATTTATGCCAGAACCATTCACATTTTCTCAAGAATCAGATCTATTTGGGTCATCACCAACTTCACTTTTGCTATCACCACTATTTTGCTCCCTTAATTCTTCCAAGTTTTTGTTTTTCCTGGGTTTCCTCAAAGTGGAAAAAAGTTCCGCATCTTCTTAGTTGGAAAAAATGCTGTCATTTTTTTTCCTTTTTGAGGAAAAAAATAAATAAACAAGCAACAAATAATTTTGAACTGAAAGAATTTACTTTAGGAGGGGAGTTTATTTTATTACTACATCCTTTATGCAAACCATTAAAAAAAATAAAGTTGCAGGCTTATGAAAATTACTCAGCACGGAAAAAAAATGCAATAAAATTTGTTCAATATAACTGTACATCATTCGATTTTGTTACAGGACTTGTAGGACTATAGGTCTAATTTTTGGTCAGATAATTAAAATAAAATTATTAGCAGTATTAAGGTTATTACGACTGGCCTAACTGCCCCCCCACAGTCCAACAAGCCTCATTTCCTCTTTCACTTCATGCTTTTTTTTTTCTAAAGAAGCAAAAATTTTTCTTAATTGTGAGCATACAAATTTTTATGGATTTGAAGTTCTTAAGGAGGTTTAGTGTCATGGTTCAAACAACAATTTAAAGTGTTTGACAGAAAAACAAAACCTTCCTAAACAAAAAGTTTCCAACTGATGTAGTCTTGAGCAAAGAAGAGTCAGAGGGGACATGATTCAGTTATTTAAACTGATCACAATGAAAGAAGTTACTTTATATGGAAAGCAGGATAGGAGGACATTGATTTAAGCTATTCAAACCTCAAGCTAACAGGGAAATAAGGACAAATTACTATTTTAATAGGGTAGTAGTTCTTTGGAATAGCCTACTGGAAGAGATTGAAATGAGCAAGGGAGTGGATAGCTTTAAAAGGTCCATTGATCTTTATTGGGGACTATAACTTGACCAGGTCCGACCTAGCTGGCCCTTGAGCCTGTTGTCGGTCATCACATTTGTGTTTGTATTTGTATATTTGACTTCTAGTATTGTTTCAAGGAAGCTAGTAAATGTAATTTCTAGCTCATTTACCAATGCAACTTACACATTTATAATAATAATAATATAATATAGAATAAATCACTTTAACAAGTTATTTTATGCAATCACTTGAAAATTGCAAATATGTATATTTATATAAATATATAACGTATCAATAACAAATACTTAGCATTATAGTACAATAAAGGATATGACCAATGCAGTGATTAACTGCTACAATAGGCTTTTCCCATAGCTGGGAAACTGTTCGAGCAACAACAGCAACAGACACCAAAGGTGCGGCAATACCAGGACCTGTAAAAATGAAGTTTATGATCATCCATTTTTGCTTGCAAAAATAGAATACATACGATACTATCAAAATTCGTAGAGAGGATAATTAATTATTTACTTAAAAAATAGTTAACAAGAATAAATCATTAGTTTTAATCAGCAAGAAATATTAACTGAAAAACAACTAATTTTTCAATTGATTAATTAATTGGCTTAAGTAATCTGTCTGAAACTTAGTTAGGATTACTTACAGTCCAATAAAATTTAATTGCATATGACAAAGGTGGTTACCAAAAAAGATCAATTTAGTTTAAATTGATGTTAATTGACTGAGGATACTTACAATTGATTAATCACTTAAGTGAAGAAATAAGTGAATAAACAAAGGATAAACTGATTAAATGAATGATTTAATGATTGATAACATTGAATGTCTTAATTGCACAAAGTTTTTGATTGAAAGAATGAATAAGTATCAATAAATCATTTATTCAATCACCCTCTCATTTAATATGATAAATCAAAATTATTTATTCAATCACTCCATTCATTTATTTCATTAACCAACCAGTAAATGCAATTGATGGTTCAATCAGTCAATTAATTGAATCAATTATTTGTGATAGATCCAAGCAGATCAAGCTTATGGTTTTGGAGGGGCATTGTTAACCATTTGGAAATTTTTCTTTCGACCCAGGTAGTACGACAGTTTAACCAGATTTCTTTTCCATCGAAAAGAGAAGGAATAAACCGTCGTACCAGACGTATGAAACCTTGAAAAAATCCCCTGCTCCAAAGGGTTCGAGTGAAAATTTCAACCCCGTCCTCTAAAGAAAAAAGACTTATGGTACAACATGTGTACCGCCCGGTTCCTAAAGGTTAAAATATGAGTTTACAAATGGGAAAGTAGAAAGTTATTTTGGCAGAAATTTGAGGTCCGGGGCTCTTTTCCAGTGGAAATTCTCAAAACTTTGTATCAAAACCTTTTCTGATAAAGAAATACCTTTCTTAAGATAAAGAAACCAACGCTGAATAGCACAATCCAAATGAGGTCTCACCAAACTTCCGTACAAAGGCAGAAGAACCTTCCTGGAATTATTTGTAATAGATTTATTGATAAAGTCAAGCATTCTATTGGCTTTATTACTTGCTATGCAGCACTGTTAATTAAACTTGAAGCCCCAACTTATTAAGAAACCCAGATCATTTACCTGCCTGACTAATGACTGAATCCTGCAAATAATAACTGTATACTTATTTCCATGACCTTAATGTAGCATTTGACATTCTCCATCATAAAATGCCACAGCACACTTATCTGCCCACTTAGTAGTATCATCAGCAAAATAATGCATATTACCAGAAATATTATCATGAATATCATAAAAAAAAAGGCAATAAGCAAAAGGAGCACTAAAACTGATTCTAGAGGAACATTACTTAACATCACTCCATTTAGAATGATTGCTATTAAAAACAAATCTTTATTTCCATCCCTCAGCCAATTTCTTATCAAATTAAAATTTTTCCTCCTTTATCAGATGGTTTGTTGAGCAGAGCAACATTTAGTATCTTATCACAAGCTTTTTGAAAAATTACACAGAAAGTAGGGTCATCGAGAATCAAGGCCGGCAGGGCCCTAGTCAGTTTGGTTGCCGACCACCCCCTTCAGCCTATAAAATGTATATTATTCAAATTCCGAGTCGGATTCCCCAAAGGGTCAGGCCCCTAGTTTCCGACTAGGCTACCACGGTCTTCTGTCGGCACCTGACAAAAAGGAAGATTTGTAATATTCACCATAAATTTAAAGTCGTTACAACACACAAAATTTAAAATTTGGCTATTTCTTTTTCTTTTTTTAAAATGCAACACATGAGCCATTGAGAGCAAAAGCAGTGTAGTAATTGTTTTATAGTTTGCATTTGTATTTATAACACCAAAGATAAGTTTTAATCTCTTTCCATTTCATACAAAAGTGGTATAAGTCTAGGTTCAACCGTTTACCTATAGACAGAAATCATAAACATGAACAGCAGTAATATTTTGTGCAAAAGTAGCTAGGTACTGAACTACTCAATCATTCAAAATCTTATTTGATTGACTAACACCATTTTTTCTTTCAATTGCTCATATTTACAATCTTTTTACTTCAATTTACAACTAAACATTACCTTTAGTATAACAAACAACATCAATATCTTTTGGCTTGATGCCAGCTTCATCTAATGCTTTTTGAAGTACATCCAAGACATGTCTTTGATGATGATGAGCGGTATCTCGAGGTAAGAAACCTAAATGTTAGTAGTGAAAAGATCATTAATATTAAGAAAAACTTTCAGGCTGGACTCCACAATATTGGAAAACTGAAAGCATAAACCGAAACGGTTTCCAATTGAATTTCCGCGGAACAGGCGGTAGAAAAAAAGCAAAGAGCTGAATCTACTGGGGAATGCTCTACAAATTCCTATTGGTTGCCACAAAGTGGATTCAGCTGGCAGAAGCAGAAAAGTTTAAATTTTTCTACTCCGGATTCAGTCACCTTTCCGTCGAGCAGAAAAAGAAAAAATGGTTCTTTCCGTTTCCTTTGATTTTCTGTTCATGTGGAGTCCATGCTTTACTTCATTAGAAACATTGCTTTACAAAGAACACTTTATGCAAATTTTGTGTTTTTTACTATTATCAGCAGTGGTCACAACCTCATAAGTGAGGGGGTAATTTTTTTGGGGAAATTAACACTTTCTTTTAGGATGTCTTTGAACAGCTTAAGGAAGAGAGACTTGGGAGGCTCTCCTCTGTATAAAAGTTTTACACTAATAGTTTTACAAAAGCAGTTTTAGGCCAATTACAGACAGCCCCAACGATCTTAGAATCTGTTGCTGGTTTTGACATTTGCATTGTATTTGTACAGACAAACCTCGTTAAACCAAGCGAATCTTAGTTGCAGTTCATCTCATCTGAAGAACAACATACTGCAAACTGGGAACAGGGGTCTAAAATGCAGATTGTTTAATAGTCTAAGAGCTAGCAACGTTTTCGAGTGATTATTTTAAGAGGTCTGGCTCTTGAATATATTGTTCCCTATGCTCTTCTAAGCAGCATGCGGGGTGTCTGGCGGACGGAAGTGGTTACGTTTTTTACTGCGCATCACATTTTTACTGGTGAAAATTTGTGATTTTGTAACCATTTTGAGGCAATTAGAAGCCTAAACCTATCGCAACTATGTCATGTAATATATCAATAGAAAGCTCTATTCCTTGCCTTTACAGTGGTTTTGGAATTTTTATTCAACTATAATTAGAAAAGAGTTGTAGTCATTTGCATGCAAAAACTTGTTTTTCTTTTGCGTTTTTTAAGTTTTTTAAAGCTTTCCTACAATTTTTGAAGTAGAAATCCAAAAATTGGCAGGATTACTTATCGTGTCAAATGCATCCTTCACACCAAATTTTGTTAAAATCAGAAATGGTGAGGTCAAAAACTTCTTTTTCTTGATTGATTTGACCTGAAATTGCCCGAAAATGACTTAAAAACTACTATTTTTACCAGAAAAAAAGTGATGTGCAGTAAAAAATGCAACCACTCTCTGCTGCCAGACACCCCGCATGCTGCTTAAAAGAGCATAGGGAACAGTGGCGGATCATAAGATTTTGAGGCCCCAAGCGCTACCTGATCCAGAGGCCCTTCTATTGACCGGGGGGGGGGGGGGCAAATGGATAGTTTACTAATATGAATGGTGCAGATGTGCATGAACGACCTACGCAAAGGTTTGTGGTACTTTAGGTTATCTTTTAAGATGTTCAGTGGTGAAGATCTCTTTGAAAATTGAAAACTTAAGTTTTTTTTTTTTTGAAGTTTTATAAAATCTGCGCTTTATGACGCTGAGGGAGAGAGATCGACTTTTTGGTTTTGGATCTTCTGTCCAGTTGACCCCCCCCCCCCCCCTATATGACGGCCCTGTAGCTCGGTAGTTCTCAAACTTTTGACACAATAAGGCTTCAAAAACGCATGTAAGATAATATTTGGTGAGATTAGAGGAACGAGATGGAAATTTAGCAGATTTCCCTTAAAAAATAGATTCTGAAGCTCTATTTGGCTACATCAGACATTTGGCAGCTTTTCGTCTAGTAACATGATTATTTCTCACATGCGATTTTCATCTCGAAAGATAATTGTAAGCAGAAAAAGCTACTTGGTTTTTAGATAAAAATTCCAAAAATAACATAATGGCTCAGTAATAGCTGAATTAAGGACGACTTTTCTTCCAAAAACTTTTGTAGATTGTAATGCTTTTATCTTCTTCATCTTATAAAATCTCAAGACCTATAAACATTTCATAGCCTTGAATAATATAAAAAAACTTGAGACAATTGAAATTGTAATTGGACCTTAATTGATTCAAAAAATCTAGGTTATGCACTAAAAAGTTATTGTAGGAATTCTAATTTTGTTTACAGTTGCAAGCAACTTCAAATATTACAGAATACTTACTCTATTGTAGTTAAAATATAATAGAGTTATTTCAAAAGAGAAAAAATGCTTAAAAATCAAGACAAAAACGTTACTTTTTTAAAAGGTTAATATTTCTTATTTTGTTTTACACAGTACTAAAACTTTATAAGCGGAAATTTTCTGATTGGCATGAAAAGCAAGTGTAACATAAAGTGAAGAGAGATATTCAAAACAAAAGCTGGCTAATCAAAAATTAAAACTGTACTAGTAAATGTGTAAAAAGTTAATTTTTGTATTTCTTTTATCAGTAGTTTTGTATATCTTATTTAAAAAGAATTTGAATTATATAAAAATGAGGAGTTCAAGGGAAATGTTTTGCAACATTTCTATTCCCTATATGAAGGTTTTTTTTTTTTTTTTTTTTTTTTAACGAAACGTAATCAAAATAACTGAAAGCACCAACGAAAGAACTTGCAGTTATTTATATTTTTTTGGTAATATTGTTTACAGCTATAATTTTCGAGTAAATTTCTGAATAAAATAAAACTTTTGAGTATTACGAAACTTTTTTTTTTTAAATAAATACCGAAATGAAAACTGATTAGCGCATTAAGGTTTTTCATGAGACCATGAAAATATTTAGGAAACATTGGTTTAGGCAGAAGTTTTACTCCTTTGTAAAACAAAATAATTAGCATGAAAAAATTGCTCTGGCACTAATAAAAACCTATGATAAATGCAATTTGAGCCATCAGATGTTTATTATACACATGAATGGGAAATAAATTTCATAAGCTTATAAAAAAGAATACCACAAGGAATTTTCTAACTGCGTAAATTTTACGAACTCCAGTATATTAGTCGTAACTATACTAAATATATTAAAAATTGTGAACCTAAATGATAATAAAACTTGCGCATTAACATTTTTTACTACGAAATCTTCGATTACGAAAAGGAAAATTAATTTACCATCACGTCAAAGACCAGAGTTAATGGTTTGTACATCATTTTGAGAATCACAAAGCATTTTTCTTAATGAAGGTATTCCCTTGTACTAACCAAAAGTAATAAAATTTGAATCATTATTAGAAATTTTTAAAAACATTTTGAGAAATGCAATATGGAGCAACCTTTAAAAGCACGTGAATGAGGAAAATAATTAAATGAGTATAACAAGTAATTTTGATATTTTAAATGCTGACACTTTTTTAATTAATCTGTTACATTAAAATCATATCGATCTTTAAATAATGAACATGAAATTATATAAAACATAATTTATTCATAAATTAAATTTTCTTCTATTGTAAAAGAATAAATAAATTTTTAATCAAATTCAAAATTCATGGTTCCAACAGTAAACCTTTAGTTAATCCTACATTCCTTTAGTTAAATTCAAGAGAAAAAAATGAAACGACGAACATAAACAAAACAATAAATTTAATTAATTTACTTACCTTACAAAAGGAGTAAAAAGATGATGCATAAATTGGTTTAATTCATTTTTATTTGCTGAGTAAGAGGATAGAAAGAGACTAAGAAAAAAAAAAAAAAAAAGCGGGCTGCCCCATGTTTGCTTCCTTATTGAAATAAATAGAACCAAAATCTCTTGTGAATGATTTTTTTTTTTTTTTTCATGTACCTTAGGAGAGAAAAAGTGACCAATCAAAGCTAACTCTAAAATATATGCTACTGCCCCAGGAAAAAGTCCGCGCGATTCACGGAGGTCCCCCCCCCCCGGGTCCCGCCACTGCGTCATGACAGAGCAATAAATTGTTCCGAACTTTCTCCACCCTCACTGACAGTGTTGACGAGTATCCCCTTTTCTTTAAAAAGGAAAAAGTAAATTCTGGTAGTATCATCATCTGATAAGAGAAACAGAGGAAGCAGAAGCAGATATTGCCCATCTACATGCTTTGTGGAAAAGCTAGACATGGTTGTAAAACTCGGTGCCTCTTATGCCCCATGCTTTTGTTAAAGAAACTGACCCCCCAAGCATTGAAGGCGCAATTAGGCAACGATAAAATGGAAAGGAGCAGATCAGGCAAGGTTGCAGATAAGGGCAGTGGGAAAACTGAAGTTCTTTTTCTCCCCTTCTAGAACAAGAGAGAGAGAGAGAGAGATGAAACAGTAGCTATTTTTAGTAAAAATCTTTGACACCCATGTCCTTGACCTTCCAATGCATGAAGCTACTTCCAATGCCACCCCCTGTGTGTCGTGCATCAGCCAAAAGTAGGGAAATACTATTTTCCCACTCACCTCTGTGGACCTTTTGGTTTCAGACATTTTAGCCGGATCCCGTCACCAAGGCCTAATGTGTTTTTATTTTTGATACTTTCGTAATTAAAAAAAAAAGTTATCTTTGTTTTCTCTTCAAATAAAGTGTTAAATTGCCACCCCCCTAAAAGTACCGACCCGGGGCCTTCGGGAGGCGAAGCGGGTAAGCGTGGCAGCTGTCCTTCCGTAAATTTTCGAAACTAATATAATAAAAATGCAATTTTAACTTGCCTTTAGTGATATTAAGTGGAATAGTTGAGATAAGGGGCTTTCATCCGAAATTTTTTTTTGTTAAATTTAGGGGCTAAAAAGTTAATTTTGGGCTCTTTTTTTTTTTTGTCTTGTTGGGGAGATTTGGTGCACCCTCGCTTGGATAAGCGCTGAGTAGTTTCACCACTACACTTGAACTTAGTGCGCTAGGTCAGAAACTCTAAATAATCCAGTAATAATAATATTTGAGAATAAATAATTGAAAGGAAACATTTTGAGACTCACGGGGGAAATCCGGAGCCGACCCCCCCGCCGCCACTAGAAATAACCGTTTATACATCTTTTGTTTAACTTTTTTCATAACATGTAAAACATTGAACTTGGGGGTAGTTCTTAAGACCCCCCCCCCCCCGGACTACAGCCTTGCATTTCATGACAAAGAACAGCCACTGTTGCAACGTCTAGAATAACGTTGTAATAAGTAATTTTCGATTATTTTTCTTTTGTATTTACTTTCCTTGAAGGAAAAAAGAAAAAACGTTTTCACTTATGTATACATATAATATTAAGTAATATTTCGAAAGGTATAATACATATACGTACAATAACCAATACATTACATTTTTGTAATTACATTACAAAAATCGTAAGGTAAAAAAAAGACACTTCTCGCTTGCCGATTGTAGAACACGAAATGTGATATGCCGCTTGTTTTGAAAAAGCTTTTCTGAATGAAAGAAATAAATATATTTTGAAACTTTAAACCTTGTCAAGTAACACACTTTTTTTATTATTCAGGTTTTTCCTCCTAGAAAAACCTAAACAAAACAGCCTTTCATGCAGAGCCAGATTACCACATAGGCCAACTAAGCCTAGGCTTGTGGTCCTATCTTTCTAAGAGGCCTCAATTTTTTAAAGACTTATGAACAGCAATAAAGGAATGCAAACAATATAAGTATTTTTAAGAAAAATAATAAAAACTAACAATTTAATAGTTGGAGAAAAAAACTTCCTTGAATGAGAAAATCTGTATTCATTCTACCAAGTAAGTAGTAGTAACGGATTTACTATATTTCATTTATTAGAGGGTTCAAAAATGCACTTGATAAATGATTTACATAGTGCTGAGATGGACAAAGGGGCCCTCAAAATGCATTTTAACGGGGCCCCTAGCCGCGCTGAATTCTGACACTGAATTTTCAGGGGGGGCTTCAAATAATTGTGGGCTTTGAGCCTTACTATTAGTTAGTAGGGCCCTTTTGGGATTAATCACCAATCAGTCCTCTTGTCTTCAGACCTCACCTAAAATTCTTGATTAACTATCAATTTTCGTATGTTTTGAGCATTTTCCACTCAAGTTCGTGACTTTCATAGGCAAGTCCTGAAATTTAAAAGTTTTGTTTTTGAAAATGTGACATTTCCCGGTTCCGAGGCCCCCTGCTTTTCTAAGGCCCCAGGCTGGCGCCTCATGCGCCTATTGGGTGATCCGCTACTGATAGGGAAAGATATATTAAAGAGCCTGACGTCTTAAAATTGTTTTTTTTTTTGACATTGCTAGCTCTTGTACTATAAGCAGCTTTTCATTTTAAGGGCCTTCGAATTAACGAGGTTTAACTATTTCTGTAAAATGTATACACACTTCCATTTAACATCATTTAGAGTCCCAAACTCTTGAGTAGCTTGTAGGAATCCATTTAACATCTTAATTTTATCCGCATTAGTAATTTAAAATAAATGAAAATAAAATAAATCATTCCAGGAGCAAAAACAGCTTTATAAAGCAATATAACAAACGGCTAATTACTTTTCACAGAGAGTCCAATATTGATAGCTCAAGGTCTTATAACTCTAATATACCTTTATCCTGACATTTTCATAGGGTCCCAAACTCTTGAGTAGTTTGTAGGAACTTCATTTTACTCGAACTATCAATAACTCGGCACATTTAGTCGGTCTCTTGGGACTTCGAGTTATCAAGACTCGACTGTATTTGTAAAACGATATTTATTACACATAAAATCACATAATTTATAAAAACATAAAATAATTTTGGGAAAAAATAGAACCGACTTCAGTTGGAAATTGCTCTAAAAAGTAAAAAATAATTTTTTTCTTTGAACACCATCGAAACTACTTTTAAACATAAGTTTTGAAGTCGGCGCAAAAACAATGTATAGAATCATACGCAACTATAATTCAACTATATACATTTTAATGGATCCAGGTTCTTTAAAAGCATTCACATACATTTCATTCATTACCACACATTCGTGTAATGGTACAAATATTCTGCTTTTAATTTTCAATGGTTTCTCTGAAAAATGTTGGCAAAATATGGTTAAATATCATTTGACCTATCGTTTTTGCGCCGACTTCAAAACTTATGTTTAAAAGTAGTTTCGATGGTGTTCAAAGAAAAAAATTATTTTTTACTTTTTATAGCAATTTTCAACTGAAGTCGGTTCTATTTTTTCCCAAAATTATTTTATTTTATTCTTTTTAGTGTAAGTGTACTTATGAAATAAGGTAATGCTTCCATTACGGAACTTCACCTAATTTTCTTAAGTAAATACTCCATAAAATAAACTGAAAAAAAAGGAAGAAACTATCAACGCGTCTAAAATTATAAACGATTGACACTAAAAAATAATCTTTGTTATTCTCTGGTATTTATTTATGTACTAGCTTAATCAAAGCCATTTAAATATCAACTGTTTGTCAACTAATTTATATTTCAAAGCAATTCTAGTTTCTCGTTGTTCATAAGATTTTAACACATACTACGTACGTTACCGCTAATAAGTTTCATGTTAGATTTAGTTTGCCTTGGTTCAAATTTTTCATCATGATTACTATTAATATTGCTGTTGCGAGGCAAAAAATTTTTGCAACAATGGATTGAAAATTTAATCATTTAATGGGGAAATGACATGAAATTTACTGTTTTCCATAATAACTTTTTTTCTAGTGAACCAATATTTTCATATGAGTACATGGTACCTAAGTTACACCATCTCCTATAGATTAAAAAAAAATCGTCCAAATCGGTTCAGTAGATCATAAGTTATGTGTAAACAAACAAAAAAAAACATACGCTTTGAATTGAGAACCTCCTCCTTTGTTGAAGTCGGTTAAAAAATGGCAGTTTATTGACTTAAGAAGTTTATGAATGCATTATATTATGAGGTTTTTTTTCTGGTTATTGTTTCATATTTAGGTGAATTAGTAATAGAAAGATTATTGTAATGAGGCATAAAGTTTCAGGAAATTAAAAAAGCAAATAAAGTATAAATTTAACAGTGAGTGTTTTCTCTTACAATAAAATTACTTTGCATAAAACATTAGTTACAATTTTGAATTAATTTTGCACTGCGACATTATTCCATAAATTTTATTTATAGCTTAAAAAAAGTGTTTATTTACCGGACTATCCAACATTTTATTTCATTCTTTTGATTGTTGAATAGTTAAGTATTCGGCTAAACTGAATATTCAGTCTGTCAACCAAATAGCCAGCACCCCAAAAACCAACCAAATATTATGTGCATCCTTAGTTACACTGTCAACTTTGTGAATTACCTTCTCCAGGAGGCGTAACATAAGTAGCTCTGCAATTTGACAAAACCTCTCCATCTTGTATGATTCCAACACCTAATTTATTAGCACTTCCTTCAAAGCCTATTGCAATAGTCATTTTTTTAACAGCAACACTGGAAGAACAAATAATCTTTTAAAAAAAAAATTTTAATTTATAACAATACTTTCGTCTAAGAAAAGACTATAATTCTACTTGGATTGTAGCCTTAGATTTCAAGCATGTGAGAATCTTATATGACCCTTTTTATAGATCTTCACTAAAACAATTATTATTGCTATCTTATTTTGATTTTTTTATTTACTTTGAAGTTCAAATTAAATGTTTTTCCTGCAGTATTTATTCTTAATTCTTATTGTAGTTATTACAAACATAATTTCTTAACAACACACCTTTTCCTTCGATTTTTTAATACCAATAAAAAAAACACCAAAAATTCTTCAAATTTGTATGTACCAAACTATTTTTAACGCATCTTCCTAGTGTCCGTAGGATAGAAATTTCAAAAGTACTCCTTCGAATGCGCGTATCTGCGTAAACTCATCTATCCGGTTTTTTTTTTTCATTAACCCCTTCCTTCTCGCTCCCGTGAAAATGACGGGGTGAAGTTTCGTCCTCTATTTCTCGCGCCCGTGATATTTCCGGGCTGAAGTGTTCAAAAATAATGCGCGAAAAATAATAAAACAATCTATTTCTTATGCCCGGAATCATGTTTTATTTCTCAATATGTACACCAGATGGCTGCACTAGTCTATTTGCAACGTTTTTTAGAGACAAATATTATTAGAGTTATATTTTAAAGTTTTATATAATTTTCTTGAATAAAAAAAATAGACACTTTTATGACCATTTTCTTCAAAATTATGCGAGCGTTAAGGGGTTAAAAAGATTATTTTTTAATTTTGCATTCTTCATGCCAATACCCTTTTAACATGTATTGTAACAAAAATCAACAGAATATAGAACATGAAATCAAATTTTATTGTCTCTGTAGATTTAACTAGAAATAGTTTTGATAAATTCCTCCCCAAAACTTAAGTCTGGTTACGGCCCTAGCGAAAAGTATTTCATTTCTATAGGGATCTCAACTTATTTCTTCAGAGCAATAACACAATTAATACAATGAAATAAAAGAGAAAAAAAAAATATACGAGCTCTTTCAGATCAATTTTTGTTCTTGCTCAACAACGATCGCGGTTTTTGTAAGGGTTCGATTTTGAGGTTACAATTTTTGCTTTCTGTTGCTTTTATTTTGCATTATTATCAATAAAATTCTGCTATGTAGCCGTATTACATTCCTTTTCAAAAAAATATAAAGACAATCCATCGGAAAATTCGCGAACACGGCAATACCGCACTTTTCGCGCCGTCGGTCGGTTATTGTAATTATTTATTCGTTATTTCACAATTAAACCATGCAAAAAGAAAGTAGAGTGTATGAGTATTTACTTCTTTAGCGTCTTTTTTAAACAGTTAGACTGAATCGGAAAAATCTTCTAGTTTTTTAGTTTTTTCCAAAAGTTGTTCGGGAAAAATTTTCGGAAATTCTGCCCCGCGTATAAGTTGACCCCCTAACTTTCAACTTCAGTTTTTGGACTAAATTTCTCGACTTATACGCAAGTATATACGGTAGTTGTAAAAATTAAATATTATTCGAGATAACAAAATTTTGAGGAAATTTACAATTGCTTAAAAATAAAAAACAATTGTACTGTATGTATGAGTAAAAAAAATATCGACATCAATAAAATCAATACAGAGAAAAAGTTAGCGATAGCCTATATTCATTCTATGTTGCAAAATGCATGAACGTACGTGTAACTACCTTTTCCATTTCACATATAGTGGGTTAAATTCACCTTTGGCCAGGAACAGTTCAATGTGATCCCTAAGATAAATATTCATGGTAAGAAACATTTAAACTGGTAATAAACATTTAAATCATACTCTTTATTTTGAATTATATGAATACTTAGATTGCAAATTTTTTAATCCATCGTTTTGCAGATTCAAGTTTTTGGAGTGATAACTATACATAGAAGTAAAATTAAGTCACTTTTATAATCATCAGACTGTTTTGGGTAAAGCGGAACTTAGGAAAAAAATTAAAAATGCTATGCAAATATTTTAATAATCAAAGTCATTGTATTTTAAACAGTGGGCAGTAAGTCATATCAAGTATCAGTAACTCGGTACTTGGCCAAAGTGCTACTCGGTACATCTCTACTAATGGTAAACAAATATTTAATAAATTTAGTGTGTAAGTATTTCCAGTTCTTTCTTCAAGCAAAATGTGCAAAAAGAAAACATGAACAGTAGGGTGGAGCGAAAAAAACAAAGTTTTTATTTTCGAATCGTAATAGTGCGGAAAAGTTGCGATTGGTGAAGAGTTACAAAACAAAACAAAAATTTTTGAAATCGGATAATATCTTCCGTTCCCGCAACGAGCCTGAAATTTTGAAAAAATGAAAATTTTCATGTGTTTTTAGCGATTTTTTAAAATTTTTGTTTTAATGTTTTATTTTAATGCTCTTGGACGGAAAAGTTACGTTTGGTGAAGCTTTCTGAAATTTTGAAAAATATATTGAAATCGAATAATAAGTACCTTCTGATTCAGGAACAAGCCAGAAAAACCAAAAAATTATAAAACTTCAGCTTTTTTTGGGGTGATGAAAAAAAATTAAAAAAAAATGTTCTCAGGTTTTTTTTCTTTTTTACCCGGTATCATTGCGTAAAGCCTTTTAAAAAGCACTATATTACTCTTAAACATTAATTTTTTTCTTGATTTTTCAGGTATCTTCTAAACATGCAAAACTACCATTTTTTACAACAATGAAACATTTTCAAATAATCGAAAGTTATGAAATATTTTCCAAAATTTCTGCAATCCAGTACAAAAATCCACTAAATAAAACACCCACTCCTAAAATAAACGCTAATTTTAATCACTAAACTATAAAAAATTTTAATACCTAACTAATTATATACAGTTTCTTAATCCCCTTTTGTAGTCTGTGCCTTCTATAATTATGTTACCTAACTTAACTGACTACCCACAGAATCCTTTAACATTAATTTAATTAGAAACTTATTTTAAAATTAAAACTTCTTTAAAATTAAACCTAGTTAGGTTAGGTAGTGTATAGAATGAGACTGCAAAATGCAATTAAAAATTCAGAAACTAACATATAATGAGGTAGGTATTAAAATAGTTTATCGTTTAGGAATAAAAAATATTGTTCATCTTATGAGTGAGTGTTTTGTTCAATGGATTTTTGTACTGAAAAAGTTAAACAAATTCAATAATTAGGTATGGGTAAAAAATTTTATGTAAATGTTATCTATTATTTTTTGCTTTTTAGTTGCTTTTAGTTTGCTTTAAGGTTATCTTGGTGCCTACAGTAACACAGTCCCAGGCAAAGTGGGGCAAGGTGTAACAAAAATTAAGGATTGGAAAGCATTTGACAAGGAGAGGGCACTACTGCCCCACACACCCCTATTTGCCTTATGCAAAAAATGTTAAAACATGTTATCATGACAATTGAACATTTGAAACACGATTGCAGAGAAACTTGTGCTTAAAAGGTTACTATAAGCATCTCGGTGATGATTTTGGAACACATTTCATATGAAAGCCATAAATATAAGGAATGTATTAGTGTAGAAGACAAAACAAATTTTAGATTTTGTTGATTTCTAATTTTTCATACACAAAATTATTTTAAAATAAATAATTAAATTTAAGTTTAAAAAACTAAAAAATACGCTTTTAGAGTTAATCAAACTATAAAGCTTTAAACCATTTCAAATTATAAGTTTACATGCACCTTATAATACATCAACATGTAATATAGTTTAGCCTTTAGTACTAATAATAGCATTCAATAACATCAACATGTAATAATATAGTTTAGCCCTTTAGTATTAACAATAGTATTAAACATATCACTTTTATATTTTTAAAGAACGTGAATTTTATCTTTTATTCAGAGTTACAGACATACTGACAAACCCACATGTGAAACTAGTAGAAGCGTATTAAAAACAAAACCGCCGTTAAAAAACAACTGGGAGCTAAACAGAAAAAAATAATACATAATATTTACATACAACTTCATACCCATACCTAATTATTAAATTTGTTTAACGTTTTCAGTACAAAAATCCATTGAACAAAACACTCACTCATAAGATGGGCAATATTTTTTATCCCTAAACGATAAACTATTTTAATACCTACCTCATTATATGTTAGTTTCTGAATATTTAATTGCATTTTGCAGTCTTATTCTATACACTACCTAACTTAACTAGGTTTAATTTTAAAGAAGTTTTTAACCGACTTCAACAAAGGAGGAGGTTATACAATTCGTCGGAGAAATTTTTTTTTTTTGTATGTTATAAGATTACTCGAAGATGTTTGGACCGATTTCAAAAATTCTTTTTTTGTTAGAAAGGTCTTTCTTTCCGATTGGTCCCATCCTCTCGTGGTCCGGGTTCGATAACGGGAACCTGCAGAAATCTTTCGAAAAAGAAATTGGGATCACAGTAATCGTAATAATGACCATTTTGAACGCTAGGCTTCTCTGGATTGCATAATGAAATTCATTTCTATGGTCTTTTTGAAAATTTTAAACCGAGTATCTTTCTATGTCCTGCTTTTTTCTCCTGAACTCCAACGAACTGAAAGTCGTACCAAGTACTAATTACTTCGTAATATTTCAGGTTTTATTAGTCTTAATTTACATAAGGTTTGATACAGGAATTCTGAAGAAAGTGAGGAAAATCTCCAAATTTTTGCTCAAATTTAAAGCGATTTGTCCTAAATGATTAAATATGAAATACATTGTTACAAAACGTGATTAATATGAAACAGTTATTATAATGATAATGAAAATTTTGAATGAAGGCTTAACTGAAGCAAACATGAAACTCATTAGCGGCCCACGTACGTAATACGTCGTAAAATTTTATGAACCGCGAGAATCTAGTGTTGTTTTGAAATATAAATCAGTTGAAAAGCCGTTAATATTTAGCCTTTGATTAAACTAGTACACAGTTTAACACCAGATATACTGTACCAGATATCTGGTACAGTACATCTGGTGAATACCAGTATATACCAGAGTAATATAATACCACAATACCAGAGTGTATTGTAGTATTATACCAGAGTATAACAAGGGATATACCAGATAATAATAACCAGAGAAATATATACCAGAGAATAACAAGGATTATTTTTTAGTGTCAATCGTTTAAAATTTTAGACGCGTTGATACTTTGCATCTTTTTTTTCTTACATAGTTTATTTTATGAAGCATTTATTGAAGCAAATTAGGTGAAGTTTTGTAATGGAAACATTACCTTATTTCATATGTACATTTACACTAAAAAGAATAAAATAAAAATATTTTTGAAAAAAAAAATTGAACCGACTTCGGAACTTCACTCGGCAAGTGCTCTAAAAAGTAAAAAATAATTTTATTCTTTGAACACCATTGACACTACATTTAAACATAAGTTTTGAAGTCGGTGCAAAAACTATAGGTGAAATGATGTTTAACTACATTTTGCCAACATTTTTCAGAGAAACCACTGAAATTTAAGAGCTGAATATTTGTACCATTACATAAATATATGGTTGTCGATGTAGTGTATGCGAATGCGATTAAAGAACCTGGATTCATTGCAATTTATATATATAGTTAAATTATAAGTTTCGTATGATTCTATGTAGTGTTTTTGCGCCGACTTCAAAACTTATGTTTAAATGTAGTGTCAATGGTGTTCAAAGAATAAAATTATTTTTTACTTTTTAGAGCACTTGCCGAGTGAAGTTCCGAAGTCGGTTCAATTTTTTTTTTCAAAAATATTTTTATAATGTTAAAGGATTCTGTGGGTAGTCAGTTAAGTTAGGTAACATAATTATAGAAGGCACAGACTACAAAAGGGGATTATGAAACTGTATATAATTAGTTAGGTATTAAAATTGTTTATAGTTTAGTGATTAAAATTAGCCTTTTTTTGGAGTGGGTGCTTTATTTAGTGGATTTTTGTACTGGATTGTAGAAATTTTGGAAAATATTTTATAACTTTCGATTATTTGAAAATGTTTCATTGTTGTAAAAAATGATAGTTTTGCATGTTTAGAAGATACCTGAAAAATCAAGAAAAAAAAATAATGTTTAAGAGTAATATAGTGCTTTTTAAAAGGCTTTACGCAATGATACCGGGTAAAAAAGAAAAAAAACCTGAGAACATTTTTTTTTTAATTTTTTTTCATCACCCCAAAAAAAGCTGAAGTTTTATAATTTTTTGGTTTTTCTGGCTTGTTCCTGGATTAGAAGGTATTATTCAATTTCAATATATTTTTCAAAATTTCAGAAGGCTTCAACAAACGTAACTTTTCTGTCCAAGAGCATTAAAATAAAACATTAAAACAAAAATTTTAAAAAATCGCTAAAAACACATGAAAATTTTCATTTTTTCAAAATTTCAGGCTCGTTGCGGGAACGGAAGATATTATCCGATTTCAAAAATTTTTGTTTTGTTTTGTAACTCTTCACCAATCGCAACTTTTCCGCACTATTAAGATTCGAAAATAAAAACTTTGTTTTTTTCGCTCCACCTTAATGAGACCCCAGACTTAGTGTTTGCAAAAACGAGCTGTTTATGATAGTCTTTCAGCAGTCATTAATTTTTTTTCTGCAGTTCTTGGAACCGCACTAAAGCATATGTTTTACAAGTAACCCCTATTATCTCATTAGAGCCCTTTTTTTAAATATCTTTCTAACTTCCTAATTAAATTTTAATTGCATTGGATTAGTTGCTTGCTCATGATTCTTTATTATTGTTTTAATAACATTTAGATCAACTACATTCCTTTCAATTTCCTTAAACAAAAAATTCAATTTTAGGTGGGGCTATCACTCTCCATGGGGCCGCAACCACATGCAGGGGAACCCAGACAGGAGGTTACTATGATCTACCAGAAAGTACATTATTCGGTATATTTTGCTCGACAATTCGGCAAATTTGGGGACAAAAAAGCAATTTTTAAATGTAAGAATATCTTTTTCGTTAGATATAATTATGTGAGCATACACATATTTTATCATTTGGCAAAAATTTGGAGTGTAATTGCCATTGAAAATTTCTGCCCTCCCAAGATGTAAAATCTGGACGGCGCGTACGAAGTGCTGTAGCTCAATCACTAGCAAAAATAGGAGTCCCCCCCCCCCCCCAAAAAAAAAACCTATAGAAAATATTTTGATTTACCTTTAAATTAAACACACTATGTTTTCCTGCAAACTCATTTTTCACCTCTTTGTATTCATTTCAGTCGATAGTAGATTTACAGGTTTGAAGACCCATCCCATTTTATTTTTTAGGGCCCAATAGTCCATCACTTTTCAAATAACAGATTTAGAGAAACATGTAAATTATGATCCTCTTAAGGGTCCCTTGAAATATGGTAGATCGGTGATTAATTAAGTTATTGATATCAAGACTAGGGATGCACCGATTAATCGGCCATAATCGGCCACTCTGCCGATTATTAATAATCGACACAATTGGGCCGATTAATCGGCGGAAAAATATGTTTTTTAAAGATTATTCTTTGAAGTGTACTTTCACTAAGAAACTATGTGCTTGATTTTATTGACTAATAATAATCCTCATAGTTGATATTAAGTTTTTAATAAATTTATTCTCCTGCTTTGAATAAATATACACATAGACAATGTTGCAACATTTTTAAGGTGTGATAGTTTTCTCCTTAGTACTGTGTTAGGTAACCTCTAATTTTTAAAGAATAAAGTCTTGAATTAAATTGCTACTGATAATTAAAATTGAAAATTAAAAGTACTCCAAAATTGTGGAGTGACCACAGACCTTTGTTAAAAGTTTAATGTCCATTTAATATAATTAACAATGTATTAATGTAATATTATTGATAATAATATGTAAATCGGTTCTAAGAAATTTAATAAAATACTGAAATTATTTTGTGAAAATTAGGAAAATGGAAAAAAAACTTCTAGAAATAAATTACTTACTATTTCTAACCTCGGAATTGCATGAGAGAGAAAAAACAGTGATTGTGAAATCGTAGTATTAAAAACAATCATTCTTACCTTTAATCGGCTCAGCCGATTAATCGGTCGATTATCAACAACCGATTAATCGGTAATCGGCCAATTTGCTTATCGGTGCATCCCTAATCAAGACCATACAAAAAGTTTACAATCTCAACCACCCCGACAAACAATTCTAGATTCATCTCAGAGTTCACTAAACATCGCATTGTGAAGTCTGCAGGAAAGAATGAATGAATGAATGATTCTGAATCCATGACTTTTTCTAACTAGAGTCAATGCAAAGAAAGTGTTGTAAAAACATGTGTCCTTTGTATGGCATTTTTTCTTCTTTTTATAACGATATGCATTGCATAACTGGGCTGGGGTACACCCATATTTGAAAACACACATCTAAAAGTATTTTAGAGAAAATCTCAAATAGCTAATGAAAATTCATGATACATGTATTAAAAGAAAATCCATTGCTGGAATGCTGATGTTAATCAGCAATAGCAAGGTGGTTGATTTAGCCTGTGGATTAGATGAGCTTTATTGAAGATCAGAGCATCAGGTCCATAAAGTTTGCTGTACAATTGCAAAGTAATTACTAAAACGGGAACGAACAAGTGAATACTTTACCACGATTAAAATCCACAGCACAATTACAGCTAAAAATGGAAATTCTCTTGGCCTCAAGGTTTTTCCAGACGCGATAAATAGTATAGGAAGAGGAAAAGCACTACACACAAGGAATAGCGTTACAAAGAGGAAAAGCGCCAAAAAAAATGAAAGTGAACACAAACAAGTGCAGATCTGCGTGACATTATTGACGATTAGCGAAATCTAAACCTAAAATAGAACCGTACAGTCAGGTATATCTGGTTTTTGCCGTTTGGAGGAAGGCCTCAAGCTTTTGACGCCCCAAGCGTCAAGATGTTGTCCCAGTTATTATGTCTCCCATGTCTAGGATTGGTTGGAATCGTGAACAATGTAGAACTGAGCCAGATTTCCGAATTGTGATAATTTATCTAAAGAGGTTGACATATTTGGCCAGTAGCCTATGTATGGCGAATTTAACGTTGAATAACTAGGGCATCTTTCTTGCCCCATTATGGTGGACATTTTAATTTCACACACTTTGACATTTTATACGAAATTCAGGGTTATTTAAGAGTGAAAATAAGTTGTGGGGACCATAGGAATTCTTCACGGCACTCTTTTTAATGAAAATAAGCATTAGATTAAAGGGTTGCCATAATGTTCAGCTTAATTGGCGATGGCGCATGCGCCCTCATTTCATTTGTAGCGACAGTAGAGCTATGGCGCGCTCTAACGTTCCGTCCAACTACATCCAACCAATGAGTCGTGTGTTGAAATGTGTCACAGTCCTTCAAATATTGTTTTATCTGCAAGTTAATTAATTTGTAGAAGATATGTCGTAAGTATTCATTTTGGGCAAGTGTTCGATAATTTGGATGCCTTGGCGACTTTTCAAAATTCGCCAAATTTTTTGGCGCCAAACCCTAGGGGTTGATTTTTTCGGACTTCCGATGTAAACAAAGCAGAAAACGTGTTTTTTTTTTCTTACTCTTCGGGAAAATGCAAGAAATGTGACATTTGCTTTTTGATAGTCAAAAAAATAGCAAAACAAACAGTATTTTTGAAAAGAGCTATAAAAGCTCGACGAAATATTTTTCATATAGCTAGAGAGGTATTCATTTTAAAAAACCATTTTTTTAATGACAGAAGTAACAATTTTGATTAAATTTTTGCACTGAAATTGTTGCATTAAATTCCAGAATGGTAGTGTTTCTTTAAAAAATGCTGATTTTTGAAAGAAAAAAAAATTTATTAACGTTTTTACACAATTAATTGAATCAAATTTCTGATCTACTTCCGAGTCTAAAATAGTCACAAAAATAAACCAAAAAGGAAAGAGTAAGAAAAAAAAAACCACTTTTTTTCTCTGAATACACAGAAGTGAAAAAAACAAAATCCTAAGGTTTTGCACCAAAAAATTTGGCAAATTTGGGGGCTAGGGGTTCGGTTGGGTTAGCATATATTCATAGTTTATCATGCTAACCGTATCCAGTTCACGGGACGAGGACCCACCCTAGCATGTGAACCATATTTTGGTTATTTTTTATAGGTGGTTTACGCCACCGTTTTTTTAACGTGGTTGTCTCCAGCGCAACACAACACAGTATAGAAAATAAATAGAATCTAGAAAATGAAACAAAACTAGGCATTGTGATACAATGCTTCAAGCATAATCATACCGTTCAATCAAATCAAAAATCCTAATTCATCTGGAGCAAAAAAAATGAAAGAAACAGCATAAAAAGAATAAATTTCGGGTGAGAGAACACTGTCAATTAAGAAAAATTTATTATTTTCTCAAAACTAGGCATGCTGAAACAATGCTTTGAAGCCTACAGCCACGCAGTTCAAATTAAAAATCCTACTTCATCCGGGGCAAAAAATGAAACAAATAGGACAAAAAGGATAAATTTCTCAACAGAGAACATTCTCAATTGCGAAAAATTAATTATTTAATCCAAAAATGAAGTGAAAAAGAATTTTATTCCTCGTGGCATGCTCCGTGCCAGTTTCCTACTAAACGGTAATTTACCAAAAATAATCAATTAATTTAAAAATAAATCAAAATTAAACATCATACAATGAATAAATAAGCAAATAAAACACTAAAATAATAAATAATTCGTTGCACTTACAGTTATCGCAGAAAAAAAGGCACAGCATCAAAACGCATGCACGAGGCATGACCAAAGGTACGATCTATCAGCAGGTGAGGGGAAGCGAGAGTGGGTCCAGGGAAAAGGGGGGGGGGGCAGGTGAAGGTTCAGGAGAAAAAAAAGGGGGGGAGCCGCCACAAGAAGACAGGAAGTGGGGTTGTCGCAATTTCCCGAAAACTGCTCCAAAAGCCGGGTTACTATAATTTACAATTATCGCCAAAATTTGGCGACATTTTAAAAATCCAAGATACACACTTTGACATTTTATACGAAATTCAGGGTTATTTAAGAGTGAAAATAAGTTGTGGGGACCATAGGAATTCTTCACGGCACTCTTTTTAATGAAAATAAGCATTAGATTAAAGGGTTGCCATAATGTTCAGCTTAATTGGCGATGGCGCATGCGCCCTCATTTCATTTGTAGCGACAGTAGAGCTATGGCGCGCTCTAACGTTCCGTCCAACTACATCCAACCAATGAGTCGTGTGTTGAAATGTGTCACAGTCCTTCAAATATTGTTTTATCTGCAAGTTAATTAATTTGTAGAAGATATGTCGTAAGTATTCATTTTGCTTTTTAAAAATTATTTCGGGCTTTTATTTAAGTATTTTAGTTAAATGTTCTATTGTGTGTTTATTTCTTAAACTGGTAAATTTATAATGGGAATAAAAGATTTTCATATCGGTTAAGTTTTGAAATTCTGTAGAAATAATATGAAACAATTATCTCATCTAATGTGCGTTTCAATGTTTTATGTGGATTAGATTTACTTGACATCCTTCACAACTGTTAAAAATCAATCCAAAGCGTTATGTACTGTGTTTTTACTATACAATTTTTTTTTATATCGATTTACTTTTATTAGCAGATCAGCTGTAATTGTAAAATTACATTAGTGCATCTAGAATTGATTAAAACAACCAAGAGCAACTTCAATTTACATTCAAATACCTGCATGATATTTCATCATCACAACAAAAATATTTCAAAAAAAAAAAAAAGGAACCTACTTCAGTCTACAATTACTCAAAAAAGTAAAACATAATTTTATTCTTTGAACACCATAGATACTACTTTTTAACATAAGTTTAGAAGTCGGTGCAAAAACACTAAATAGAATCATGTGACACTACAATTCAACTATAAATATAAATTTTAATGAATCCAGGTTCTTTAATCGCATTCGCATGCATTTCATTGACAGGAACAAATTTATTTTATGATACAAATATATTCTTTTCTTAATTTTCAAATGGTATCTCTGAAAAGGTTAGGCATCATTTAAGGTATCATTTTTGCACTGACTTCAAAACTTATGTTTGAAAGTAGTATCAATATTGTTCAAAGAAAATTATGTTTTTACTTTTTAGAGTAATTGAAGTCCTAAAGTCGGTTCTATCTTTTTTTTCAAAAATATTTTTTATAATAATAATTTTTTTTAGTGCAAATGTACATCAGAAACAAGTTAATGTTTCCATTGCAAAACTTCACCTAATTTTCTCAAGTAAATGCTCCACAAAATAAATAATCTAAAGAAAAAGAAGGAAACTTTTAACGCATTCTACAATTTTAAACGATTTTCACTAAAAACTAATCTTTTTTATTCTCTAGTATTTATTTGTGTACTAATTTAAGCAAGCCATTTAATTTTTTACAGCTTTTCAACTAATTTATATTTTAAAGCAATTCAAGTTACTCGCTATAGAAATACTATGTATGTGCCCAGGGTTGGGGGAATAGTGAGGGTTGGCCCATGCTATTGAAGAAAGGAGTTTTGCCGACAGGCGAGGAAACGGCGGAAAAAGACAGGTTTGTGACGTAGGTGCGGAAGCAAGTTCTCGGATGCAAGCTAGGTTCAAACGTTATTCGTGTCTTCGATTATCATTTTTCAGCAGGCTCATTGAACGAGCACTCAGGGCCCGTGCCCCCACGGCATGAAATTTCTAAGAGACAAGAAAAATTTTCGGAAATATTCCAAGATATTAAAAGTAAAAAAAAAGTATCAAAGAGTACTGTTATTATTTTTTCTTTGCTCTTTCTTATTCCTTTTCTTAATTTATATTTTTATGTGTGGTGTGTGTGTGTGGGGGGGGGGGGGGTTGCCCTTCATATTTTTCAAATCTTTACTGTGATTCTTGCATAACCCTATTTTAAAAGAGAAGCAAAACCAAAATCAGCTAACGCATAGATTTTCAGAAAGATAATTGAAAAACAGAAGGAAAAAAAGCATAGTTTCGTATACCATTTTGAGTATTTTTTTTTTTTTTTAATTATACTCATACCATAAATCTGGGCTACCCATACCATAGGTCTATTCTATTAAATTACCATAGATTTGGGCTTCCTGAAAATATTTGGCCACTTTAAATTGTTATTAAAGCGATAGAAAAACCTAGAGATAAAGTTTATTCTGTAATCAAGCGTAAAAAAACGCTTAGTTTTTGTCTCAATAAAAAGTAAATTATTTAAATTTAAATAGTTCAAAATGAAGGGGGGGGGAGTAAATGACTTTAAACGTGTATTCGGCACATGCAAATATTTTATTATTTGTTCTTATTTACTCAATTTTTTTATTTAGAGATATATATTTTGAATCATTATCATTCGTATTCATTCGAAAATTGCGAGCAATTATTGCTAGAAACATTTACATGAAGTTCCAGTAATTGTTCTCATTCTTTGTAATAGTGGAGTTATTATTGAACTAGTATGTGATTTCAGTTTCAGAGAGGCTATTTTTACTCACCAAAATTGTTGTATATATTTTACAAATTTAATATTTCATATTTTAATTACTAGCAATATAGCTAAAAAAGTCCACTTCAAATGAATTGTTCAAAAAAAAAAAGAAAAAGTTTCGCAGAATACATATTTATCCCTCTGTAGTTTGCATGTAGTCAAGTATTCGACAAATGCAAACATTTCATTATCTGCACCTGTTATATTTATTTTATTTATTTATACACAGTTAACTTAAGATTTGATTTATTATCATTGATATTCATTCCCCAATTCGCGAGCAATAGTTAACATAAATATTAGTTTGAAATTACAGTAATTGTTCTCAAGAATGTTTCATAGGATATTAAATCTGAAATAGTGGGGCTGTTGCCGAATTATTATGTAATCTCTGTTTCGAAGATTAACGTTTCGTTTAAAGTTGTTTTGTAAATTTTGCAGTTGTAAATATTTCATGACTTAATTGCGAGAAACAATACTTTGGAAATGTCTTGTTTTAAACGAGTTGTTTTAAAAATGTTCGATAGGATTATTCTTAAATAGTAGAATTGTTAATGAAACATTATGTAGTTTCAGAGTATCAATATTTCTCCAACAGCTGTTTACAGTACTAAAAAATGTAAATTTTGTGAATGAATTGTTCAAAAAAGGAATATATGCATTTGATAGGATAATAAACCTTTCCAATGTTAAGGTTATTAATGAAGCGGTATGGTACTTATTAGTTTGGAAGAATAAGTACTCTTCCCTCAAGAGTTACACCTCTTTTTTTTACACTGAGCTGGGCTCGGTCTCCAGGTACTGTCATTAAAAGGGCTTAATTCAGATCAGACTATTTCTGTGTTTTGCTTTTTTAATTTTTTTTAAACATATTTTTTTCGCATGACTTTTTTTCTATTTTTAAGCAAGCAAATAATGCTCATACAATGAAGTAAAAAGTTTTTTTTTGGTTTCTTTGGTTGCACCGTTGTACGTAATAAGCGACCGTCTTGTACACTTGTATTTAGCTATCCATAGGTTTCACAGAGAGAAATTGTGATTTTTGTTTTTTGTTTGGAGTGTTTCTGTGAATTTTAAACATGTTATAAAATAATGACTGTTACTCAAAACATTTTTTTTTAAACTTTGCAGAGCAATTCAAGCTCACACACATTCAATACTTCCGAAAACTTCACATTCGTGATGTATAATGTATCACATTCTAAACGTATGCATTACGTTTGGTTTAAATGAAAATTTTCATTAGTTTGCATAAGTTCAATACAATTTCAAGCAAGGATTTTGAAAAGAGCAATTGAGTTTTGTTAAAGTGGTTTAAGAAAACAAATCATAGGCATATATCTTCTTGGTTTAAATAGGATTTTTATTCGCTAACATGTCTGTTTTTATTTATTTATTTATTATTTTTATTTATTTATTTTTTTTTTATTGCGTACAGGAATTTAGGTTCTCAAACACATTTTGAAAATATTAGATCCTTGACATACCATGTGTACGTTATAGATGTTAGTACAACTACTTTTTCTTTGAGGAAACCCGTTAGAAAATTTTTGGGCTAGGAACAATGCAATTTCTTGGGTAGGGGCCGGCAAGAATTTTCTTTCCACATAAAATTTTAGAGCCAGTCCGCCCCTGAGTAGGCCTTTAATATTTCAAAAACAATAACAATTGTAAGGTGTTGCCAAAACTCGTTTGCCAAATACCATAAAAGTTTAAATTTGCGCTGATGTGATTAAGCAGGGTTCGTACACTCCTTACAAACTCCTTATAAAGTGCTTTTTAAAAAGAAAAAATAAGGGCCCTTAAAACTCCTGAATTTTTTTATAATCTCCTTACAAACTCCTTATTTTTAATTCTTTGAATACAAGCCCTTGAATATTTTCTTCTACTACTAATCCCAAGATTGTGTTCGAATATTATACCGGCATTCTAGTATTTTTTCACGTGCTAATACCGGGAATCTAGGGTTTTTCGCTGCGATTTTATCTGTCTACATCCGATATTTTCTTCCTTATTCCAAATTTTCGGCGATTAAGTCTATAATTATTAATAATATGGATCAAGGAGACCTTTTAAAAGGACATTCTATTTTTTTTTTTTTTATGCTTTAGTACATTGTTTTATTTGCCGTTTTAAAATTATGACGCCTTCATTTTAAATGATGCAATCTGTTTGCATCCGGTTTGGGAATAGAATTTTTCTGATTTTTGGTGTGTACTTGGCTTTATTAAGGAGCAAATAAGTAAAATGTCTTTTATTTCTATAAAAAACGAAAATTAAAATTTTTCAAGCGAAATTCTGTTCTTTATGAGAGACAAAAAATTAAAATTTAAGTCACTAATTTAATTTAATTTTGCTTCAATTACTTTTTTGCTATCGCTGCTATGTTTACCGAAGAGCTTTAAAATGTTGATTCAAAACATTTTTACTTGAATAAATCCTTTAATATGTCGCTTTTTCCCCTTTTAATTCGTTCATTATGGAAATCGCAATCTTCTTGCATCCGCCATTGGAATAAGATTTTTCGCATTTATGACCTTTACTATATTCCGTCAAGAGGCAAAAGACTAAAATTAATGTTTTTTCCTTTAAATCATTAATTTAAAAAAAAATTTAAACAAAATTCTGTGCACTTTAATAGTGTCAATCGTCAAAGCTTAAGAAAGTTGGAAGTTATTTTAACCTCTACTATTTTCAGTTAGCTTATTACAATTTTTATTTTAATGTTTTTTTATGCTGATTCTAGTTACTAAATTATTAAGGAGTTTCTTGTTTTTGAGAAAACACTTCTTTTTTAACCTTCTGTTTAATTTTTTTTGACATTTCTTTTAAATTCATCCTCAAAATATTTGAATATTTTTCATTGGTTACCCCCCCCCCTCCATTCTTGAATTTGATTCCTAGTCTGCTAACATTCAAGTAGCAATAACTGCATATTTGACTTTCAATTTAGTATGTTTCTCTATATATTGTATGATGGCAAAAATAAATAGCACAAGAGTTGCAAAAAAATGTTTTGAGATATGTTGCTAAAAAATGAGTATTTCGACTGGGATAGTCCTTAAAAATTGAAATGAACTCCTGCAAAACTCCTTAAAAACTCCTTACTTTTAATTTTCAAACTTGAGTATGAACCCTGTTAAATATTAAACCCATTTTTATAATCAAATGTGGTTGCTATGAAACAGTAACAATGATAATAATCATAAAGAAAATGGTGAAAGAAAGCTTTTCAAACTTTAAATGAAGACACAAAAAGATGGGGGTTTGTGGAAACTCTCCTTTTCAGTTTCAGAGAAAAAACGCCGATGCTCTAAAAATTTCTCCCCATCTTTTGAACTAGGGAACGAAATTACTTCGGCTAAATCTTTCACTGCAATTGTATTAGTAATGAATATTAGATCTTTATCAAAATGTGGCAGCAAATACTTTTACCTGCACTTTCTGTAGCTAGCGTTATACAAATTGTACTACATTAACATGAACTACATAATACACACTGTATTTGGTAATGTCTATGATGCCAGCAAACATGCATCATACTTTTTCACAATATTTCGTGAAAGTTAGCATTCCGCAGAATAAACCACTTCTTCTATTTTTAGAATTTATTCTGTTTTTATTGCTAAGTCTGATGTTGAATTTGTTCTTCTTTCTTAGCTAAAAAGGCTTTTAAAAAATAGATTTTTGTTTTCCTGCTTAATTTTTTCTCTTTCCGCATATTTAAGAGCATTTTCTTTAATCTGTTTCCAGTGATTTCTTGATTTTTTCCATGCAACTTATGTTGTTGCAAAAGAGAAAGAATAAATGTATTAATTGAATAAATACAGTGCTACAAATTAAAAAATAGTTAAGCTATTATAAGTTGCAGTTGAAATTCATTACAATTTTAAATCTTATTTTAAGCTATAATTATATTAAGTTTTTGTTTCTTTTAAACTTTTCCAATCTAAAAATTGTGCAAAAGAAAATTTTATATTATTTGAATTAAAAGAGAAAACAATCTGCATGGAATAGTATATTTGTTTTTACAATTAAAAAAATACAAATACAAATGTGACGACCAGCAACAGGCTCTGGGCCCAACTGGGCTGGTCCTAGTCAAATTATAGACCCCAATGAACTTCAATGGCCCTCTTAAAACTATCTACTCCCTTGCTCCTTACCGCCTCTTCCGGTAAACTATTCCAAGTTCCCACTACTCTGCTAAAATAGTAATTTTTCCGAATTTCCAGGTTAGCCTGAGATTTAAACAGCTTATAACAATGACCCCTTGTCCTGCTTTCCGTGCAAAAATTTAACCCTATAATATCTTTCATTTTGACCAGTGTCCAAGTGGTTGGTTTGCTTCCCAGGTATGGAGTGCACAGGAGCTGGATGAATCAGTGGGCTAGGTGCATGAACCTGCTACTAAAAGAAATTTGTCAAAAGCGCAGTATCAGGTTTGTGGATGTGTGGAGTCATTGCAAACGTGATTGGATTGCTAGGGATGGCCTGCATCTGAGCTCTACAGGGGTCAAAATGGTTAGTGGTTTGGTTTTGGAGTCTTCTGAGTCAAAAAACTAAGATTGAAATGGGGGGCTGGGTTCAAGGAGCAGGTTGCGAAAGGACACAAACTATTTGGGTTTTATTAGAAATAGGGAGGCTAATAAGAGCAGTCATTTTAACAATTTCGATTCAAGAAATCGCAAGGGGTTGAATAAAAGCAAGTTGGGCATGCTTAAGGTTTTTTATACCAATGCTCGCAGTATTAGGAATAAGATGGAAGAATTAAAAAGCATAATTATAGATGAGAAGTTGGATATTATTGGAGTTACCAAGACATGGGCTACAAAAAATTATGATGATTTATTGTGTATTGCTGGGTATAATTTGTTTAGACAAGATAGAGCAGGTAAAAGAGGTGGTGGGGTTTTGTTTTATGTTAGGGATACTTTAACTTGCAATGAATTGCCAATAAATGACAAACCAATTAATATTGATATGGTTTGGCTAGAATTGATTAGCAGCACGGGCAAAAAATTACGTTTGGGAAACATTTATAGGCCACCTAATTTAAACCAAGGTCAAGATGAACAGATGTATTGTATTATTAAAGACATGTCCAGGAAAGGACCGGTAATTTTAATGGGGGATTTCAATTTCCCGGGCATTGATTGGAATAATTTTTACCCCAATAATAGTAGTGAAGAGGAATTTCTGAGAGTAATTGGTGACTGCTTTTTAGATCAAGTTGTATCATAGAGAACACGACAGGATGCTATTTTGGATCTAGTTTTCTGCAACGTTGTAGGTTCTGTTCAAGCATTATGTGTAGGGGAGCATATTGGAGATAGTGACCATAACAATATTAGGTTTGGAATTAGCTTTGATGTGCATAAAGATAAAAATTTTAGGTTTGTACCTAATTTCAGAAACACTGATTTTGTGGCACTGAGGCAGAGTTTGAAAGCAGTTTTTTCATCAGGATTGGACAACAGTGATGTAAATCTACAGTGGACAGAGTTTAAGGAAAAATTAGCAAAAACAGTTAGAGATTACGTTCCTTTTAGGAGAAAAGGGGTTAACACTAAAATTTGGCCCATGTGGTTCACCAGGGAAACTAAGGATGCTTTAAACCGCAAGCAAGCTGCTTTTCATCGGTTCAAAGAAACTGGTCATTGCACAGATAGGCTGCAGTATTGTGAGGCAAGGCGTAATTTTAAGTATTTGGTACGTATTCAGAAAAGTGAATTGGAACAAAGGCTAGCAAATAACATGGACAGGAATCCAAAGGGGTTTTTTGCTTACGCTAATTCTGGGAAAGTTAGAAATAGCCAAATTGGGCCACTGATTGATGAGCATGGAAATTTAATTCAGAATTATAGGGATATTGCTAATGTTCTAAATGACTTTTTTTCCAATGTTTTTAACGATAACTGTATCTCAACAGTTGACACAAGTAAGACACAAGCTACTCTACAGCTTGAGGATTTTGTTTTTTCTAGGGAGGACGTTTTACTTCATTTGAAAAAAATTAAAACAACTAAAGCTCCGGGACTAGATAATATTTATCCAAAAATTCTAGTTGAATGTGCTGAGGAATTAGTAGATACTATTGTAAAAATTTTCAATGCTTCGTATAACTCAGGGTCAGTGCCAGAGGACTGGAAACTGGCCAACATTACGCCACTCTTCAAGAAAGGGTCTAGAGGTAATGCAGGAAATTATAGACCTGTCAGTCTTACTTCGGTGGTTTGCAAAATTTTTGAAACTTTATTTAAAATTAAGATTATGAATTTCTTAGAAAATAATGGTCTGTTGACTAGTTTGCAGTATGGTTTCAGGAAAGGTAAATCGTGTGCTACAAATTTATTACATTTTTATGACAAGGTCACCATGGCTTTAGATAACAAAAAGTGTGTAGATGTGGTTTACATTGATTTTCAAAAAGCTTTCGATAAGGTACCGCATGTTGCACTACTCAGTAAATTAGCTGATATAGGAATTGGAGGTAAAATTTTAGTTTGGGTTAGGAATTGGCTGACAGGAAGGAAGCAAAGAGTAGTTGTAAGGGGTAATCATTCTAAATGGAGTGAGGTTTTAAGTGGGGTTCCCCAAGGATCAGTTTTAGGTCCACTTTTGTTTATTATTTTTATGAATGATATTCATGAAAATGTTTCTGGAAACATGAATTGTTTTGCTGATGATGTCAAAGTTATGAGGGTTGTAGAAAATGATGAACAAGTAAATCAGCTGCAAGAGGATTTGGATCATATTACTAAGTGGGCAGACAAATGGGGCATGGCAGTAAATGTTGGGAAATGTCAAGTGCTGCATTTAGGTCATGGGAATAAGCATACAAGCTATTATTTACAGGGTTCAGTCATTAGTAAGGCAGAAAATGTTATGGATCTAGGTGTCTTAATAAATCAAGACTTCAAGTTTAGTCAACAGTGCAGCATAGCTAGTAACAAAACCAATAGGATGCTTGGGTTTATAAATAGATCTATTTCAAACAAATCTAAGAAGGTTCTTCTGCCTTTATATAGAAGTTTGGTAAGACCTCATTTAGAGTATGCTGTTCAGTTTTGGTCTCCTTATCTTAAGAAAGATATTAATTTATTGGAAAGGGTACAAAGGAGGGCTACAAGGTTAGTGAATGGACTTTCTAATTTAGACTATGATTCCAGACTTAGAATGCTTAATATGTATAGTCTTGAGCAAAGGAGAACCGGAGGGGACATGATTCAGTTGTTTAAATTTATCAAAATGAAAGATGTTACAGGGTTAAATTTTTGCACGGAAAGCAGGACAAGGGGTCATTGTTATAAGCTGTTTAAATCTCAGGCTAACCTGGAAATTCGGAAAAATTACTATTTTAGCAGAGTAGTGGGAACTTGGAATAGTTTACCAGAAGAGGCGGTAAGGAGCAAGGGAGTAGATAGTTTTAAGAGGGCCATTGATCTTTATTGGGGTCTATAATTTGACTAGGACCAGCCCAGTTGGGCCCAGAGCCTGTTGCTGGTTGTCACATTTGTATTTGTATTTGATAAATTTAAGCAACTGAAATCATGTTCCCTCTGGTTCTCCTTTGCTCAAGACTATACATGTTAAGAATTAATAATCATATTATTGGAACTCTTAATTTGATTTATTATATTTTTGAAATATAATTCACAAAAATATTTTCTTCTAAAAGTAACAATTTATCAATCGAAATTATAAACAGATTAATACAATGTCACACATTCAACTGATGTGAAATTTCATTTATTAACCCTACACTGCATGATTTTTTATTTTTCTTAGAAACAAATATATGTGTTTGTCAATGTAATAAGAAAACATGGAAAAATATTTAAAAAAATTTAACTCTTAATTTTCACCACTTTCTAATTAAAAATAGTTTTGTTGCCAAATGGCAACACAATGCATTCAACAGATAAAAATGATTTTAAATGATTCTTGTAATTAGTGTTTTTTTTTTTTTTTTTGTAAAAGAATAGAGGAATTGAACATTTGGTGCTCTATACTCTTGTAATCCTTTACATTTTGACATTTTCATCAGTGTTTATTTGTACTGTGTTCTTTCTGATGATCAATTCTGTCAAATCTGATATCTTTTGGAGGCTCTCTCGCGGAAGCTTTCTTTTTTTTTCTTGGTTTGTAACTCTAGTTCCTCTGTAGCTCTTTTTAATAAGCTTTTATTAATTTCAAATGTGGGTTTGTTTGTTTGTATGTGTGTATGTATGTATATAACTCTAAATAAAAGATAAAATTTACGTTCTTTGCAAATATAAAAATAATATACTTAATATTATTTTTAATACTAAAGGCTAAACTGTACTGCATGTTGATGTTAAGTGCATGTAAACTTAAGTGCGGATATTCAGTAGTTTTGAAAATCAGAGAGAAACCCGGTGATGATCACAGCGCATTCCTATGTAAAAGCGTGTTTTTTAGTTTTTTCAAAACTATATTTTAAAATTATTAATGATTTTACTTGTCCATGTAAGCACAACATTTGTGCTAACTGAAATCTAAAATGAACACGTTTTGAAGGCTTTTCCCTATTGATTTTTTGCTTGTTCACTCTGTTGAACATCAACTAAGCATTGATAATTGTGAGGTCTAATGAATGATAGAACAGCCGAAAGTGCCACTTTTGGGTCCGCATGATTATTTTATACCTTCCAAAAAGAGAAAGAATCTAGCGCGAAACATAACCAAAGCACATACTTCATGAACTACAGAGATGAATCGAAGTGTTCTCTGGATGCTTACTGCATAATGTTGCCAAATGGCTATAGACATGTATTATGTCCTAGATTTTTTCCAAATAATTAATTTGATGAAAAACGCATCTTAAACGAAAGATAAATGTTTATTTTATTCATGATATTTTTTAAAAAGACAAAGAAAAATATTTCATTGTAAAAAAAAATTTCAAAACTTGGTAGTTTAAGTGATTTTAAAAGCTATCCATAAGGGTTGATTTAAGAGCATGTAACAGACCAGTGCTGCCATGTATGGAGGATAAATGGTGATAATTGCTTTAAATATACCCAATACTTACTTTTTATGCATTGAGTTACCTTATGACTACATTCTGATATTCATAAGGAGGACAAATTGTCCATGTATCCAATTGGCAACACCATGCAGTGTAGGGTTAAGTGGGATTTACACAATTTAATGGATTTAAATAGCGTTATCCTCTGTCAGTCGCATAGCCAGGAGGGGGATAGGAGTCATACTCCGCCCCTCCCATGAAGCAACAAGATTATGCGTATAAACATATAAAGGTCCAAAATTGCTTCTCAGCCTTTAATTTTGAAAAATTAAATTTCAGATAACCACCCCATCCCCTTGACTGCTAGGCTACTGCTCTACATATTTTCCAGCATATTCTTCTATAAATTTATAGAACATGTTTACACTATATTTGTGTTCAATTTTAAAATATGCTGCGGGTGGGAGCACACTGTTCCACCCGCAACAGGAACATGTCACACCGGCAATGCTTCATAACTCTAATTAAAATATTAATTAACTTTTTCTGGAGCTGTTATTACAAGTACCTTAATAAACTATTTTTGAATAAAAAGTTTGATAACTTACAGTCAAATAATTCTCTCTCCACAAATATTAATGTTGATTTTTGTTGTAGGTTTGACAGGATAGTTAAGCAATATGCTTACCTTTTTTAAAAAAAAATGGATTAGCAAACACTTCTCTTCAGAAAAAATCTCTCATTAATAGATGTCAGATGGGTTTATTAATAGATCTATTTCAAACAAATCTAAGAAGGTTCTTCTGCCTCTATATAGAAGTTTGGTAAGACCTCATTTGGAGTATGCTGTTCAGTTTTGGTCTCCTTATCTGAAGAAAGACATTAATTTATTGGAAAGGGTACAAAGAAGGGCTACAAGGTTAGTAAATGGGTTTTCTAATTTAGACTATGATTCCAGACTTAGAATGCTTAATATGTATAGTCTTGAGCGAAGGAGAGCCAGAGGGGACATGATTCAGTTGTTTAAATTTATTAAAATGAATGATGTTATGGGGTTAGATTTTCGCACGGAAAGCAGGACAAGGGGTCATTGTTTTAAGCTGTTTAAATCTCAGGCTAATCTTGAAATTCGAAAAAATTACTATTTTAGCAGGGTAGTGGGAACTTGGAACAGCTTACCGGAAGAGGCGGTAAAGAGCAATGGAGTAGATGGCTTTAAGAGGGCCATTGATCTTCATTGGGGTCTTTAATTTGACTAGGATCAGCCAAGTTGGGCCCAGAGCCTGCTGCTGGTCGCCACATTTGTATTTGTATTTGTATTATGTGTGTAAATTTTAAGATTTGTGAAATTCTTTGTTCAGCTGTATGAGATCAAGAAATATTATTAGTGTTTTTGGTGCAGTTTATGTCACCGAGATATAGTCCCACATTATTAATTAAAATAATCATGTTAATGGCACAAATTTACTTCTTTTCTCTTTAGTGATATTATTGTGTCACCTTTTTTTATAGATAAAAAATTAACTGTTCAGTGTAAAAACCCATATTTTCTCAGATATGTGAAACTTGTCCTCCCTGTATCTTCTGATCCCATCAAGATCCCATTCTGAAACTTGGTGAGATCTGAGAAAACAACACAAAGTAATTTTGTGAATTTTTTCAGAGTTTTAAAATTGTCCACTTTTGAAAAATTAAAATTTTTAAATTTAATTAAATTAAATTTTAAATTTGTTATATTCCAATTCCATTAAGTTGCACATCAAATTAAAGCAGGTTAAAAGAGCTTTAAAACAAGACCAATTTCAAGCTTGTATCTTTTATAGTTTTTAAGGAAAAGAGGGTTAACCGTCTCAAAGTGAGGCATTTTTTAATGAAAATTTGAATAATTAATAATTCCTAACTTTTGAATGAGGGGAAAGAAAAATTTTTTCTATGGTTTTCATTCATAACTAGGTTAAATCTCTTCATGTACCAAGTTTCATCCAGATCTGTGACAGGGGCCGTCCTAAACAGTGTGATGATCTGACATGGGGACCACCCGTTGGACCATCTCGATCAGGTTATTCGCGTCATGGATCCTCACCTGCCTAATCTAGCGCAGCTGGACACAACGTTGGAGTCGACATGGCTCAAACTACTAGTGAACACCTTCAGGGCCCTAACTGAGTCTCTTCCTGCACGTCTCGTAGCAGTCCGGTTTGCGAAAGGTGGTTATTCTGGCTTTTGACAGGTGGTCACATTAATGTGACTTGACTGTGTATAACATGATTTGCGGAAGTGCTAAATTTAAAATCTTTCCATGGTTCCGACAGTTTTAAAAAAGTTCTTCCTGTTTTAAGAGAGAAGGAGGGGGAGCATGAATTATGCTAGATGAATGAGGGGAGAAATATATATAGGGGTGGGTAGACAATAGGATCCCCGAAAGGGTCATTTGTACCAGGCCCTAAAATTTCTGTGCAAACTGCTCCTCTTAAGTAAACTTAAAGGGCTTCCTTCTCTCCCCCCCCCCCTCTCAAGTGGAAAAATTTGATATGACAGTCGTGGTTGTAACTGGAAAAAAGAAAGGAGAAAGCGAATGGTTTGTCCCCAGTCACTATTTTTACGGCCGTATGAAAAAATAATGAATTCTTGCCAAGGCATATACCAAAAAATATTTATACCTCCACCTCCCTAAATAATTGGCTTGTGCAAAAAGTACAAATTAAATGCGTATTTTAGATAGGTGAAAGGATAAGTGAGTACTGGGTACATAAATGTGCATTTACATATTGTTTCTAAACTCGGGGAGGGGGATGCCCCCAATTCCCCCCCCCCCTTGATTTTTCAAATGACGGACATGATTATGCGGAACCCATATTCAATGAAAAAAGCTTCCTGTGCCACATGACTCTTCATTCGTGAACTCATCTTTTACCTTGAGAAAGAAAGTCTTAATAGCTCTGAAATACGTGTCAGAAATTTAAATTCAAATGTTTAGGCATATAATGTTACTAGTGGTTTTAAGCATTTTAAGCTCTGAGAAAGTGTTGTAAGCCATGAAATGATAAAGATTTAACTTTTAGATAGGCCAAATATTGCTGAACCACACTCTTCCCTGCTCTCTTTTTGGGGGTGGCTACATCCTAATTTGTGCTCCTTGTGCCAATGTCTTTCAGAAGAAAGTTAGAATTTAATATCGGCAGGTTTTCCATCAGTTTCCTGTGAAGAAAAAGTATTTTTTGAAAAATTTCCTGAATTTTAAAAAGTTTGCATCAATGCATTATTTTCAATGTTGTGAAAAATATTTTAAGCTACCAGTTAGAAGATATGTTCATCTTCTTTATTCAGGTGTTTGTTTCGTCTGCAGCTCTCTCTTAGCTTTTCCAGGTTGACAACCCTGCAACACTCTGTACAGTGTGATGCAGGGGCGGCTCCTCACTATGGGCCGGGTGGGCCGGGCCCACCCAGAAAAATTGAAAGAAAAACAAATACATAATTAAAACATATTGTTTTGTATTTCTGTTCAAAACCTTGAAAAAATACAGTGCACAAAACATATTTTAAGCCTACAGCCACCCCCCAACCCCCCCCCCCCGTCCCCTCACATCGCTAACACAGCACAAGAAAGATTTCAAATTCCATCAATTTTAGCGCTTCGCACGGCTTTCAGAACGAGCTTGAGGGCCAGCCGGCAGTAGGCCCGCGGCCATCTCCGCTCTTAGCCAATCGCAATGGTTGGATTAAGAAGAGCGGTTAGCGATGACACCCCATTGTAACATTCGACCTGTGGGCCCATCTTCCCTGGCCCAAGATTTCCCTTTGTCCCTAACCAAAGCGGTGGCGATGGAAGTGTCTCCTCACTGCGTACAGGAGCAGAATATCAGGTCCCTGCCTCTTTTCATTTCGCTCTCTTCGTTTTTCTTTCTTTCTTTTGGACGATTTTTATAACAAGTCCTTTTTTTTTCTGGTCTTTCTTTTTTACTTTCAACACCTATTACTAACAGGCATAGAGATTGTTAATTTCATTACCGCCCCCCTCACCTATTTAATACAATGCATCAGTGGCGTATCCAGAAATATATTTTGGGGGGTGCACATCGAACATCGACACTGTGATGAGAAAGGAAAAAAAATCAAGAAATATAGTGAAACTTTAAAAACGCAGTATTTCGATTTAATTTTTTCTATTAAACATTGCTCAAAGATTTTTTTTTTTTTTTTCACAAAAATGAATACCATGCAAGAACAATAAGACGCGGGTACATCGCTCATTTTTCTCTTACATTTCCACAATTATAGAATAACAATTAGTTTTGCTTCTTATTGTCGATAACGGAAAACAATATGACAATATTTCAGTGTCCATAAAGTATTTTTCATTGAAAAACCTGAAGCATATTTACATGAAGGTTACATGTTTTTTCAAAATTTGGTGCCACCATTTTTTATAGTCTTACAAAATCTTGAGGGGTGCATTGGTCCCTTGGCACCCCCCCCCCCCTGGATACGCCACTGCAATGCATGCATATTTTATTGGTTAATTTGCGTTTGGGAACAGAGATTCTTATTCTCAAAATTTTTGTGTGAAGACTATTTTTGACTTGTAGACTGTTTGCCATTTTCTTGGTATTAGTTTGAATTTAATCTCATAGTGTTGTATAAGTATGGTATGAACTCTAGAAACTTTGTCATCCTTCCGGGTGTGACATCATAAATGCTTGGAGAATTAATAAGTATTCTTAAGCTCTAAATGCTACATTTATTTAGCCGAATCAATGATTACCTTTATATCCAGGACCAAAGTCGTCCAAAGAGAGGCCAACACCCTCCCCCTAAAATATTGATGAAGTAGTCCTCCCCTCCTCCCTTTTTGATAATCATCCCTGCAACTAATATTATCACATTCAAAGGCATTTTAATGTCCGAAAAAACACTTAGATGTTGAATAAAAACTTTTGCTACTCCGCAACTTTTCTTAAATCGTATGACAAGTAACATCAACCTTCTACTACAAATTCACTTAAAGCAGTAACCAGAAAAAACAAAACGTTGAAATTGAGTGTTCATAAAAATATTGAGTGGATCAACGTCTACTGTATATAAAAACTATATTCAGCTGAAAAATGTATAAATGAAATATACACTTACTCTTTAAATCGTTATTATTTTACAAATTGCTTCATTATTCATCAACATTTAAAAACTATATTTTGCAATATATTTTTCTGAAGTTTTATAATATATGAAATATTAAATACTGTTTAAAAGCAATGTAGCTAAATTAAAAATTTCTATCAAAGTTTAATAACGGTACCTAATGGTTCTGAAAAACTTGGCGTTCTACAAGATATTTTATTTCTAACATATAACATGTTACCATGACTATCAGTCAAATCACGTATCCGAAAAGAAATGAATTACCAGTTTATCAAATATTTCTGACAAACATAATCAAATTAGTCAGTTATCCGTGTTTCAATTTTAATGTTATTCGAATCGGTAAGTCAAGATCCAGATTATATTGTAAGAAAAATAAGTGTTTTAATATTGTTCTGTACTCTTTGTGTATTTCCTAAAAACAATTTGATTCAGCTCATCACTAGTTTGAGTATACGATCATACATTGGTAAGTGAGTGGAACCATAACTGTTCAAGCCAGTGTATTCCAATTTATTTAAAAGCATACACATACATAAAAATTGAAATATTAATGTGAATATCATGACTATAAAAGTGACATTTTTAAGTTTTAACACCGTTAGGATTTGTTTTTTCATGAACTGAAATTGCAAGATTTGTATCCAAATTTAAAAAAAAAAAAAATGTAAGCATGCCTATATCGAGTCCTTATGAGTTCCTTAATTTGATGATAGAGGCTTTCAAAAAGTCATGGTGCAGATTGTCGAAATTTTTCGGGGGTGAGAGGGTGTTGTTTTTAGGCAGAAATGTTCGTTTTCTTTTGAGTGCAGTCCCGTAATGTTTGAGGAATGGCACCGAGTTGTGGCGTAACACTTTTGATGTGATGAATATTTTCACTGTCCGAAAATGGCAAAATTATGAGAGCTAGCTTTACGAAATATTAGTGATGTATAGGAAGTCTGTCGTCTGTGCAAAATATTGTTATTATTATTACATTGATGGCTTAAGGCTGGAAAACATTTAAAAATATGAAACCTATGTATCAAATCAAATGAGATAATTTTGCAATTCAAATTTGTATTAATGGAATTAAATATTATTTTACGTCGCTCAGCATTAGTTTATTAGTTGTTTCCTTCATTTTATTTTTGTAAGCATTACTGGGAAAACATATAATTGCGGGCCCACCCACTAAGTTAAGGCACGAGCCGCCACTGGTGTGATGATAGACTCCTCTGGGTGCAAGTAGGTATTCCTTGAAATAGCTCTTTCAGTAAAACAATAGACTGACCTAAAAACCACAAAATTCTCAGAAATAGTCCATGTGAATGAATTTCGGCAGCAAAGAGTGAACTAATAGCACAGGTGGATGTCGACTTAGAGGTTCATTTCACACTTCAGGGTCCCCCGTACAGTGGTGTAACCAGGATGGGGCCTTACAGAGCTGGTTTTTTTTTTTTTTTTTTTGTTTGGATCTAGACCAGAAGCTGAGCAAACACCTGGTCTAGTCAGGGTTCGCACTCCCCCTAAATTTTCCAAAACATTTTGTTTCTCCTAAAATTGTGCGAAAATATTGTTGTTCCTAAAATATTTTATAACTTTAGCTGGGATTGTTTAGGAGAATTTAAGACTCTTCTGAAAGTATTTTAACGCAAAAATGAACTTTTCACGAGATATTTAATCTGATAGATTTTACTAAATATTTCATTAAAAAAACGGACTTTTCATACTTTTTTCATAGGACGAATTGAAGTTCTTCCTCTTTGAAAACTAACTTTTTTCTTTAAGACACCAGTTTACCTAAACGAAACAACCTGCCTGAAAGTTTAAGACTTTAAGCTGTCTCTTGCCGTTCTGTCTCGATTATTTGCGAATTTCGAAATCAGTTTGCTTCCACCTCTCTGAAACTCGTTCATTTTACTTTACTAGAACACTGTGAAAAATAGATGTTGTTTTTACAGTATAATACAGCTAATTTTGTAGTAACTAGCTGTAAAAATTCCTAATTTTACAGTAATAAACTGTAAAATTGCTAATTTTAGTTTATTACTGTGCATTTTAAAGTTTTAAACTGGAACCTCTGCTGCCATTATACTGTTGCTTTTACAGTATAATACATCTAATTTTGTGGTAATAAACATAAATTGCTAATTTTACAGTTCATTACTGTGAGTTTTAGTCTTAAACTGGAACCTCTGCTGCCAGTGTTATACTGCAAAAACAAGTTTTTTTTTTTTCGCAGTGTACACATCGATGATTTTATTAACATTAGTTTGAACCACGCTTAATTTTCTTTTGTAGATTACTTCTAGGCTCGTCCTTTTATGTCACTCTGTTCAAAAAATTTAATCTTTTTATATCGGACTAATTCAAACAATCGTCATTCTTAAAACATAGCGGAATTTTATCGGACATTATTTTTAACCGACTTAAACAGAGGAAGTTATACAATTTCTCGGAGAATTTTTTTTTTTTTTTTGTATGATATGACATTACTCGGAGCCGATTTCAAAAATTCTTTTTTTTTTGTTCGAAGGTTTTTTTTTTCCCCAATTGGTCCCATCGTCTCGTGGTCCGGGTTTGATAACGGGAACCTGCAGAAATCGATCGAAGTAGAAATCGTGATCACATTAATCGTAATAATGACAATTCTGAATGTAAGACTTCTCTGGATTACATATTAAAATTCATTTCTATGATCTTTTTGAAATTTTAATACGTAAAAATCAACGCTTAAGAAATACTGCTGAAGCAGGAATTTTGATTCTGAAAATTTGGCAGGCATGTCCACATGATTACGAAAGTCTGCACTAAGAAAGGATTTTTCGAAATACCAATTAGTTCCGGAGAAATTAATTAGAACCCCGTAGTTTTTGTGGAATTAAAACTTGTAATTGAAATTTAAATCCCTTATTTTCGAAGGATTTCCTCCATTTAAAACATTATTCGCTACTTCATTTCAACTTTTGGGCGATTGTAATTTTAAATTTGATATTTTGTTTCTCACTTGATTATTCGAATCTTTTCTTAAGTCAAATAATAATGTATCGGTCTTTTGCTTTAAATTTTTCAAAACGAAACGATTCTTCTAAGAACATCACAGGTAAAGTATCCTGTACACACACACACACACATATATACACTGAAGTGACAAAAGTCATGGGATAGCAATATGCAAATTTTCAGATGGCAGTAGCATCGCATAGAACAGGTATAAATGCGCAGTGCTTTTACAGAGCTTTCATTTCTGTTCAAGTTATTCATGTGAAGAGGTTTTAACGTGATGATGACCGCACGACGTGAATTAACAGACTTTGAACGCGGAATGTTAGTTGGAGCTAGACGCATGGGTCATGCCATTTCGGAAATCGTTAGAGAATTCAACATTCCCAGATCCACTGTGTCAAGAGTGTGCCGAGAGTATGAAATTTCAGGCATAACATCCCACCATGGACAGCGCAGTGGTCGACCGCCTGCACTTAAAGATCGAGACCGGCGACGTCTGCAAAGAGTCGTAAATTCTAACAGACAAGCAACACTGCGTCAAATCACCGTAGAAATCAATGTGGGACGTACAATGGACGTGTCTGCTAGAACTGTGCGGAGAAATTTGGATTTCTTGGGCTATTCCAGCAGAAGACCGACTCGAGTGCCTTTACTGACAGAACGACATCGCTTGCAGCGACTCTCGTGGACACGTGAGCATATCGGTTGGTCCCTAGATGAATGGAAAACCGTGGCCTGGTCCGATGAGTCACGATTTCAGCTGGTAAGAGCCGATGGTAGGGTTCGAGTGTGGCGCAGACCCCACGAAGCCATGGACCCAAACTGTCAGCAAGGCACTGTTCAAGCTGGTGGTGGCTCCGTAATGGTGTGGGCTGTTTTTTCATGGCATGGACTTGGTCCTCTAGTGCGACTGGACCGAACATTGACTGGAAATGCTTATGTGCAGCTACTTGGAGATCACTTGCAGCCATTCATGGACTTCATGTACCCAAACAACGATGGGATTTTTATGGATGACAATGCGCCATGTCACCGGGCCACAACTGTTCGCAATTGGTTTGAAGAAAATTCTGGACAATTCCAACGAATGATTTGGCCACCTAGATCGCCCGACATGAATCCCATTGAGCATTTATGGGACACCATCGAGAGGTCTGTTCGTGCCCAAAATCCTGCCCCATCAACGCTTTCACAATTATGGACGTCTATCGAGACAGCATGGCTCAATATTCCTGCAGAAGACTTCCAACGACTTGTTGAGTCCATGCCACGTCGAGTTGTTGCACTTCGCCGGGCAAAAGGAGGGCCGACACGATATTAAGAGGTATCCCATGACTTTTGTCACTTCAGTGTATATCAGGCACGTGCCGTCAATGAATGCCTAGGGTAGGCAGATGCGAAGATTTGCGGAATAAAATAATATGAGTATGAAAGATGTTTACTTACAATACAAATTATTTACATATATGCAGGAACATGCATATATGTATATAATTTATATATCTCATTTCCATATTGGATACAGTTTCAACTTAATCCTACGAAAAAGCGGGATACCAAAAAAAAAAACCTAAAACAGTTGAAAATTACTGTATTTGATAAAAAAGAAAACACGACAATGGAGATAGCAAACTGTAAGCATTCAACAGTACTGTGCAAAAGACGGTATCAAGACGTCTAGACCGTAGAATCGCCACAGACTTTACAGGCATGGTTCTGCTCATGACGCAGTCAAGTTTCGGCGAAGAACAGAAGAAACCGCAAAGGCACTTTTCGGACAGTCTTTCGTCGCCGCTTTTCGAACATTAGAGGGGTCTAGTCTCTGCCCAATACGTAAAAATTCTCCGCATTCAAAACCAACCCGTGACGTCATTTTAACGTATGTAGCGAGACCCGCTAGTCTCTGCCCTTTTTTTCCGCACGCAAAATACGTACTCTAAAATGTAAACATACGGAAAATTTACGCCGTCTTCTTTCTGGCGGAAAACCATTTTGCGTACTTAAAAATCAAGATGGATGCCGCGTTTGCTGCGTTGGATTAGCAACGTTGAAAGATTGGAAACGATAGAAAGAAATGGTGTTTAAAGACCAATTCAATGCTTTCGAGCTTTCAGATCGCAGATTTGTTAAACTTTTCAGGTTAACAAAAAAATTTAGCGATTGACCTCACGGAAGGTATTAAAGATAGTTTTCCCGCCGGAGGACAACCAGCTCACTTTCGGGTAAGTACTTTCTTGATTATTTTGCAAACAAAACATCATTTTTAATGCTTTGCGTTATAGTAGCAAATCTTGTTCGCGCCTTACGAAAATTGCTGTTTATTTTTTTTGCACAAATTCCTTTTATTCAACCATATTAATTCAACCAAAAAACGAAAGAAATCTCGACCTGGCCGTTTCGGATTTTCATGTAACTTTCGGGAATCCTACCCTTGAACAGTGCCGTATTTACGTATGGGCTTAATGGGCTATAGCCCAGGGCGGCACGATTGGGGAGGGGGGGGGCACTTTTTTCATGCAAAATGAAGACTTTTTTTTTTATAGACTGCAGAGCGGATCGGCGGCGAGAATTACATCAATTAATTGAATTAAATACTGTTCTTTGTTAATAACGCTGTGTGGCCGGGCTTTGCACGGTTTAACTTGAAAATACATTTTATGTCAAGTAAATAAAAGTTTTTTTTTTACAACTCTGAAATTCAACACCTCAGGGGGGGGGGCAGTTTCAAAAGTCCAGGGCGGCCTCACGTCTATTTTTTTATATTAAAAACTCTATTATTCATAATTAATCAGTAATTAATTTCTGAAATTCGTTAAAAAACATTTTTTTTTCTTGATGGCAGTGTTGTAAAATATTGCAACTCAAGTTCTATGAGAGGTACAAAGTTGCACATTAGCTCATTTTAATAACAATTATATGCGCTTTAATATGATATGTAACGACAATATTTCGAGGAAAGATTTTCTCACAAAAAAAATAATAAATAAATAAATAAATGACACTGTCATTTAAAAATTTAGGCCCAAGGCCGACAATACTTTAGAAGCCCCCTTCTGTGCTCTGCCTTTTCAAGTCACCAAAAAAAAAAATCTTTTTCGCAGTGGCGATACAAGGGGGGCAGCCCCCTGCCCCCCTTGTATCGCCACTGCGATACAAGGGGGGATAATTAAATAATACTCTATAAATGGACGTAAAGCATTAAAAATGATGTTTTGTTTGCAAAATAATGAAGAAAGTATTTACCCATCCCCCCCCAAGCTCAATGGCGCGAATTCCCCCCCTCCCTTTTTTATTTCTTTTTTCTAATATTATTTATTTATTTTTTAAATTATAACTATTATTTTTTCATGTATTAACTTTTTAAAAGTACAAATTATGCGCAGAATATAATCGCTTTTTTTCTCTTCCAGACATTCCAAGCACACACACACACGAAAAAAAAATAATTTAAATAAAAAAACTAAATTAATAAATAATTTAAATAAATAAATCAGTTTTAAAACATCCCCCCTAAAATTTTGTTGGCGCAACTTGCGTCATAATCCTCCCTGTGGGCACCCCTGAGGGAGTCGATTTTTGGGGATCATTGAATGGAGCTCTACAAGGCCCTATGCAGTTGCACTGTATGCATTATGTCTAGCCCTGATACTGTTTTTTTATATCCATTTTAGCTCAAGAGTTTTAAAGCTAATTCTCAAGAAAGAAATCTTTTTTTACTTGACATAAAATGAACTAAATAAGAGAAGTGCTAATTAAGTATCATAAGAGATTGTTTTTATTTTTCAATTTATGAATCATTATTTTTTTCTTAAAAATACATAATTCTTCAATGCTGTGCATCAGTTTTTAAAAAATTAGGGGCCCCTTAGGAAGATGAGGCCCCAGTCCCAGGCCTAGATGGCCTGTGCCATAATCAGGCCCTGGCAATTGTGTTAATTAGGGCCTGTAGTACTTGTTTTTAATTCCATATCCAGCACAAAAATATTTTAAATTAGATTCTGAAAAATACTATAGTGTTATATATATTCAGGAGTCCCGAATGGAGGTCATGAGAGTTTTCCTCATTCGGCAAGCTCGAAATGACGAGTCGGCAAATTGAGGAACAGTATTACTTTTTTTGTGAAGCTGCAATATCTTCCTGTTTTTACATAATTTGGTTGCCTTTGAAAATAAGAAGACCCGATTTATAAAACTCAATTCGGCTGTTGTCAAATGACCATCATGCTTTAAATTGTGATAGATGCAATATTCTATGATATGTCATACAGTCAATACGCTTTAATCTGTATACATGTTAACAATAATTTATAAATCATGAAATCAATTGTTTTGACTATTCAAAATACACTCCCGCTGTTATTTATCTAAATTCTAATATTTGTCAATGATTTTTTTAGTGACACCCATTGTCTTTTCTCATAAGAAATAGTATACGGTCTGTGTGTATGCAAACAATGGAAAACAAAAGTAAAAGTGTTGTCTGCCGAGCATTGCCAAGTCAACGATTACGATACGCGCCGATTGTAACGCTAATTTTCGATTGGCTCATTTGGATCGCAATAAAGGCGTGGCTTAATATTTTTCAGTACGTTCGTAAACACGCCGAATGTTAACGTACGTTCGGAATATTTGGGCAGAGACTACGCAGTTACCGCACGTACGGTTATCGGCATACGTTATTAGTGTTCGTTACGATGCGTGCGTACGTTGACGGCATGATTAACGTACGTAAATTTAAGTATGGGCAGAGACTAGACCCCTAGGGGAGAAAAGTGCGTGGCACGTGCACTTCCTAATACTACGCATAGTATAGATACAGTGGTTGAAAAGCAGCTGTAGTCGGTGCTTTTTAAGGAAGAAAAATGAACATTTCCGCGGTTTTTTCTGCTCTATTCGCTGTTTAATGCCTTAATATTTCCAAATCAGCGCATTACATGTCGTTTGATGAAATTAAAAAATTGGTATGTTTTCTACATGGGTAGGCACTGCCTACCTTGCCTACCCAGACGAAACGTCTCTGATATATATATATATATATATATATATATATATATATATATATATATATATATTTCGGATCTCGAAAATGGCTCTAACGATTTTGATAATATTTTGTATTTAGATAAAGTTTTATTTTTTGAGTTCCTCTACATTGGCGTTTTTTTTTCTGCAAAAACGCGAGTTTCTCACCAAAAAAAACTCCGTTTTTTGTGCCTTCATTAGAAGTTTGACCAGCTTTCTTTCGCCATTTTCTTTATGATTACTCTTATTGTTACTGTTTCATAGCAACCACATTTTGTTATAACAATTGGATTTCATATTTAATCACATCAGCTTAAATTTAAATTTTTATGATGTACTTGGCAAACGAGTTTTGGCAACACGTTGGAATTGTTATTGTTTTTGAAATTTGTAAGAGATCGATCAAAATAAATTTAAAATTGGGTGTGGGCCGCGGTAGTCCGATCGGTAAGTCGTCGGACTCGTAACCGGAGGGTCCCGGGCCGATCGTATAGAAGTAGCCGAACCCATCAAAAGATCCACCGTCTTCATTAATGGTGGCTGGGGAACGTTAAAAATGTTCGTGGTCACAAAATCATCCAAGTGAAACGATACCTCTGGGGGGTGCTGGGCCAAGGGTTTGCTCGGCCCTTGGACCTGGTTCAAAAATGAACAGAGCCTCTTCAGGGCCCCATCCCGGTTAAACCACGAGTTGCGGTATGTACGGGGAAACCCTGGAGTGTGAAGTGAAGTGAAAGTCAAAACCAACTGGAACCGTTGCGTACTAGAGAACAGGGATTCTGCATCCATTCTCATCAACCCCTCCCACGCCTTCGGCGCCAAATGAAATGAAATTGGGTGTGATTTTACGGTGAGCATGGATTAAATAAGGTTGTTTTTTAAAACAAATTACGGCTGTTTTAAATGCGTAATTGCAATTAAAGGCTTAAAAATGCTTTTCAAGTTTATCTAATTAGTGCTTCGCACTTTAGAAAAAAGACGAGTTTACAAACCTCTTTTTTTTTTTAACCGAGCGGGCTCGGTCCCCAGGTACTGACAGTTAAACATCACTTCATTTCTGAAGTACATTTACACTAAAAAGAATAAGATAAAAATATTTTTGAAAAAAAAAAATGTACCAACTTTAGAACTTCAATCAGTTAGTGCTCTAAAAAGTAAAAAATAGTTTTATTCTTTAAGCACCATCGATACTACATTTAAGCATAAGTTTTGATGTCGAGGCAAAAACTATAGGTAAAATGATGTTTACTATATTTTGCCAACATTTTTAGAGAAGCCATTAAAAATTAAGAGCTGAATATTTGTACCATTACCTAAATATGTGGTTGTCAATCTAGTGTATGCGAATGCGCTTAAAAAACCTAGATTCATTGCAATTTATATACAGTATAACCTCGATTTAACGATTGCCTAGGGACTGTGAAAAATTATCGTTAAGTCGAGGATATCGTTAAATCGGGAAAGCAAAAATATAAGCTAAACGGCTTAAAATATTCATAATTAAGTGAATGCTTACACAAGTTCTTTTGCTTCTTTAAGAAAACCATGCATTTATATTATTTTAAAAAGTATTTCATTGATGCTTGTGTTGTTTTCTCGGATTTAGAAAAACAGTTTCACTTGTTTTGACTTTTCTCGATTGATCACTCTCCTTTCAAGGACTAAAAAATTTTTTTTTGGAATGCTAGAAGTTTGGAAGTTACTAAGGGATGAATCTTCTTACTATCGGGACATACTAATAAAATAGTTTTTAGTGCTTTTGCTAGTAAAATAGTTATAGAATTTTTTTTTTAAATAGATACTACTGTATTTTTGATGAGAGATAATTTGTCCATGCCCGATATCATCGTTAAATCGAGGAAAGCTATCGTTAAATTGATGAAGTTTAACATTAAATTCAAGGCATACGAATCGGGACCAGTGAAATCTATCGTTAAATTGAGGAAATCGTTAAATCGGGTATCGTTAAATCGAAGTTATACTGTACATAGTTAAGTTATAGTTTATACAATGATTCTATATAGTGTTTTTGCGCCGACTTCAAAACTTATGTTTAAATGTAGTGTCGATGGTGTTCAAAGAATAAAATTTATTTTTTACTTTTTAGAGCACTTGCCGATTGAAGATCTGAAGTCGGTACATTTTTTTTTTTTTTTTCAAAAATACTTATGATAGTTTTTGGTGCAATTTTTTTTTTTCCTTCAACTTTCTTTGGAAGCTTTTCAAATTTTGTCGTTTATGACTGTTTCCTGGTTGATAATTCGTAAAATTTAACGTTATATATTTATTTAAATACTATTTTGTTCAAATCTTTTCTTCAATTTTCTCTATACTTTTAATTTGTAAAAATGTTGTCCAATTTTTGCTTCAACTATGTTTTTATAATTTTAATGAGAGTTTTGTATGACTATTTTTTTTTTCCTTTGCCCTTTTGCACTTTTTTTTTTTTGTTTTTTTATTTTTTTGGATAGAGTGATCTATTTTTTCCCACATTGGATATCGAGTTCGATCACTAGAATAATTTGATAAAAGCATATGGGTAATTCTCCAAAACCCTGACATTTTCCAATCACAAATTCTATAAAAATAAAAGTGCTTAAAAAAATCTAAATGAAATTTTACTTACGCTTTGTTAGGATCTTATTGAAAGAAAATTACAGGGAACTCAATTACACCCCTTAAAACGGTCAAATTTTTGACAAGCACCAGGAGAGTAACAAAATGATTTTCATCATTTGGTTATCAAAAATTTTTCAACAATTGAAAGACATTTCCTGAATCAAACAGTATTTTAATTGCTTGACAAAATAAAATCTATTTAAAACCTCCCTTAACGGACACAGGCATTTCTTTGAATCACAGTCCCATTATATAAGTTGTTCCATATTGCTTACTCAGAATAACTTACTCTAAATAACGGGCTGTTATTTAATAATATACGAGGGCTGTCTGAAAAGTTTCCGACCTCGATATGAAAATGGTAAAACTTATGAAACAAAGAGAGATGTTCTTATTAAGGAGTCTTTTGGAAACTTGAAACCGTAATTTTGGCTATTTTTAGTTTAAATTGTGTGCGTGACAGCCATACTAGTGAGTTGCTCCAACAGTTTTTTTGAAAATGGAAAAAATCGAATATCAAGCTCTGATTCGATACTTGTTTTAAAAAGGAAATATGCCTGCACAAATTAAAAAGGAGTTGGACTCTGTGTATGGGGACTCTGCACCATCGTCTACAACCGTAAAATTTTGGGTACCGGAATTTAAACGTGGCCGTACCAGCTTGAGTGTTCATGAACGCTCAGGTCGACCCAAAACTGCTACCACTGATGAACACACTGCTAAAGCTCATCAAATGGTGCTGGATGACGCAGATTGAAGGTGAGATATATAGAAGAATCTATGAATATCTCTAAGGAATGCGCATGCTACATTTTAAATGAGAAATTAAGCACGCGGAAGCAGGCTGCACTTTGGCTGCCGCGTTCGCTCAATTTGACCAGAAACGTGTCCGAATGAACATTTGCAGCGCACTTTTGGCACAATGAACCAGAGTTTTTCTGATGACTTATCACTGTGGATGAAACCTGGATTCATCAGTACACTCCAGAAACAAAAATGCAGTCAAAACAATGGACTGCAGAGTGAGAACAGCTCCAAAAAAGGCCAAAACAGTTCCTTCTGCAGGAAAAGTGATGCCGACCGTTTTCTGGGATAGCCATGGAGTGATACTCATTGACTACCTTAAAATGGGAAAAGCCATAACAGGAGCACACTATTCTACTCTCCTTGACAAATTGAAGGAGGAAATAGAAGAAAAACGGCCGCATTTGAAAAAGAAAAAAGTTCTTTTTCATCAAGAAAATGCTCCTGCTCACACCTCAGTGGTTTCAATGGCCAAAATTCACGAGTTAAGGCTCGAAATCGTTGAAAACCCACCCTACTCACCAGACCTGGCCCCAAACGACCCTGTCTTGGTCCCTAAGCTGAAAGAAGCACTTGTAGGACAAAGGTTTTCTTCAAATGAGGAGGTCATAAACTTTGTCAACAGCTTTTTTGAGGACACATTTTCATCATTACTTTTGGATGGGTTAAAAGGATGGGAGCATTACTGGATGACGTGTGTGGACTTACAAGGAGACTATGTCAAAAAGTAACAGCCAGTTTGGACGATAAAAATATTTTATCTATGTTAGGTCGGAAACTTTTCAGACAGCCCTCGTATATATATATATATATATATATATATATATATGCTTCTATAGTTTAATTTTCTTTAAGCTAGTCAAACACAGTGTGATTATATTTATGCAAGAAAAGTTACCTCCTTTTTATCTGTGAACTAGTTTTACATTAACCTTAAAAAACTGCTTATTTCTCTGCTCTATTTTATTTAACTCTAGAAAGCTGTTCTCTAAATTTTTCTGCATCAGGAATGTACGGTCAATTCACTTCCCTATTCGAGTGAGTAACCTTAAAATAAAAAATCTGGTATGAACCCCATACTACTTCCTTTCACGTGTCAATTTCTTAGTAGATGCCTTAAGTGTTAAAATAGTGCTTGGAGTGAGCAAGATAACAATTCAAACACTTACACCCCTAGTTTTCCACGAAACAGTGCAAAAAAATGTTTTGCAATGATTAATTTTCTAAACATCGCCGATTTTAACATAATTTAGTGGCTTTTTCGCGAAGTATCGCCAATAGCGCCAAATTGAATCCAAATAAAAAAATCCTTTTCTCGCCAAATGTGTCGCCAACTTGGCGATATTTCGCCAAGTAGTCAGCAAACACTTGGCTACCAAAAGCTTGGCAATAAATCGCCAAATGGTAGCGCCAATTCATATCACTTTAGTCTGAATTGAAATTAACATTGATTTACCCTTGGGATAATTCCATGTCAAATCAACCAATGGTCAAAACTAAATGTCTTCGGATTTTGCTCATTTTTGGCTCAAAAAAAGTATTAATAGAACAGAGGGAAAAAACGAAGTTTTGGATTTTTTTATGCATTTGTTTCCGAGTTATAAATTTTTGAAGTTTTGACAAAATCACAAATTTTGCATTACTTAGACACCTTTAAGTAGCCGTAATTAAAAAACTACTTGACCTAAAAAATTTGCAATTGGTCTTATTTTGTTCAGTATTTAATAAGGTTTCATAAAATATATAACTTGACCTAGCTGCTAAAAAATTTTGTTTTAAATTTTTTTGCAAAATTTTAATTTATAAAAATTTAAAATCGAAATTTTTAATTTCTTTGAAAAAAAAAATATGTTATTTAGCCTTCTGTTAGCAACATATATGGAAAATTTCATGATGGTAATCTAATGGTATCATGGTGAAATAAAATTTTCTCTTTCAAATTGCTTTATTACTAGCATTTGTTCTGTTAAAAAGTAATTCAAGTACACACCATGATTATAGTATGAAAAAATACAAGGTGGTACTCCTGGGAAAAATTGTTTCTACTTTTAATATCTTCATTCCTATTAGCTTGATCAGAGGGATTGTCTGCCCCCCCCCCACATGGTGGGGGGGGGGGAGAAAGATTGCCATTAAGATATTTAAGGGAGTTTATAGTGGGTCCTTTTTCTGTTCGAGGGAGTCTCATTCCTGGGGAGTCAGGGGGGTGCTCCACAGTAATAGCATTTGAAAGTTAGTACATTAAAAAATACATGAGTTTTTTTCTGGAAGGAAGTCAACATTGGGAGAAAATTAAGCTGTAGTAACATGTGACTTTGCGAAAAGCTACTTGTTTATTTTGCAATCTGACCCACAAGAGTATGGCTACCTTACGCCCAATTGTTGGGTACTACAACAAAGATCACACAAGAAATCAGGCTGTACCGTGCAAGAGTATTGAATTTATTTCAGACTGCTTTGTACACTTTTTATGTTCTTCAGAAAAAAATGACAGAATTTTCATGGGATATTATGCTAAACTTGAAGAAGTTGTACTTCTTTTCAGATGGCTGAGCAGCTTACTATCAAAACCGAATTTTTTTTCTAAATGTTTGCTACTATAAGGATCATTTCAATAGAATTTGAGGCTGAATGGCATTTTTATGCCACAGAACATGTTAAAGGTGTAGATGTAAAAGTAAAAATACTTGCTGCTAAAGCTACCCAAAGTATAACAGATAACCACATACAGTCACAGATAACCATATGACTCTGCATAGTCAAGCGAACTATTCCCTGGTTGGCGATAGAACGCCGGTAGATTCTATTTAGTCATTCCTCCTTTACCAAAGGGTCAAGTTATCAAAAGTATTCAAGTATTCAGCTGCCTAGAATAAAAGTAAAGTAACTGTATTCAATTTTATTTGGCATTCAGAATTCTAGAAGATTCAAATACACTATTTTTTGTTCACTATAATTCCAGCAATTTCATTCAGTTAAAAGAAATTAGTATTCAACTTTTTATGCATTTTTGTTTGTTTTCCTAGCCAAGAAGCGGCATTGTGTATAGTTGTACGTTAAAAGATTTTGTTTAATATAAAGATGATCTCCATTTCAGTTTTTAAAGTATTTTGATCTAAATGGACAGATATGCATTGATCATATATAATATGTTAACTGTGGTAAATTTGTTATTAAAATATTTCTAAGAAGGTTCAGCAAATTAATTTTTTAAATTAAAAAGTTCAAATTTAACTAAAAGTGTGAGTCTTTTTTTTTTTTTTTTCAATTCTAAATATTTTGCTTGTAAATGCTTGTAATTGCTGACTACTTGTTTTTTTTTTCATGCCGTAATCATCGTGTATACTTGAGTTACTTTTAACAGAACGAATGCTTTTTACAACTAGAATTAAAGCAATTTGAAAGAGAAAATATTTTTTTTCACCATGATACCATAATATTACCATCATGAAATTTTGCACACATATAGTTAATAGAAAGCTTTACAACATATATTTTTTTCAAAAAAATTAAAAATTTCGATTTTGAATTTTTTCAAATTAAAAAAAGAATTTTTTTGACAAAAAATTAAAAAAAATTTTTTTAGCAGCTAGGTTATGTTATATATTTTATGAAACCTAATTGAATATTGAACAAAACAATACCAGTTTTAACTCTCTAGGTCAAATCGTTTTTTATTTGCGGCCATTTAAAGACTACTGAGTGAGAGAAAATTTACGATGCTTCCAAAATTTAAAAAATTTATAACTTCGGAAATAATTGTTGAAAAAATTTGAAACTTCAGCTTTTTCATCATGGTGGTAAGTATAATGAACAGACAAAAAGTCATTGCAACATTGACCTTAAAAACTTTTTTTTTTATTGGTTGATTTGGTATGGAATGACCCCTTGGGAATATTCGATTGCAACGACAAGGGGGGGGGGTGCACAACTAGACCCCCCTCAGAGCCTACATACCAAACTAGATGCTTCTACGGCATATAGTTTTTGGGTTGTGCGACATACATACGCACGCACATACTTACCTACATACAGACGTCACGAGAAAACTCGTCGTAATTAACTCGGGGGTGGTTGAAAAGGATTTTTCGACTGGTTGTATGTTGGTTGGTATTTATACACTAGGGTGTATCGAAAAAACTTTTTTTCGAAATTCAATTTACTAAGTTGATAAAAACAGGGGTGATTGTATTCCGGTATTTTACCGGATTTCCGGTATTTTCATGATCGATTCTGGTATTTTCATGATCGAAAATACCGGAAATAAAGTATTTTTAATTATGCTTTTGTCTTCCCACCTTCGGTATTTTTTTTTTTTCGAATTTTCGGTGATTCTCCAATAATTACTAATAATATTCATCGAGTAAAAATGTTAAGCTGCCATTCTATTGTTTTTGACTAGACACTATTTGAAGTTGGCGGTGTATTGCATATTTGAAACTATTCGAATGTATGAAATGTGTCTTGTTTGTTTATGAAAGACAATTTATTATTAAATATGTATAATTATAAAATTAGGTGTGTTTAAATAATAGGAGCCTTGGTTTTTTGAAAAAAGCCCCCCCCCCCCACACACTTCTCTTCAAAACTTTCAGGTATTTTTTCATGAACTCACAATCACCCCTGTAAAAAGTTGCCCCTACCTACCCACATATTCCACAAAAAATTTCAGTCTAATCAGAAATTGTTTAGGTGCTCCGCACCAGGCCTGAAGTTTGTGAATTTCTTCAAAAGTAATAATTTTTTCTAATTTTTTTTTAAATTATTATTTTTTTAGCTCCGCTAGCGTAGCTGCTATAGGATTGTATAGAAGATCATATATATTTGGTTGAGGAAACAGACTCTAAATATTTCGGACATGGTGCTCCAGTAAATAGCCCAGGGAAAGAAATTGTAGCCTTTGTAGCTTTAGTTTCATGATTTATGGAAAAAAAAAAAAGTTCTATTGGTAAAGAACATAAAAGCTATCGGTTGTGATGGCACATCAGTTAACACTGGAAAATCAAATGGTGCTATTAGACTTCCAGAAAAGTCTTTAGAACCCTCACTACAAGCCGTGGTATGTTTTCTTCATTTAATGAATTACCACTTAGAAAGTTAACGGTGGCTCTTGATAGGCCGACTACTGGAAAAAATTAGTTTAGTTGACCTACTGGAGAATTCGTACAATATTGCTAAGATCTACCAGTCATGAACTTTAAGAAAATAGAACACGTTTTACCAGAAGTTGATGTCGAAGAATTGAGTCAAAAATACTTATGTGATGTGTCTAAAGCTGTAATGTCTGGCAAATGTTCTCAAAATTTAGCAGAAAGGAACCCTGCAAGCTTTTCCCACGCAAGATGGCTTTATTACAATGTGGAATGGATAACATTCTGGAGATTTGTATCGAAATACTTGATGCAATCTATGATCTTAAAATGCTTAGATGCATGAATAATTTTATGTTGAGATTCGATTGTGAAAAAACAAAGGGCATAAACCTTTATTATAAATTCTGCTGTTTTATTTAACTCTGAATTTGGATCACTAGTTGCTATGTGTAGCCTTAAAACTTTGCCATCGTGAGCCATCTTGCATGGGAAAAGCTTGCAGGGTTCCTTTCTGCTAAATTTTGAGAACATTTGCCAGACATTACAGCTTTAGACACATCCCATAAGTATTTTTGACTCAATTCTTTGACATCAACTTCTGGTAAAACGCGTTCTATTTTCTTAAAGTTCATGACTGGTAGATCTTAGCAATATTGTAAGAATTCTCCAATAGGTCAACTAAAAGAATTTTGTCCAGTAGTCGGCCTATCAAGAGCCACCGTTAACTTTCTAAGTGGTAATTCATTAAATGAAGAAAACATACCACGGCTTGTAGTGAGGGTTCTAAAGACTTTTCTGGAAGTCTAATAGCACCATTTGATTTTCCAGTGTTAACTGATGTGCCATCACAACCGATAGCTTTTATGTTCTTTATCAATAGAACTTTTTTTTTCCATAAATCGTGAAACTGAAGCTACAATTTCTTTCCCTGGGCCATTTACTGGAGCACCATGTCCGAAATATTTAGAGTCTGTTTCCTCAACCAAAGATATATGTTCTTCTACAATCCTATAGCAGCTACGCTAGCGGAGCTGTATTTCGTTTACCATCACGGGGGCCCCGATAGAACGCGGGCACTGTGTGACGAGGGGCTTAGATTCTGTTTATAGTTTATATTATTTTACTTTTTACTCCACATAAATCACAGATGATTCCCAGTTTCAAGTGTTAATTCAGTTAGATTCCACATTCATAAACAAGTTTCTAACCAAGCCGCATGGCCTTGCAAAATGCTAGTTTTGGTGCAAATTACGCAAGTTTAGAATAAATGTGGGAGATCTAAATGTTGTGTTATATACTTTTTTCAAACCCAATTTTGTCCTCCGACTTTGCTGTGTACATTTTGCAACTTGAATTATTTTTAACATTTATTCTTAATATTTAAAAAAAATAGAAAAAGCTAATATTTTTGAAGAAATTCAAACTTCAGCCCTTGTGCGGAACACCTAAACAATTTCTGATTAGACTGAAATTTTTTGTGGAATATGTGGGTTGGTAGGGGCAACTTTTTATCAAAAATTGAATTTCCAAAAAAAGATTTTTCGATACACCCTAATATACACATGCTGCAAAGTCGAAAAAACGACTCAATATTCATTCGGGGGTGAGCAAAATCAAAATTTAGATCCAAATTTGAGTTCATTATTTCCTTTTACGTACTAAAGGAAGTATTGTGATCACGAAAATAATTCTCTCAAATTTGGGTGTAAATTCGGATTTTGCTCACCCCCGAATGCATGTTGAGTAGTTTTTTCGACGTTTGATCACGTGCGTATGTACCTACCGACATATAACCAGCCGAAAAGTAATTTTCAACCACCCCCGAGTTGATTACGACGAGTTTTCCCGTGACGTATGTATATGCGTATGTATGTCGCATAACTCACACTATATGCCGTAGAAGATTCTAGTTTGATATGAAGGCTCTGAGAGGAGTCTAGTTGTGCACCTCCCCTTGTTGTTGCATTCGAATCTTCCCAAGGGAATGTTTTAGTCCTTTTTACTTCCTTTTACGTAGTAAAGGAAGTATTGTGATCACGAAAAAAATTTCATTCAAATTTCATTCAAATTTCAGTCTAAATTTTGACTTTGCTCACCCCTGAATGAATGTCGCGTAGTTTTTTCGACCTGTCAGCACGTGCATATGTACCTAACAACATACAAACAGCCGAAAAATCAATTTCGACCACCCCCGAGTAAATTACGACGAGTTTTCTCGTGACGTCTGTATGTACGTATGTGCGGATGTATGTGCGTATGTGGCTCGCATAACTCAAAAACTATATGCCGTAGAAACTTCTAGCTTGGTATGTAGGCTCTGAGGGGGTCTAGTTGTGCACCTCCCCTTGTGATTGCATTCGAATGTTCCCAAAGGGGTCTTTTACCCCTTTTTTGGGGTAAATCAATGTTAATTTCAATACAGACTCAAGTGATATGAATTGGCGCCACCACTTGGCGACATGTCGCCAAGCTTTTGGTCGCCAAGTGTTTGACGCCAACTTGGCGACATATCGCCAAATTGGCGACAAATTTGGCGAAAAAATTATTCTTTGAATTTGGGTTCAACTTGGCGCTATTGGCGATATTTTGCGAAAAATTTACTGAATGATCTTAAAATCAGCAATATTTAGAAAAATAACCATTGTAAAATATTTTTTGCATTGTTTCGTGGTATATTAGGGGAGTAAATATTTGAATGCTCACCTTGCTCACTCCAAGCACTTTTTTTAACACTTAAGGCAACTACTAAGAAATTTACACGTAAAAGGAAGTAGTGTGGGGTCCATACCAGATTTTTTGGGGTAAATCAGTGTTAATTTCAATACTGACAAAAGTGGTATGAATTGGCATGACCACTTGGCGATATATCGCCAAGCTTTTGGTCGCGAAGTGTTTGACGCCAATTTGGCGACATATCGTCAAGTTGGCGACAAAAATTATTTTTTGAATTTTGGTTCAATTTGGTGCTATTGGCGATATTTTGCGAAAAATCCACTGAATGACGTGAAAATCGGAAATGTTTCGAACATTAATCATTATAAAACATTTTTTGCATTGTTTCGTGGCAAACTAGGGGGTGTAAATGTTTGAATTGTTATCTCGCTCTCTCCAAGCACTATTTTAACACTTAAGGCATCTACTAAGAAACTTACGCAAAAGGAAGTAGTGTGGGGTCCATACCAGATAAGTGAAGTGAAGATACTAAAAATATGCACCGTACTGTAGTGCAAAATGTGTTTTTTTCGGCCGCCATCTGGAAAAATCCGAAAAAAAATTCAAAAAAATAATGTGGTTCAAATGAAAGAAAATTTCATGCTAAAAAGGAATATAATATCCGATATATAAATAGTGAAGATACTAAAAATATACACCCGTAATGTCGTGCAAAATGCGTTTTCTTTCTTTATTTTTTTTTTGGTTGCCATCTTGGAAAAGCGCGGAATTTTTTTTTTAATAAACTGTATCATATGCAGTATCAAATGAAAGGAAATTTCTCATTGAAAAAGGATATCCAATGGAATTTTCAAGAGAAGATAAGGTGAAATAGAGGTGAACAATGGTAAAGCAATTTAGCATGCAACTTGGATTTTGAGTCATTCTAGTTGCAGTGAATAACATGTTCACTAAACTTTCTGACCAGTGCTTCACGCAATGGTAGTGAACAGCATGCCGATTTGACAGATGTAAGGATGGCAAGAGATTTGAAAGATATGAAAAGGTAATACGATTCTTCGTAGAACACAATCTATTTGCTGTTCTTTCATATCATATATGGAACATTTTTAACGGAATAAGAATAGCAGAAGCAAAGTTACTGCAGAAAATGCTGATGTCATTGGAAGAAACATCCAAGATAAACTCACTAGCAAGTGTTTCAAAGATCAAACTAAAAGATATGGAAAAATGACCATATTATTAAATGGGTATAAGAAACCCAGCATAAAAAAATTTGGTGCACAGATTACGCATGAAGAGATCAACAGTTAAAGTAATATTTGATGAAAATTCACCAATAGTTTGAAAAATAAAAAGACAAATTTATTTAAAATTCAGCAAACAAACAACGTTTTGTCAAAATACATGGCGAGTTGTTTTGAAAGGCGGTGTCGATTCAAGTGAAAGGTGGCGCAGAAGCTTCAAAACTAGCCCAGAAACATATGATAGTAGTTGCGGATGAAGCAGATTTTTTAATTCTTTTTCTGTATCATTCATCTAAGAATATTTTAATGAAGTCTGGCCATGCATATCCCTACATTCAATAACTTGGAAAAATGGCTTCAGCTAAGAATGAATTCGACATTGTTCGTAGCCTCCAACAGCAAATGCAGTTAAATGTCATTTATATCCAGTATATTTGCAGTTCTTTATTGGAAAAACCTTGAATCACAGGTTCTTGATCCCACACTTTGGGGATGGCAGTTGGTAGACAGAATTTCACCCGATATCCACAGACTTGATCTCAGCACCAGATAAACTCTTAAAGATAATTAGAACCATTTAACACTACAAAAGGTATGATTTTTATTTATTTATTTATTTAGTATTTACTTATTTTGTGATACTTTTTTCACTTCGGTGTTTATTTTTCTTCGGCTGATGTTGACATTTCTATGGAATGACCCATTAGTCTAAGCCAAAATCACTTTCTTTTTCAGTACGAAATTACCTTTCATTCGATACCACATATGGTATCCCAAGTAGCATCAACTCATCGGATTTCTCTCGGCCGATCATCGAACTCGTCGTAAACTGATCCCGTAACGCACGATGACATCGTTCCAATCAGTATCTGAGCACGGTGTTCGATGAGCTACTTTTCATCGGAAAGCGATATCCTTCCGATCAACTTTCCCGATGAAAATAAGCCGAGCTATATTCCATCGGAAAACAATATCCTTCCGATCAAATTTCCCGATGAAAATATGCCGAGCTATATTCCATCGGAAAACGATATCCTTCCGATCAAGTTTCCCGAAGAAAATTAGCCGAGCTATATTTCATCGGAAAACTAGATCCTTCCGATCAAATTTCCCGATGGAAATATGCCGAGCTATATTCCATCGGGAAACAACATCGGTTCAATTAAATTTCCCGATGAAAATTAGCCAAGCTATGTTTCATCGGAAAACTATATACTTCCAATCATATTTCCCGATGAAAATATGCCAAGCTACAGATTTCATCGGAAAGAGGTCGTAATGATTAAATTTTCGGATGACAATTTTCCCAATCTCAATTTTTTTTTAAATATGCAGTGTTGGTCTCATTAATCGTCGACTTGGTGGCGTGGTGGTAGAGCGTCGGCTTTCCACTCCGATAACTTGGGTTCGATCCCAGAGTTGGCCAGTCGACGGATTTTCGAGATGCGGAAAATCGTAAAAGAATGAATGCTTAATTGTGGGATCGCACTAGGACTGCAAAAGGTTGTGCCTCTACTGAATCCCTATTTGAGAAAAAAAAAAAAAAAAAGAAAATTATCCAAAATTCATCGCCACGGAGCTACACTGCTCGTATATTGTTCCAACTCTCATCGTATTTTCATCCAAAATTGATCCTTAATTTATCGTCACGAGCTACACTGCTCGTATATTGATCTAAATCATATCGTATTTTCATCCTAAATTCATCGCCACATAACAGCACTGCTCATGTATTGATCTAAATTACATCGTATTTTCATCCAAAATTGATCTTAAATTCATTCGGCACAGAACTGCACTACTCATAAATTGCTCCAAATCTCTTCGTATTTCGAGCAAAACTCATCGGATTTTGCTGCTCGGATTCTGTTTGGCCGATGAGACATATTGGAGCAATTCCCGATGAGAACTCATCGGAATCCGATCATCGGCCGATGAGAATTTCATCGGGTTTCGATGAATGGCCGATCATCGGCCGATGAGATTGTACTACTAGGGATGTTTCATGTTTGTAAACAAAATTCACTCTTCCAAGATAGCGACTAAAAAAAGCATTTCTCACTACAGTACGGGTGTATTCTTTTATACTGCTCACTTCAAGTGAAATATCATATGTTATTTTCCTTTTTAGCATGAAAGTTCCCTTCATTTAATACCACACATTATTATTTTTTTTTTTAATTTTTGAATTTGTTTTCGGATTTTTCAAGATGGCGGCCTAAAAAACCACATTTTGCACTGCAGTACGGGTGCATATTTTTAGTATCTTCACTTCACTTGAAATATCTCAAGTTTTATCCCCTTTAGCTTGAAATTTCCTTTCATTTAATGCCGCACATAACTGTTTTGAATTTTTAAAAAATTTTCATAATTTTTCAAGATGGCATCCAAAAAACATATGTCCCGCTAGTACTACTTTTAGTATACTTTTAGTATGTTCATTAGAAGCCTGTTGCCTACCATTTTCAACAGGAATTGTTTCTGTTGCAATTTGTTGGACCCCAAGGTGTTTTTCTGCTTATTTCTACTGCTCAATTGACAGGTCTACTTTTAAAAGATTCGCGTGAACAACAGCAAATAAATAATTAAAAATAACACAATTGTTCGTCTGATTGCCTTTTTTTTATTTATCGTCTGCCAATTTTAGCCTTTTTTCTGTCAATCTTTGTTTTCAAATTAATGTTTTGGAAATAAATCCTTCTATTCTACTGGACCAGTGTTTTAAAAACAATGCCAGGAGTGCGACATTTTTTTTTTTTTTTTGCGCCAGGATACTGACATTTTCATCATTGAAAGTTGCTGAATGGAAATTTATATTTAAGATAAAGGAATATATTTAAGGTAAAGAATGTTATTTTTCACTTCTAACCTCTTAACTCAATTACACAGTACAGGCAGAATTATTATTTTTATTTTATTTAAAACAGAAATGGTGTCCAGGATACTGACATCAAAAATGTTACACACCTCAATTTTGAACTTCAAAATCGTAATGAGAACAGCAGGCAAATCATATCAACAAAATACTCAAGGAATCCAAAGAAGTAATGAGAATAAACATTTCTGTAGTACTGCAGATTCAAGATTAATTATTTTTGCCTTTAATAATTGAACTTATTTCTGGGCCAGGATACTGACATGCAAACCTTGAGACAAACTTTAAAATAATGTACCTTGTTCATTTAATCAGTAAAATGAACTAAAACAATACTATCTTACACTCTTAAATGTGCACAACTCAGTATTACAAATTAAACTTGTGAAATGTACATGAAAAAATTTTAAATAATTTAAGCACACTGGGGAAACAGGTTGGGACACGCAAAAAGAGTGATTTTTGGGTTATTTAAAAATTTTTGTAGAAAAAAATAACTGAAGAATTGTTTTAATTTGAATGAGAAAACATCGGGAAAAGTATTTCTGACAAATAAAAACATTAAAAAACTTTCTAGGTTAAATAATTCTGGTGTTATCCTTCGGAGACATGATATTGTTAGGATTTTGGAGAATCACCCATATAGTTCTATTTGGAAAAAAAAATCTCTAAATTACGGAAGGAAACTGGATTTATGAAATTTGATTGTAATTTACGTAAATCTCATCAATCACGCTCAATCATGCAATCACGATCATTCCGTCAATCACGTTTATTCAACCAATCACCGAGAGATTGAATAAATGACGTGATTGATTGAAATTAATCATAAATAACTTTTGAGCTGAACTTACTCTTTCCGGCCATTAATAATGCTCCCTTATGTAAAGAATCAAAATTAATTTACACCAGTCAACACACTTTCTAGATTCACATACGGATCCTTAAGACTTCGCACATCTCGGTCAATTTTTGTCGTAAAAGAGTGATTTATTTTTAGTTAGCAAGTCAAGAACTTTTTACTAAATGTGATTGCAAGGACTGAGGTGGTGTATAAAAAGTTAAATTTTATGACAATTTCAAATTTTGATTTTTCGACACTAATTTCGTGAACCCAAATTCCTTCCGCAGTGTAGACATTTTTTTCTCAATAGATATTAAAGCCCGCAATGTAGAGATTTTTTTTTCTCAATAGATGTTATAGCTTACCTCTAACGGTTTAGAAATTAGCTATTGCGCTACGATTGGAGTGGGCATCCTGTTTATGTGTGTGCCTGTAATGCTGCTATAGTAGGACAAATATATATGCGGGAACGCACCATTTTTGTGTAAATAGTACATGTCATGTTTCAACAGCTCTGTAGGTATGTATGTATGGATTCATTCATGTAAGTTTATAAGCACTGGAAGGAAAATCTGGAAGCGGAAAATCTTGTGACATCCAAATTGTTCATCTACTAAGGAAACGAACTGGTTTGAAATTTACTTTCATGGTGGTTCCACGTATCCTTCCGTGTATGAAAAAAAAGAAAAAAAAATCGTATTTGAATTCGTTATCTTTTCTAGAACCTGTTAGTTCAGAAGCACATTTTTTGAAAGTTTGTTATGTCCATGCTTTTATCAATCAAACATTTTACTCATTTCATTTCCAAGCTACCTTTGTCTGTGGCACTTTTGTTTTGTGCAATGAACCTGGATTTGGATTCCACCTTGAATAAGTTAAGCTTTTATAAAGATTGTTAAACGTCTCCATTTTTGGGAGGTGACTCTCTTTTCCGCCTTTTATCAAAATTTTCGTTGTGTTCTATTAAAAAATTTCATTGAAGTTACTTCGAATTCGAAACAATGACGATTATTTCTGTACAAAGAAAAAATGATTGCAATCTGTTACAAGAAGCACTGTGTATGAACGAAACTCTATTAATATCTTCGTTTTTGATTTGGATTTTATCGTCTTGATTTTTGATCCTAAAGTCTAGGCTATTTCTGGTGAATTCTTTTTAAATAGCCTTTTCAATTCTACTATTTTTTTTATACTTTTGCTTATAACATATTGAGTATTTGTCTTTCCTTCCAGTGCCTTATTATGTTGTATCTGTGTGCGTATGTGTTCTTTCTTGATTTTTTCAAAACCGTTTCTTTGCAACTTTTTTCTCATATATTCATTTTAGATTCAATACCATTTTGTTGTTGAAACTTTGAAGTGCTAATAATGAAGAAAAATTGGGCTGGTCTTCAGTTGCTAATTTGGCTATTTCAGCGGTGAATAGGCAGAACTGTCACAGTCGCTGTTAAATTGTTTAAAAAAATATCGTTTTTGCTTCCTTCTACTGAGAAATCCCATTGCGACGATTTTTAAGGGACCCCCAAATTTCTTCCCCTGTGATTAAAATTTTGTTACAATTGAATTTGAGCAATGTAATGCAATGGAAATGGGACTGAACTATTATTTCCTTGAAACTAATATTTCGTGGTATTGATATTCCTTGTCTGTGAACTATCCCGCCATGGGGTTTACCTTCACCGTCTTTGAAGTTTTTGAAAGTAACGTATGTTAAAATTAAGAATTAGTAAGTTGCACACATTTTTGTTACGACGAGTAACTTGTATTGCTTTGATACATAAATTAGTTGAGAAGCTGTTAATCTTTTAATGGAAATTCATTAGCTCACTAATAAACTCAAGAGATGAGCAATTATTAGCTTTTAGTAACAATCTTTTCAAAGTTTTGACGCTATAAATTTATTTATTTTATGGAGTATTCAGTTGAAATAAACGAGTGAAATTTCGTAATGGAAGCATAGCCCTTTTTTCAAAGTACATTAATACTAAAAAGAATGAAATAAAAATATGCTTGGAAAGAAAATAGGACCGACTTCATTTGAAAATTGCTTTAAAAAGTAAAGATTAATTTTTATTCGAACACCATCGGCACTACTCTCATATGAAAGTTTTGGAGTCTGAGCAGAAACGAGAGGTAAAATAATGTTTTACCATATTTTGCCAACATTTTTTAAAAAAAGCATTCAAAATCATGAACGGGACATTTGTACCGAAACAATATATGGTTATTAATGCAATATTTGCGAATGCTGTTGAAGAATATGGATCCGTTAAAATGTAAATTTCCAATTGAATTGCAGTTACGTATGATTCTATTTATCATTTTTGCGCCAACTTAAAGAATTTTATTTGAAAGTAGTGTCAATGGTGTTCAAAGGATAAAATTACTTTTTACTTTTCAGAACAATTTCCAACTGAAGTTTTTTTTTTTTTCCAAAAATATTTTTATTAGTTGTCTCTTCATTCTGAAGTTTTGTCATGAATACAAGATTTTAATCAGGATAGCCACTCAATGTAGAAACCGGGAATTCTGAAGGATATTTGAAATACCACTTGAAGCCCTGGAAAACTGAAATTTTTGATCGAGTCTGGAAATAACGACTGACACCTATCATTTTACCGCGAACGTAGTCGCGTGAATTACCACCATTGGGCTTCCTGAGTGGCAACTCTTGAAAAGCTCTTTTCACACGAATACCAACCTTTCTTTTTTCAGAGAAAAGATCGAAAATTTGCTACAGTCGCATACTTTCAGTGCCGTTTTCCTTGAAAATAAACTTTTTTACAGAAAATGCGCCGGTCCCTTCCCCCTCCTCTTAAGCAGTTCTTGTGTAGGCTTCGTTTTTCGATCCAGAATTTTAGTGACGGTTCGAGTTCACAATAATAGACCTGCCAACTCTCCCGTTTCTCACGGAAGACTCGTATTTCACTCCATTGTCTTGATTGTACGTTTCAGTGTTGATTTCTCCCGTTTTACTCCTTTGTAGTTTTTTTTTTTTTTGGAAAATTGAGTAAGACTTTTCATTTGTAAAATATAATTATTCACAGCCCTAATAGATGGCGTGGCTATCAGCGCTGATCTGTACGCAGTAATACCAAAGCTGCATCAATGTACGCCGACGAATACCACCTACTCCAAAACTTTATTGTTTTTTACACATTTTGCGCCGAAGGTGCGTCAAAACGTTCCATTACGGAAACTGCTGTTTCATTACGAATTTATTACTGAAATCTTCGGCTAAAATGACAATATTTTTATTTCTATTTTATTCTCTTTTAAAATCATAAAATAGCATGAAGTGTCATGAGAAAATGTGTGCTATCTTTTTGCATCTGTTGCAGGGTTTGAAAGATTGCCTTTCAGATAATTTCTTGATCGTCTACAAAGCGATAGCTAATTTTTTTGCGCTTTATTTTTCATCCTAACTTTTTTTTTTTTTGAAGAGTTTGATCTTTGAAAAATTGGGCAAAATTTGAAAACTAGCGATTTGTTGCAATTCTCTTTTGCTGAAACGATCATTTTGACTTAGTCGTCATTCTTGTTTTTTACTTATTGGATAAAATCTTCAGTTTTAGCAGACTAAAAAATAATTAAAAATGAGGTATTAAAAAAATCACATAATTAGAAGAAGGATGAGGAAAACAAAAAATATTGCTTTTAACCTGTTACATATTTGACCTCGAAATGATTTTTCTTCGTGACCTGAGTAATGATACCGAAAAGTTTCAAACAAAAATGAAGCATAAGTAATTTGTTTTTAGAATAAAATTTTAAAAGAAAAGTATATATGAAATTTGAAACATGGTTATTATTTTTTGAACATTTTACTTTGATGTTTGTTAAAATGTGTATATTTATTTTATCAGATAAGCAATCATTTAAATTTCCTTAATGGGCTTTTCAAAGATAGTTTCATAAATGTGTACATTTTGAAGTAGTTCATGGTATGTTATTGCTGTTAAATAATTAATGCATATTATTATCTTTTAAAATTAAATTATACCTACTAACACAACAATGAACTGTCAATTCTGAAGCTTGGTAGATAGCAAACCTTTTCCAGGGGGGACCTTTTTCCCCTAAAAAATTTTGCGTCAGAGGGGATGATCAATCGATATAATATTGAGAAATAAAAATCGCACCTATGAAAACCCTTTTCTTTTCATAGTTGAAGAATCTTTAAACAACTACCCTGGAATGGTAACACATCAATATTGAGGTTGTTTTAGTCTTCTTTAAACTAGAAATACTTGACAAAACAGTATTTTTTGTTCATTATAGGCATCGTTTAAATTCTTCCTTGAAGCTTTGACCAGATCTTCTGTTTTTTCTTTGTATAACGTTAGCAATTCTGCAGTTACGATTTTGTTATTAACAGGGGATGAGATTTTCATGGCTTTTGCCTGAATTTAGGCATTTTATGCTTGTTTTTAAAGTTTTCGTTCTTGCTTCACATTTTCAGACCGCTGTTCAATATACTCTATTTATCGTAAATCTGAAAATATTCTGATATTTTTATATTTTTGGAATAATTTCCTTACCCCCCCCCCCTACCCCGATCATCATCTGCCACAATTTCTGCCCTCAACGCATGGTTTAGAAGCATGTCAACGTAGAAACATGTCCCTTGCCGCAAATGGCCTGTTTTTCTTCAGATTTCAATCCTTTTGCATCCTGAAAATATTTCGTTTATTTTGAAAATTGTGATTTCTTACTGTATGCTACCGTAACTCGACTCATTCATTATCTTATTTATTCATTAACAGTATTTTAGTTGCTCGTTCATACCGTGTAACCTTGCAGAAAAAATTAATAATTATAGCAATTCATTATCATTCATGTTTAAAACATTTTGCGATAATGTGAAGTATTTCCATTTCCTTGAAAATTTGTCCAAATTTATTTCCATTCCGAAAGTTAGCTCTTTTTCAAAAAAAAATCAGATTGTTGTTTTTTTTTTTTTTTTTTTTTTTTTTTTTAAATATAATCCATGTTATCTTATCTTATCTTATCGGAGATATTAACCAGGGCTGGGGCGAAGCCCCATTTTCCTGACTTCGTGAGCAGGTTGGAACAGAAAAAAGTGTAGAGACTTACAATACATGTGAAAAAGAAAAAGAAAAGTAAAAAGAAAAAAAAAAAAAAAGGAAAAAGAAAAAAAGAACGTCTTCAGGGCCACACTAAAAATATTTAAAAGGAGAAAAAATTGGAAAAAATAAAAATGGGAAAGAAAACACATTGAATTTTTTTGTTGGGGAAAACCCGTTTTTTTTTTTTTTTTTTTTTTTTTTTTTTTTTTTTTTTTTTTTTTTATTTAAAGAAAGATGCTAGAACACCCATAGCGGACAACGCAGGGACGCAAGGTGGAGGCCAGTTAGGGGGGAAACAGATTTTCATACATTAGCTGGGGGTTTGGCAGGGGATTGTTTTTCGTACTAAGAGTATCGAAGCTGAGGAGCCTACAATGAGAGGGGTATTTATGGGTGGGATTTTGGAAATTATTGTAGTTGTCTTGTTCTCTGATTAGGGGGTTGGGGTGGTTTGCAAGTTTCCCAAAGAATTTTCTTGCTTCGTAGATAACTTGGTGGGAAATCGAACGTATATTTGTATCACGGTGGATGTCCCTCCCTTTAATGAACCAGGGGGAGTTTGTAATTTGGCGTAGGATTTTGTTTTGGACAGTTTGGATGTTTTGGAGATGCTTTTTAGCGGTGAAGCCCCAGATATAAACGGCATGTAGGAGGACAGGGCGGAGAATGGAGATATACATAAGTCTTTTGCTCTTGAAGGGGAGGTGGGAGTATTTGTTTAGAAGGGCGTACATTTGGTAGGTTCTAAGAGTGGTTTTATCAGTGAGGTTCTTTTTGTGGGTGGAAAAGCTGAGTTTCTTGTCAAAAGTGATACCGAGATACTTTATCTCGGAAGAATAGGGAATGACGGTTTTATTAATAATGATAGGCTTGGGATTTTTGGCTTCGCCTTTGGAAAAGAAAATGGCTTGGGTTTTGCCCGTATTAATCAGGAGCTTCCAGTTATTGTACCAGTTTTCAATTTCTTTGATATGTCTATTTATCCTCGTCCTGGCAACGTTGCGTGCCCCGTGCTTTGCAGTAATTGAAAGATCATCAGCGAAGAGGGAAAGGGAGGTGTGGGGGTTAAGGGGGAGGTCTGACATATAGATAGAGAAAAGGGTGGGCCCCAGCACGCTACCCTGTGGGACTCCAGCAGTGATGGGGAAGATGTTTGATAAGGATGAGTTTATTTTGACTTGGAACGTTCTGTCTTGAAGATAGTTGTAAATGATGAAGATGAGATAGGGGGGGAAGTTGAACTTAATAAGTTTGTAAATAATACCAAGGTGCCAAACCTTGTCAAAGGCTTTGCTAATGTCTAGGAAAACCCCGACTGTATATTTTCTCTGATTGAAACCTTCAATGACAAAGTTTATATTTCTTAGGAGTTGGTGCATACTTGAGTGCTTCGGCCTGTAGCCGAATTGCTCGGGCTGGATAATGTTGTTGGTGTCACAAAAATGCATTATCCGGCTTTTGATTATTTTCTCATAAATTTTGCCTAGGAGGTTAAGGAGGCTTATTGGCCGATAGTTTTCCGGTCTATTTAGAGGGGTATTTTTCTTATGAATGCAAACAACTATTGCGTGCTTCCAGGTTTTTGGAAAGTAGCACAGTCGGATGCAGCTATTGATAATCTTGGTAATATTTGTGACAACATTTAGGGGGGAGTTTTTGAGCATTTTAGCAGTGATTTTGTCGTTTCCGGAGGACTTTTTGTTGATCAGATTTTTGATGATATTATTTATTTCTTTGGGGGTGCAGAACTCCTGGGTGGTGGGGGGTGAGTTACTGCAGAGGTAACTGTAAACTGCGGGGGGGACTTCCGTGTCAAGGGGGGATGAGAGGTTGCTTGCAAAGGTGTCGGCGAAGCTTTTTGCAAAGACATTCGTTTTGTCAATTTCATTGGTAATGGTGCCATCAGGGGTGGAGAGGGAGGGGATTGGGGTTTTTGGGTCTCTAAAATTTTTAGCTAACTTGAAGAGGGTTTTATTGTCTTTCGGGAGTTTGCCTATGAATTCATTCCAAGAGTGTGTTTTGTACTCTTTGATGAGGGTTTTGATAGTGCTTGTTAACTGATTTAGCTCAGTTTTATGAGGGGGGTAGGAAGTTTCTCTCCAAAGCTTCCTGAGCCTGTTTTTCTTTTTGATGATTCTTCTAATGTGATTTGGGAGGGTTAGGGGGGGGGAGGAAGTGTTTTTGGTTGTGGTGCAGTGCTTGTAGGTAACCAAAAGGGAATCCGTAAGGGAGGTGATCTCGTCGTCTATTTCGTTGATGGTGTCAACTTTGGGGTTCCCTTTAATTTTATCATGGAGCAAGACGTAGTACTTATTCCAGTTGGTGGTGGAGATCTGATAGCTATGCTTTGGGAGACTGGTGGTGGTGGAGAAGGTCAGGGAAACAGGGTTATGATCAGAGGAGAGAAGATTTTCTGAAATAATGATGTGGGGGAGACTTAGGTTTGTTATTGCAATATCCAGGGTGGATGAAGAATAAGAGGTAAAACGGGTGGGAGAGGAGGGGGCAAGAATATGGAAATCATTCGTTGTGGCAAAATTGTACACCTGTTCTCCTCTATTATTTTGTTGTCCTACGTTCCAAAGTTTGTGTCTGGCGTTGAAATCGCCGAAGATGACAAAATCAATGTTCTGGTTGGTGAGTTTTTTGAGTTCATCGGGGTCAAAATTTTTTTGAGGGGGGATGTAAATGGAGCAGACGTTGATCCTGTGATTTTCCAGGGTGATTGTAACAGTGGTGGACTCGAAGCTTTTGGAGTTGAGGTCATTTTCAAAATGGGGGATGCTCCTGTGAACATAAATTAGGGTTCCTCCACCCTTGCCAATAGCCCTATCGTTCCGATGACAGACATAATTTGGGATGTTGGCTCGCGCAGCGGCCTTAAGGTGGGTTTCCTGCACGAGTATTACATCCGGGTTTTTGTTTGCGACGAAGTCGCGGAGTTCACAAAGTTTGGAGATAAGACCATTTGCATTCCAGGAAACAAACCTAAGGCCGTTGCGCAGAGCCATGTTTAATAAGCTGGGAGAAAATAAGCTGTAGTGCTTTCATATTTTGAATGGTGCTTTGAATCATGTTTTGAAAAATGGTATTAACTGCTTGCAGGGTGGGATCATCCGTATTAAGATCAGGGGTGGGAAAATTAAGGTTTTCAAGGGTGATTGGGGGGGAATCAATGGTTTCATTGTTGTTTATTCTAGCGCTATTGAGGATTTCGGCTGCTTCTTTCCTAGCTTCCCAAACATTATTGGTTTTTGTTTTTATTTTAGGGCGAAGGGGACAGTCGAGAGAGTTAGAGGTGTGGGAGCCATCACAAAGTGCACATTTAGGGGCTTCGTCTTTGGGAGCAGTGCAGTTGTAAGTGAAATGGTTTTGCCCGCATTTTAGGCATTTGGGCGTTCTAGTGCAACATCTGCTTGAGTGCCCGTAATTCTGGCATCTGAAACACTGTGTGATTCTGCCTTCTTTTTTTTTCAGGGGTTCTATTTTGACCCTAAAGTGGGATATTAAGTCAACATTATATATCTCCTTGTTGGTTTCGTTTTTAGGGAGATGAACCACAAAAAGGGGCATTGGGGATTGTTCTTTCCCTTTTTTCATTTGTTTGACCTTATTTATAGTGAAATTTTTTTCATCAACTAAGTCATTTATTATTTCGTCAGTTTCCGTGTCGATAGGGAGCCCTCTTATAACTATAATAAGGTCCCTGTCATCGTTTAGGGGGTGGGTGTGGGTTTCCATGTTTTTTTCGTCAGCATATTTTCTTATTTTTCTGTAATCCTCAGGATTTGTGGGAAAAACTTGCAGTGTTGGTTCTTTGGTTTGGAAATTTCTTCCCATCCTGCCAGTTATCTTTGAGCCTGTCAGGGCTGACAGTTCTTTTAGTAAAGCCATTTTTCCAGGGGGGTTGTAGAAACTTATTGGGGGGATGTGCGAGGAGTTGGAGTTTCTGTAGGAGTTGCTTTTGGCTTTCTTTTCAGCCTGATGTTGGCTAACAGGTGGGTCGTAATCATTTTCATTTCCCTCGAGGGGGGTTTCGTCTGTCAGATTTTCATAGGAGTTTTTGGTTGGGAGGGGGGGGTATTCAACAACTTCAATATTTTTAGCAACTTTGCTAGGGTGTGGCTTTATAAAGCCTTCATTATCATCATCACTCTCATTTAGAAATCTTTTTTGACTTGTAGTCTTGAGTGGGGAGTTGATTTCAGCATTTCTGATGTCAATATCGGGCCGAGCGGCCGAAGCTAGGTGTACATTTATGCAATTACATTTGTCAGCTATAACATTAATAAGATTGTTAATTTGTTTAAGTTCCTTATAGCGTTTAGCATCTATGTTAATGTCAAAAGCATTTTGCATGGTAACTAGTTTTTCCTTGATTATTAAGCATTCATCAATAGTTCTAGCTCTAGAAATTTCATTAGTGAATTTTTTACAGTTCCAACCATATCTGCTCAACAAAGAGGAAAATGGAGGTTCACTTACCCTGGGCTGGTCCTTTCGATATCCCATCGCTAGAGAATTATTTCCCGTATCTCCAAGCTCGTTTGTTTGCGTTTCCATATCGTCATCATCTGAATCGTCACCACCGGCATTCCAATGTTTGCCTTCGCTCATTGTGAGACAGTATGCAAGCCACGTGCTCCACTAGGCCTTTCGACGGGGTCGAGCCTCCGCCAAACCACCGAAGAGAGATCCCAGTCCGCGAACGGTAAGGAGCTAAGCGAGGGGCCGGGGAAACCGGTCCCGATCAGTAGGAAAGAGAACAACACGTCCGCTCTGGACCGTGTCGCAAGGGGGAATGATGAATCCATGTTAATTCGTTGACTTAAGGTGATTGAGTGACTCTTCTGATTTTAAAATTTCAGCAATTAATTATCCCTTTCGAAAAATGTTATCTGAAATCTTGTCTTAATGCGCCGAGAATTTCAATCCTATTGCTTCCTGTAAAATATTTGAACAATTTTGAAAATTGGAATCTGTTGTAACACATGCTACCAGATTGTCTAAATATGACTGTGGTGTAGTGATTAGTTAAGAAAAGAGATTGCGTTGTGTATATAAATTCTGTTGGACGAAAACTGAAAAAAATGTTAATTCGTTCTGCTGAAATATAATTTACAGGAATCTGGTAATAAGTACGAATAGCTCGGGGAGAAAATATTATCAAATCGATAAAACCATACAAGAATAAAACTTTATCTTTTACTCATGAATCAAAAGGGTGAGTGACCCGTGATAATTTGGCAAAAGTATCCTCAAGCAGCACCAACTCATCGGCTTTTGCTTGGCCTTTCATCGAACTCCTCGTAAACTCATCCCGTAACGCACGATGATATCATTTCGATCAGTATCCGAAAACAGTTTTCGATGAGCTACCGCCGAGCTACATTCCATCGGAAAACGAGACTAACGATCAAATTTTCCGATGAAAACTAGCCGAACTATATTTTATCGGAAAATTATACTCTTCTGATCAAATTTCTCAATGAAAATATGCCGAGCGTTATTTCATCAGACAAAGAAGTAACGATCAAATTTTCCGATAAGAATTTTCCCAATTTCAATGTTTTCGGAAATATGTGTGCAAAGTACTCAGGGCCGAATTTAAGGGGGTGGGTTTTTTGGGTTCAAACTCCCTCTGAATAATTTCAAAACTATTCCAAAAAATGGATTGAAAATGCCCTATTTTTGCTGAAAATAATATTTTCATTTTCTTATTTACTTTTCAGTTTTATTTGAAGAACGAAATTACCATTGAATAAAAGTACAAAGTAATTGATTAATATATAGTATTTATCTTGATTGTAGTTTTTGCAAACATAAT
>JAXGGA010000774.1:0-190211 GCA_038373865.1 Uloborus plumipes
TGTCGGTATGCGGGAAAGTAGGTTCAGTTCTTGACTGAACTTCTTGTTACTACATCATTCACTTCATCAAGTGGACACATTTTTAAGCGTTCTTACTAAATTTATTTATAACTTAATTGTAATTCTAAATAAGCTTAAACTACACTTTTTAACAAAACATGACCTGCCCTTAAAAATAGTAATACGTTTATCCACAAAATGTTGTACGTTTAAACGTAGCGGAATGCATATAATCATTCGCAGTTGTTTTCTATAATCAATTCACAAATTATTGCCGAATGAATAACACCCACCCGGTATTCACATTGCCTGATGTTGTGTGCTTTATGACCTACACTTTAAAACATTTTACAGTAACTTTGCTGTAATAAACTGTAAAATTGCTAATTTTACAGTAGTAGAGTGTAAAATTGCTAGTTTCACAGTTTATTACTGTGCATTTTACAGTTTTAAATTGGAACGTCTGCCGCCAGTATTATACTGCTGTTTTTACAATATAATACAGCTAGTTTTATGATAGTATTGTTAATTTTACAGTAATAAACTGTAAATTTGCTATTTTTACAGTTTATTTCTGTGCTTTTACAGTTTCAAACTGGAAACTTAGCTGCCAGTATTATACTGTAAAAAACAACAACCTATTTTTTACAGTGTATGCCACTGGACGGTAAGTGCAAAAATTAAAATTTATACTCTGCGCCAAGATACAGATACTCGAAGAGAGACTAACCGTGTTATAGTTTACCTCAGGAACAATTGAAATTCGTCTTCTAACAAAAAAATCAATTAAAATCAATCAATTATCAATTTAAAATCAATTCAAAGAAAAAAAAAAAAAAAAAACGTTATTGATAAAATCAAGCATTGTCAAAACGCCTTCCTAGAGAAGCGTCCTGGTTTATTGACACTTTTGTAAGCAGCTAGTATATGAAGTAATTCATTTTGATATTTTTTAAGGAAAAAGAATGCAATAGAGAAAGTGACTGTTAGTTGATTAAACCTCACTACCTTTCTGAATCCCAAGCTTTCATATATCTTCTTTTTTGGGACTATTTAATCACATGTTTCCAGTTGCTTAGACTGCTCCCGAAAACTCGTTTATCTTTTTTTTTTCTGCCAACAATATTCAGATGGACTAGAGACGCTGTTAGGTTAGCCCATAAAACAAGGGACCGGTAATATGAAACTAGCTATTTATAACCGACTTCAAAAAGGAGGAGGTTCTCAATTCAAAGCGTGTGCTTTTTTTTTTTTTTTTTTTGTTCGCACATAACATCTGATCTACTGAACCGATTTAGACTATTTTTTCTAATCGATAGGAGATGGTGTAACTTAGGTACCACGTACTGATATGACGATATTTGTTCACTAGAAAATAAGTTATGATTGAAAAACTAAAATTTCATGTTATTTAAAACAATATGTACTATCGTAAATCCGTACTTCAATGAGCAACCCGATGGTCAAGTCGTTAAACGCGTCAGGTTGAAGTTCCTGATGGCATGAGATCGAGTTCAGGTCTGCAGAGATTTATTTGTACAGCAGCATGGCTTTTTAACTATATTTTGATTATTTTAAGTACATTTACACTAAAAAGAATGAAATAAAATATTTTTGAAAAAAAAAAAAAAATAGAACCGATTTCAGTTGGAAATTACTCTAAAAAGTAAAAAATAATTTTTTTCTTTAAACACCATCGAAACCACTTTTAAACATAAGTTTTGAAGTCGGCGCAAAAACAATGTATAGAATTATATGCAACTACAATTCAACTATAAATATAAATTTTAATGGATACATTTCATTGATTACCACACATTCGTGTAATGGTACAAATATTCTGCTTTTAATTTTCAATGGTTTCTCTGAAAAATATTGGCAAAATATGGTTAAATATCATTTTACCTATCGTTTTTGCGCCAACTTTTTTTATTATTTATTGTGTTCGTTTCAAATTCATTAGTATCAGACTAACGCGTTTTTCGCGTTTAATTAAAAAAAATACTTAGAGAAGTTTTCAGGAGCAATCTAAAGTACTAGAAAATACGATTACTATTACTCCCAATAAAAAAAGATGCATTAAAGCCTGTGGTGCAGATCAAGCAATAGTCACTTATTTTTTAAAAATATAGGATTAAAAAATTTTTATTATTTTGAGTTTTTTTGAGATTTATTTTGAGATTTATTTTGAGTTTTTGATCTTGAAATATTATATGTTAATAATGACATTTTCTAGAAAGTTGCTCCTCGTAAATTACACATTTTAAATATTTATTTATGATTCAAAAGTATATATTTTTCAGCAAAAAAACTTCACCCTATTGGTTTTCAAGTATATAGTAGGCAACTTTATTGAAAAGGGACTTCGAGTCAATCAGTAGTGTAAGAAAAAACTGAGCAACATTTAAATGAACATTGAGCAAAAATACTTTAAATCCCAATTTAAGGGCGATTCTCTGTAAACTCGTCATTTTTCACACGAAATCTGTCCAGGCAGGGTTTTTTGAAATGTTCGTATAATTATAATACTATTGCTTAGAATATAAATCTATTACTTTGGTTTGAAAGAGGGCCAATTGAAGTTTGTGTTTTTCTGATAAATCATGATAGGGGGTAAGTCCCCCGTCTAGTATAACTAGGCAGGGGACTGTGCCAGGTGACTGTGTTTTTGCTCTTTGTTGCGTAATATCTGCAAAACTATTGGAGCATAATTAGTTACGAGACTACCTATAAATTTAGGCACACATCGTGGACATAATAACTAATATGTTTTATAATTAAATTAATTGACATTAATAAAATCACTTCCCAGAGGACTGTTTTCGTAACGACCCTGATGCATACTTTCATCACAAATGTGGCTCTCAAACTAAGCAAAGTGGTGTTTCAACACCGTTCTCGGCGATTTCGGCAAATTCACACTGATTACTTTGAAGTTCATGCCAAAAAGAAATTGCAAAAGTTATAGATTTTTCGTATTACAGCTTTGAATTTGTTGCAGGGGACTGTTTGAAAAAACTCCGGACAGAATTTACATGACAATTTTAAGTTTTAGAAACACGTAATTATACCTTATTTCATAAGAAAAATATAGCTTCATTATTCTATTTTTAGACATTAATTACCAAATTTATGTAGTGTTAATAGGTTTTTTGAAATACTATCTTTAACAGTTAGACTATGGGATTGGGACAGCCAGGGGACTGTGTTTTTGGCGCTTAGATAATTTCTAGAAAAAAAAATTAAATTGTTATCACTCCAAATGCAATTGGGCCACAAAGTATTAATGCTTTACTTGTATTAAGAGCGATAATTATTTTATTACACTTTATTATTTTTAAAATAATCGGTCCGGACAGCCAATTACCAGTTTACAGAGAATCGCCCTTAAAAGAAAGCTTTCTTTCCAGATTGATAAAGCAGATGGCGCTGCGCCTAGTAGTCACCATCCTATTTAATGGATTTCATTCATCCGTAGCCTACGAGGAGGCAAAGGACCACGAGTTCAATTCTCTTTATTATTTTTTTCTTTGCCAAAGCTGGGGGGGGGGGGACTCTGGCGCAGACTGCATAGTGAAATTTTAGGCTGTATTATTTTCTTTTTTTTTTGGGGGGGGGGATCTTCGTGGTATTTGGGAGGGGAGTACACCATTGTTTTTGGGGGATGGGCAGTCCTGTCTTTGCTATTTAGAAGCTGCCAATAAATGTTACATTTGTCCCTAAAGTTTTTGACATTCTCCTTTTTTGTCACACATAGATTCCGTTTCAGCCTAGGATTTTCACTAAATTAGAAACTATTATGCTTCTTATTTTAACTTACTGAAAAATTCGAAAAAAGTTCTTTAGTGCAGTAAACAACTCTTTTGAATGACATAGAAAAAATTAAGGGTGTTCATTCTCTTATTTGACAATTGATGTGAAATCTTTTGAAATGTTTTCAAAGTCAAAAAGCTTTGAACATATTTCAAGATATTTAATTTAAAAATGAAAACAAAGGATACAAAACCCGGATCAATATAATTTTGTGTCAAATTTCTAAGCTGCACGTGCTATGGCTTCATCAGGGCTTGAAACAGACATGACACAATTTCAATTTCTTTGACAGAACTTTACTTTTTTTTTTGTATGCATAAATAACAAGTTATGAGGAGTGCTTCGTACTCACATTGTAAAAATATTGCGTACAGGGTTTCGGTGTTGCTGGAACGTGTATTCAATAAGAGAAAAATTGACCTTCACACTGTGTGAAAAAGCTTAATTTTACCCGATGGTAAGAATACCTTAAGTCAAAGCCTTTTTTCTTTTATCTGGAGAAAAGTAATTTATTAAAAATGCAAAGTTGCAAAAGTTGAAGGGCTTGGGAGATGAAGGGGTTAGCGACAAAACAGAAATTGCGAATAATTTAAGTTCAAATTTTTACTGTTGCAGTTGTTGCAGCTTTTTTGTTTTCGGGTTTGTCGTAAGTGTGCGTTTGAAATTTGTCGAATGATATCTACGTTTTGATGTACCAAATTTTATTTGTTTACCTGTATCCCTTGCTTGCCATTGTCAAGAGTTCATTTTTCAAAATGTAACTTACTCCCTTCATCCTCCAAAGCCCTTCAGTTATGAAAAGCAAAATTATTTTCACTCAATGTTTTTTATTTGTGAAGCTTCTTTTTATGATAATTAAATAATCATGAATAAGTTTCAGTAAAGAGCAAAATAAAATAATTAGGAAGGAATTTCTAAAAAATGAAATGGCTCTTAGGTTAAACATCGATTTAAAACAACCGAACTATCGTAGCTTCACTACATGACAACAACATTTTACCTACAGCAATTGGTGTCATTAAAAATGTATTCTCTGCAAAACAAAATGCGAAACACAAATTATATTATACTAGTGTGATTAAAGAGTTGTGCTTTCAATTACTACTCTTTCAGTAAAAAAAAAAAAACAATAAAATGAACTGTAAATGTAAGCATGTAATACATTATTAATGATTTTATACTTTATACCTGTACTTATTACAGTATGTTGAACATAACATTGAATATTGATTCAGTTTTTTCGTACATCACGTTCCTATTTCCCACTCCTAAAAACTCTCAAAACAGAAACTAAATAAAAAATATAATTGACGTGTTCAAAAATTTAATTTACTGATCATAAAAAACAAAAAAACTCTCTAGTATGTAGTAGCTTAATGGTTGTTATTTGAGTAACAATGATGTGAAGTCCTCTGCTTTAATGCATCTCAACCTTAGCGTCTACTGAAGCCAGCATATTGCTATGTTAGTACATATTACGATAAGATATAGGTTATATTCTCGGTCGAGGACATTTTTATTGACGGTACATCGTATCTTCTCAGCTGATGGTTTACATATACAAAAACCTACATAGTGATTTATACATTTCGCTTCGTGCTTGTTAAAATGGCGTCGTATAGTTTCATATCTTAAAGTTAATTAATTATTTTCTAATAAGAAGATGCTTGCCGTGAATTAGGAACGAGATGAAAAGAAATAGGGTATTTAGCACTAAGTGGGTTTCAAGCAGCTACAAAACACTGCAAAATATGACAATCATATTTTTCATTACGTTGCCACTTCAAAAACTTACAAAAAAATCCAATTTTTTTAAGTACACATTTGGATTTACCCCCCCCCCCCCCCCCCCGAAATTTCTGATTTTTTATTTGACCTAGGGATTAGGTGTTACCGCTCTAGAAGTGATTATGTATAAAAAAACTGCAATTTCGATTCACGATGAAAAATCAATGGTTTGACATATTTGGTAAAAATACCATCAGAGTTACAGAATGTTTCAAGGTGAAAAAACTGACCTGACTTTAATTGCTAAAGATCAATTTTTTATACTGTATGATTTTATGATTTGTAAAAATAAAATTATTGCTAATACCATAAATAAAAATTTTCAGAGCCGGGTGAGTTAAGAGATAGCAAAACTTAGAATTACGAGATAGCGCTGATTGTAATATTGATAACCCACAGCTTTTATAGGATTTTTAGTTGTCACGTCGAATAGCTTTTGTTACAGGTAAACTAGAGAAAGAAGACTATTTAGACAATATAATGTTAATAAGTTAAAAACCATCCAAGAATTCAACCATTCAAAGACACATTTAGAATCTGCCGGATATCTCTAGACTTCCATTAAACATGTTTTCAGCTTTGCCTTTTTCAACAGCAAAATAGGAACACGGATTAAGCTGACTTAACAACATTATTGGCTAACGAGCGTCTTTACTCTGGTTAAATGTGTCAAATTTAATGCGCATCAATACTAATGGACCACTAATTTATCAATTTCAGTCAAAGAGAAACGTATAATCGTGGTTAGAAAATCAGAGCTCGGTAGCTGATGCGCAAAAACAGAACGAATCTGCATTTGAACATATTGAACGAGAGGTATTTTTTCAAAAAATAGTAAATTCTTAGAGCATATTTTCTATGTTTAAGTCCAAGTTATCCATCATTCCTTCTCTTAACGTACATTTCATACTATCTCATTTTTTAATACAGTGTACTAAATTCTATTCACTCAACTGCAGCACTGGATTGAACAACCAAAATGAAAATTACAATCTAATTACATCCCAGCTTATTTTAATTTAAAGATAACGCTTTTTGAAACCACTTACCGTTACTGTAGCCCATTATTTATAGCGACTGGTACATAAATTAACGTTGTTAGTCCATATAATGTAAAAAATGTTATTAAACGTCCGTTAGAGCGTCTGCCAGAAACTGAACCGTTTATTTCAAAATCAACTTCTTACCTTTTCGCAATGCTCAAGATCAAAATTATCGAAAACAATTGCTGTTGTTTAACAATTTTGCATTCCTAGAGGCAAATTATTTCTACAGGATTTAATTACATGGTGATGAAAATGCCGTAAATAAATCAGAACCGTACACAAAAGGTAGTCATTGTGATTTTTTTTTTTTTTTTTGAAAAAAAGTAGAAACCGCGGAAATTTTCCACGAAATCCAAGAGGAGAACGTAACTCTAAATCTTAAACAAGGCAGAACCGAACCAGAACTTCAAAATTTTCTCTTATTAATTACTAAATAAAATTGAAAACTAACTTATTTTGAAATATTTTTTAAAGCATTTTGCCATTAAATGTTATGCAAGTCCAGCATTTTTTTAAAAAAATTGTAATCATTAGAATTCCGTTATTTTCTTGATCACTTTTTTAAATGAAGCACAGCCTGTTGAAATTATTTTAGTATCTTTTATTCTGACTATAAAGCTTTCAATATGTCACACATTTGCGTTATAGCGACCTTTCGTAATACCGACGGATTTTATTAAGACGACAAGGGCTGTGGTAATAACGTTGACATTATTATTACTTCAAGTATTATAATACTCTGAGAATATTATAATACTAAAAATTATAACTGTGGCATATGACAAGTAATCATGTAGCCCAAGGGTTAAATTTTACTTACAGAATGCATAGATGCTTACTTTTTAAGTTTTATTGGTGTGTAATAAAGGTCATTGAGTAGTAATTGGAATTTAGGTAAAACGTATATTCACATTTTCCATCAGAAATGATTGAAGTAGAATAATTATAAAGGTCTAATCACGAAGAATGAAGCTCTTCTTTTTTTTAACTGGTACATAATTGCTATTTAATTCAAGTTGATTATATTCTAAAACTAACCCTCAAAAGGTTTATTTATTAATCCTTGCAGTTAGTCATTCTGGGCAAAAACACTTCTTACAGACATGTTTATTACATTCAAAAGAAAAAAAAATATAATTATATAAAATCAAATGTAAGCAACTTGACTCACGGTTTGTATAGTTCTCATATCAGAAACTTTATAAGAATTTCTAAGTATCACTGTAGCATAAAATTTGAAAGTTAAAAATAATTCAAGGCCTCGGTGGCGCAGTGTGATTGCAGTCATTCTCGTAATACCACGGCAGCGGGTTCGATTCTCGCCCCGTCCTGATTGTTACTTCCCTCTCAGTTAGTTTCTAAGTAAGGAATAAAGACTAAAGATCCGTGCTTGTTAAATTATTGTTAAAAATGTTTTATTCCTAAATCGAGGTAAATTATTTAGTAATATCAATTTAACTTTTAACCACAAACATATGTCTTACGTTTTTTCTTCGAAAATAAAAATCGAAGAAGAGAACTAAGTGCAAAAGAATTGATTTCGTCTTCTGCGCAGCTCCAAAATTGATGGCACTCAGCAGAACTTTTTTTGATGCAAACTGTAGGAAATTTTCTAACTAAAGTTTATAAACAAATAGTGATTATCTTTAACAACATTATAGGAATTAAAAAAACTGCTTTAAGGTTAAAGTGAGAAAAATATTTTTGATATATATCCTGTTTATTTCAAAAGTGTTCTTGAATTGAAGTGCGGGTTATATTTTTGTCAAAGACGTTAAGTAAATTTGAAACTTATGTATGCCTTTTTGAATGTTGAAAATGAAGACAGCAACAGCCAGGATGAATTCGTTGCTCCTTGCTCTTGTAGTGAACAGCATGCATTAAAAAATAAATTAGCTTCCTTGTTCCGTCATTCAGAAAATTGCAACAGATCTAAAGAACTAGTTAAACTACAAAACTACCAGGTAATGCGTAGCTTTTATAATATAAGTAAAAATATTTGAGTGTTAACGTATGTGTACAAGTATAAAAAATGATTGCTTTTATTTTGATCGAGAATAAAAATTATGGTAAGAGGACCACTCTGTATGTCTTTGATTGCACTAATGTAAAGTAAAATAAGATCATCTGGTATAAATTCAGCCAATTACAGTAAGCCATTTTTTGTATGTAGTGTAAAAAAAGTACTACTAATAGCTGTTCGATTGATCTAATTTCTAAAAAAGTAAGCTTCGATAAAAATTCTTCGTAAGTACCAACAATGTAGGATATAAATGCACAGTTTGCAAAACGTGCGTCGAAAACTACATACGCGTTATTACAGATCTAAGAAAATACAATATAGTTCAATCCTTGAGCAAAGATTTGGAACTGAGCATCGAACTTGTGTATAAATTGTGTTTTTCTCTCCCTACCAATATTTGGCTTTAACTGGATTCAAATATAATTCGATCAAATAATTAAGAAATATCTGTCTTTTATATCAATATGCATAGACAAACGATAAAATCAGAAATGTAAATTCTGCCGAAGACTCCTGTAGATTTCCGTTAGTGTTTTAGTCTATATCGTTTATAGCTAGTAGTTAAGAAAAGTTAATTAAAATGTACACAGCAATGGATACTTTTCGTATTTACGCAGGTTATTTCCCAATTGTTTAAATCAAATGCTACTTTTCGTATTTACGCAGGTTATTTCCCAATTGTTTAAATCAAATGCTATTTTTCTTGTGCGGTATTAATAAATTGAAAATCGTATACCCTTTCTTGATGATGTATATTCTGCAGTTACTTTGGCCACTTAGCTAAACTGTTTTTGATTTACTTCGTGACTGTTTTCAGTTTTATGTGTTTCAGAAATTGCTAGGAAGTATTATTTGTCGTTTATTTGCATTTAATGCTAGTTTTATGTCGAAAACTCTAAAGTAATAAAGAGCGATTTTTTTTCGGATAATTGCTTTGGGGGTGTAATTGAGTTGGTGACACTTATAAATTGTCTTATAAACTATACATCGCAGCTACCATCAATGGTAAGCTGTGAGTTATTTACTTGATTGTTAAAAAGGTTTTGGTATTGAAAGTTGTAAAAAATAATTTAGCTTCAGAAATATCTAATTATACACCAATACATATTTGTTGAACTAGCTTGTGGTTACACGGCATAAATAGTCTTTATATAGTTTGCTTAATGATTTCAAATGATACAATGTTAGTGCTTTCTCTAACAATCATTTTTAATGAAAATTTTTAGTCATACACAAGGCACTAATGTCATATTTGGTTTCTTAATTGCTCAATAACATTTGCTATTTGTATGTTATAACATAGGTTGTCGTATTGTTATTTTTCTCGTAGCTTTTTCGATATTTTTTGCCTCATTATAAACGAGTAACTCTCAAACAATTTTAAAAAATAGGATAGAGTACTAGAAATTTTACATCTAAAATTAAATATTTCCGAGAATCAATGAGTGTCCTCAGTAAATATAATTTTTTTTTTGTTTCCAAAAGATATCTAAAGTTAGTTGAATCTAAAAAAATGCACTCAAAATGTACAAACGAAAGTAATGTATTTGTCTGTTCGGTTTAAAAGAGTGAGAATACCAGTACCTGACAGAGGCAACATTTTTTTAAAAATAAATTTACCTGATGAGTCCCAAAACAATTTTAAAATTCATTTTTACAGTGATGCAATAAACATTTCAGATGTATTTTTATCGGAACTTAAAATGTTCTGCAACTGTTTATGATTGTCTTAAAAAAATTAGTTTTGACATGGACGGATATTGATGTCTCAATGCAAGTTAGTATGGTCTTATATAAGTTGTACATATAAACTTAAGGTTAACTCAATACAATATAAATTAGGTTCAACCAATCGCCCGTTAATTGTAACTGTTAACGATAACTAATTTTCCTAAACAGCAAGTCAGCTGGGTATGATACGTAGTTAAAAATTTTATTTATTATCGGGGGGGGGGGGGGACTTCTCTTTGTTACTGTTTATTTAAAACCTTATTTTTGAAACTGCACTTATACCAAATACTTTCGCATTTTTAGTGCCTCAAAGAATTAGGGGCATTTAAAGACATGAAAAACTTACATTGGTCGCGATATTCATCATTAATTTTGTGTGTCTTTTTTTACAAGTTAATAATTATATCACAAAAATAACCTTTCTTTCCTGTACAGATAATACATAAATGTAACCTGTTTTTTTTTTTAATTTATTAATTGTTATTTTTTAAATATTTCTTACCACTTTAAAGTGATGCTCCGAACAGTTTAATGTATCTAACTACAGCTAACTCTATTTTTATATTAAACTCTGAATTTTAAAGCAAATTTTTCACTATAGCACTGTTTTCACTGAAATAAAACTGCTTTTGGGTTGCTTTAGGGTCTCCGAAATTCGCTTATCATTCGCTTAGTATGTTTGTTCTCAAGGATGTTTCTTCTAGCATTTGTGACAACACCATATTTTCCTTCCAACTTTAACAGTATGCCATCATTTTAAAGATTTTGTCCTCCGCTTTTAACGAAAAATAATTAAACAATTCGCATTTTGGTTGTTTTGTTATTAAAACTATTGCATTCTGTTTTTTTTATTAAGCACTGCTTCAATGTGTAGTATCCCTGAATGAAGACCCAGTAGTTCAGTAGTTGCATCTCGTGGTAATATTGCGAGAATAGTCAATTCGAATCAACGTGGGCCAAAAAATCTGATTTTATTTTCTCTGAATACATCGTTTGCACGCATTGTAGGATTCTGAGCAGTGTTTCTACAGTTGTACAAATTAGAGAACAATACATTAATTTTAACGTGGTAAACCTCAGTCTAACTTTTTTAAATAGTTATTTAATAATAAGAATTATCAATTTCATCTAATTTTTTCTTATTGCACATAATCTCCCGTAAGCACCAAAATATAGTTTTTGAATGTCTAATTTTACGCAGCTGATTTCTGATCCAAATTTACTCTCCTGCACCCAATGAGTATATAGTGTTTACTCATTGGGTGCAGGATACTAATAATGATATTTTGTTACAATTGAATTCGTAAATAAATAAATAAATAAATAGAACAAAAACTTTAAAAAAATATTGTAACAAAGTGAATCATACTATCATATATATTTTTACTCCGACTTTTTTTGTGTGCGTGTAGGGGGGGGGGAGTACGTCATAACTTTTTAAATAATTAATCCCATCAAAATTAAAAAGTAAGGCAACCTTTTAGACATGTTTTCTCCACTATTAGCGGGGGAAAACACATACACCTTTGCCAGCATTCAAAAATTTATAGAAAAACCCGGGTTTTTAACTACTATTGCTTCGCACGAGTTTGCTAGTCTACTTTAATTTTATTAAAAGCTATTTTGAAAAAATAAATACCTAGTATTACAGAGCCATAAGCATACATAGTGTTTTTTTCTTTTTGCTTGTCATAAAATTTAATACATATGCTTAAAGCACATATTTATCATATATATTGGATTGAGATTAAACTATCATCTACAGAATAATGTTTACGAAAGTCCATTTCTCTCGTCTTGTACTCACATACACTGCACATATAAGCGAACCCCGCTTTGGAAAACCCGTGATGTGACGTTTCTCGGTTGTTGTAGCCCTTTTAAATGGGTCCAACTGAAGGGCCTACAGCGTTAATATATCAATAAACGCTCGTAACGATCACTAAATACTCCATTGAGAAGCCGTTATGACGATCCAAAAATTTCTAAAATTTACACCTGTTTACAGCAGTTATCTCACCTAAATTCCTTATCACATTTTTTCCGTAGGCAAACATTAACTTCTACATAACCCAGGTAGCACAAATATCCTTTAAACGTTTTAAGCGGTTTTTACAACGTTAATAACTATTTTACAACGTTTGAAAAACGAAGTATGCTACTTGGGAAGGTGTTCTTTTAATGAGAATTTTTCGATCTAAACCACATTACTCACTTATTTGTCCTTTTGTTATATTGTGAACCATGGTTTATGTAGGCAAGCAAACTTTTTTCTGTAGGGGATTGTTAAATTTATTCTAAGATTGGAAAGCAGCCTAGTTATCAACTTGGCTGAAATTTAACCTCTCTAAATTTTCCGGAGCTACTATCTGACCTAATTGTAAGTCAATGTTATAAACACATTTTTACAATATTAACTGGGTAAAAATGCTGTAGATTAGCTAATAACAATCTAAAGAAAAATCACCAAAATGTGTAAAAAATTAATAAGTATGTAACCAAAAATAACACCTTTCTTCCGACACTATGAATGAATATTTTTTAATAAAAGTTTTTACTGCTGAGTACAATATATATTCGATACTAATATTTTACTTAATTTGATTTTAATTGCTAAAATAAATATTGCGTAATAAGGACATTCGCTATAATATTATCTCAGCAAGTTTGAACCTTTTCTTTTTTTTTTTTTTTTTTTGAAAAATGTAGGACCTTCAGCAATAGCGACCTTCTAAGTCCGTCCTATGAGGGTTCGATCCAACGAGGATCGACTGAATTTAATTTATATACATAGAGAATCGGACACATTTTTTGTAAATTATTATTATTCTTTTTGGCGTAATGTTCTCTTATCAGAACTATCAAAGATTCGAATAATACGTTCTGTGAACTATATGTACAATCAAATATATTAGAAATAGCTGAACAGTTTGTTAATCATTTACTAGTAGAACTAAATGATCAATTTTAAAATGTCTTGAATAAAATTCTGAAAAAGTGTCATTGAAGATAAAATTGAAAATTTCTACATTTTTTCATGAGTTACAAGCCTTGTATGTCATTTAAAGAAAATAGAACACAAGCTTCAGTTCCACTGATGTAGCCTTTTTATTGCTTCCAGAATGAGTTGGACAAAGACTTCCCACGGGTCAACAGTCAAGTGCCCCTCTCTCCAAGGGGTGACGAAGACGACCGAAGCTATCAGTATTCCGAAGCTGAAATTGAAAGAGGGACATGGACAGGAAAGTTTGACTTTCTGCTGTCTCTGCTTGGATATTCGGTGGGACTCGGCAACGTCTGGAGGTTCCCTTATCTATGCTACAGCAATGGGGGAGGTAATTCATTATTTACTTACTCTATTTGTGCAAATCATGTTTTTAGATACACTCAAAATATATTGTCTTAAATTTCACAGCTATTTTACGCATTTTGTAAGCCATATTTGATATGAGACCTCATTAAATAAATATTGTAAATTTACTTTATAAATACGGTGGCATTAGTGCTGCTTCCCCTGCCATGAAGTAACTTAACTTTTTTCTGGGAAAAAGTAAAAGATCACTTGTGGGATGTTACACCAAGGTAATGTAACTATAGCGTAATGTTTCACCGATTTTTGCGTTTTCACCACCTTTGCAAAGGGCAGTTATGGCGTTTTGTTGTTATCAAGATGCATAGGATCCCTTCCACTTAAATGCCACATCTTGAGTTGTCGTCCAGCCGTCGTAGAGTAACGTGCGTAACTAACGATCATAGTTTGAGATGTATCGGTCTTTTTATTTTGACAAATTCAAAAATACTAAAATGTGCCTAGTCAGCCCGGGAACAGTTTTTTGCAATTCCTGGAAAACATAGATTTTTGAGTTGTGACACATTTGTAGCAAGGGTGCGATATGGTTTCGGCAATCTTTAACTCCTTTTAGGGAGTTCTGAGCAGTGTTTTGACGCATGTTTGAGCTGAAACATTTTTGGAAAATGGCTACAAAAATAACCCATTTCAACGCAGCCACAATCACCCTTCACCATTACCACAAAAAGAGGTGAACATCATCAGAGCCGCGCTATAGTTACTTTCCTAATCTTTATCTCTCCGCTAGCGTCTTGTGCAGATAAAAAGGCCATGCCCATAAACGAATTGAAGAGCTAAAATGAAGCTAAAATGACCAAATGAAGTTATGAGACAAAGAAGTAAATTAAGGGAAATCAACTTTTTGCCTTGTAATTTTTCTGTGAAAACTTCGGTAAAAATCCGTTATGCATGATGCACAATTTAAAAAATTTAATATTGCATGTTTGAAATTTTCCGCTGTTGAATTAGTTCTCACATTTAATCCAGAGTTTCTTTAAATTAGATCTCTGTTGTGCTTTCAAATGAAGGCATTTTCTTTTTTTGCTATGAAAGAAAATACTTTTATTCAAAAGCATAGCTGAGACTGGAAATAATTTATGTTTAAGAATTGATTGGTATGTGCTAAAAATGTCCATTGTTCTCTTCAAGAGTAACCCACAGAAATAAAATTGCTGAATCTACCAATTGATTGCAACGTGTTTTCCCATTCCAAATGCTTCAATCCCAAAATCCCATTTCAGGATTGAAACTGCTTATGAATTTATTACTTATAGGGAGCGATTTTAACCTTTAGGAACCGGGCGGTACACATGCTGTACCATAAGCCCCTTTTTTTTTTAGAGGACGGGGTTGAGACTTTCACTCGAACCCTTTGGAACCGTGGATGTTTTCAAGGTTTCGTACGTCTGGCACGACCGTTTGTACCTTCTCTTTTCAATTTAAAAGAAATCTGTGGTTCCACTGTCGTACTACCTGGGTCGAAAGAAAAATTTCCAAAAAACAGCCCGGATCCAAAGGGTTAAAGGAAATTCAATAAGCCATTTTAATGTATGTTGGGAATAAAATGCACCGTGTTAATTAAACGCTACTGAGTTAATTATCACCGCTTCCAATGCAGTAATAAGTTATATTAAAAATGCCTATTTGAGAAAAACGTATTAAAACGTTTCCGTAACTGAAGAAATTTGCAGAGGATATTGAAAATAAAAAGTAAAAAAAACTGGAACTCAACACAGCTCAGTACAGAGCTGAATAAACCATGATTTACTGCGTACTTCAGTATAAAAAATTTTCACTTAACTTTTTGAATGTATGTAGTGTTTAGATAGAGAAACTGGATGTTTTTCGAGTATCTTCACAACGTCTTACTCGAAAATTAAAAATTATTCTTGAAATCAAAGTGGTGTATTATCGCTAATATTACTGATAATAAGAAGAAATAAAGATAGTTGAAGATTTTTGTTAATTATACATAAATTTCAATTTCTCTTTATATATATTTTACTTTTTTGTATTGTTGACTTTAATGTATTGTATTTATTTTAAAATATCTATCATTTTGTTTCACATGTACTTTTATTGCGGTAGGTGCCTTCCTCATTCCTTTTATCTGTATGATGCTACTGGCTGGTCTCCCTCTTATGTTCATGGAACTTTCGTTCGGGCAGTATGCCAGCCTGGGTCCCATAGCCATTTTTGAAAGGTTCTGCCCTCTTTTTACAGGTAATTTATTTCTTCTGTTATTTTAGAACTACTGAAAACAAAATTACACTCATTTTGATTAAGGGATTTTCACGCGAGGTTTTTAGTTGATTTAACTTTTCAAATCGGTAATATTTGTAAACGTTAGTTTCACATATGACTAATGTGGCATGCAAATTGTGTACATGTAAAGAAATTCTGGTGAGTCCTTTTATTTAAGAACTAACTACACTTTTTGTCAACCGCCTAGAGGAGTGAAAGAAGCTTCACTCTAAATATCAATGGGGCTTTACACCACTTTTTATTTATATTTGACTTTTAAAGAAATTGCAGCAAGTTCAATGAAGCTTTCTCTTGGCTGAGCACCAGATAATTAAATTTTTTTTACAAAATATGTTACAATATAAATCTGTACCTCAGAACAACATAAGTCCATTTTTGTAACTTTTCAGGGAAGGGGAAAAACGATTGTCGGATGCATGCAAAGGATGGGACTCGCGCTCTTTTAACGCAGCTAAATAATTATGAAGGAATTTGTTTTATAGAATAACGTTTTCATGGGTCGATGCGAAATAAGATTCTTCATACAATGCACTAATAAAGTGAAAATTGCCATTTTTGGACTTACGTCGTTTTGGTTCTGAGGTACAGAAATGTAGTCACAAAAGTGAAATTATTACTTTTGTAATTGAAATGAATTTAAAGCATCCATCAAACTTTATTTTCAGGACTTGGCTACGGCATGGTAATAGTGTCTGGGACTGTAATGCTGTATTATAATATGATTATTGCATGGACAATCTTCTATATGTTTGCATCATGGAACAGTCGGTTACCATGGGAACACTGCGCACCAGCATGGAGTACTTCCTGTAAGTGCTTTCCTTTAATAGATGTTCACTTTTAGAAATGCGTTTTGTTTTATTATTAGATTACTGTAATTGATATACACGTCTAGTTTGAGGAATACATTCGTCAGAGAATGTATGAAGCCTCAGGTTTTTTCGGTGTTTGAAATCCATAATTTGCTTTAATATTTGCAGATATTTATACATCAAGTACATAAAAAATACAAGGAATCATTTTTTGGAAAAAAAAAATTCGTTGTAAAAATTGGTTTAAGTCCGCAGTTACAACCTTTTACTAACATCAAAGAGCTACTCTAACATCTTAGTACTTACGTTTAAAATTTCTAACCGTTAAATTAGGTTTTTGATGACATTGCACAACGTTTGTAAAAAGATTCCAGCTAGGATTTAATTTATAGCAAGATTTAACTTTGTAGAGGACTATGAAAATGTTTTTATGATGATGGAACCGATGAAAAAAAATACAAGTTAATGAACGATCGTAAGTTTATTAAGAAGATTTTTGCTGGAGAGTAAAATATCTAAAACAAAAAAAAATAAACAATGCTAATATTTTAAAGATAAAATTTCAAACTTAAATTTAGAGATTTCGGTAATGATTGATCATAAAGATTTAAGAAGACATTAAGCTCCGTAAAAGAAACTTTAACAAAATCTATATAATAAGCTAGATTAAAATTTAAATATGAATCAAATGGTTTAAGGGACAAAATAAACTATTTGATCTAATCATGAAAAAACTTATATTTCTGTATCTCAGAGTCAGACTAACGTATGCAAAGAGGAAAAAAAAAGCTTTTTTCAGTTTAGCATGGCATAATATGCAAATTCTTACTCCGCAATGAGACATAGCAACGTAATTATTAAAAAAAAAGAAGAAAAGAAACATAACTGTATAATTATCTACAATGTTATAACAGAGTGAGTCCACCTTTTTGTTTTCACCATAGAAACGTTTTTATGTTCTCCTTCGAAGCAGTGGTTATGTGATTTTCGTTAGTCTGACTTTGAAGTACACATTCTGTGAATGTTTAATAGGGAAGAAGTTTTTAAAATTAAGCGCAATAGTGTAACCGTTCAAGTTTACCTTTGAGATCTTATTCCTACAAAATAGATTGGTTTCTCCTATCATTTGTACTGTTCTTTTATTTTTTGGTCACTTACATGCTTTGCACCTGGGTCATTCTTGTCTAGTGCACGTTTAATCTCTCGCGGCTTTACCGAAAAGTTCTTGTATTGTGTGTTTGCCTCCAAGGGTACCACTGGGGGTACTAAATCCGGTGTTGCTTGGCTGCGGGTCTAAATTTACAAAAAAAAAAAAAAAAAAGAAAAAAAACATATCTTTATTCAGGACTCAGTAATGAGGGGACTCAGGATATGTAACAGATAAAACCACGCGCGGTGGTACATACGGGGCAGTGTCGGATTTAGGGGGAGCAAACCGCCAACTTATGAAAGGCGAAAAATTCATCTCATTTCTGGGAGTTTTTCCCAGGTTGATATCTCTACTAATAATAAAGCTGAAGGTTTGTCTGTCACGTGCGTAGCGCCAAAACCGCTCGGTCGATATTCATGAAATTTGGCACAAAATTAATGACTACGAAGCGATTTTTCGAAAATTCTATTTCGTTCTTTTTCTATTCTAATTCTTAGCGAAAATTCGACGATAACACAGGGAAGAAATACTTCATACACATTTTCAAGTCTTATGTCATTCGAAAGTTTGAAATTTTCTGCTAAAAATGATGTCAGTTTGAAGTTTCTACGAGCATTAGAAGAGCTGTACTAATTGTTTTTAGAATCCCGGAAATTCAAGGCTTACCTTTAGCAAAGCAAGCCAAACGATTCTAAAATGGTTAAGCTCGAGAATAAAATTTGTTTGAAAATAAAGATGAAATGAAATATTTTAGCAACGGAAATCAACTTTTCATGTTGTTACCATGGTTACGTTTTTATTTCGTTTATTTGTTTCGTTCTTTTTCCCTTAATAATTTAAAAAATGTATTTGTTTTTGTAGCAATCCAAACTCCAAGCCTTATTAAAATTAGTCAAATGAAATATAATAAAACCGTGATAAGATGGCACCTGTCAATCAAATGAGAAATCGAGTCCTTTCCTTTTACCCTTTTATGGGTGTTTTACCCTTTTTATGGGGTAAATCAGTGTTAATTTCAATGCGGACACGACCACTTGTCGCTTGTCGCGACCACTTGGCGATATATCTCCAAGCTTTTAGTCGCCAATTGTTTGACGCCAATTTGGCGACATATCGCCTAGTTGGTGACAAATTTGGGGATTTTTTTTATGTTTGGGTTCAATTTGGCGCTATTGGCGATATTTTGCGAAAAATCCACTGAATGATGTTAAAATCGGCGATATTTCGAAGATTAATCATTGTAAAACTTCTTTTGCATTGTTTCGTGGCAAACTAGGGATGTAAATGTTTGAATTGTTATCTTGCTCACTCCAAGCACTATTTTAGCACTTAAGGCATCTAATAAGAAATTTACACGTAAAAGGAAGTAGTGTGGGGTCCATACCAAATTTTTATATTATTCTTTGAAGGAATTATAGTTGAATTATAACTAAAATAGAGTATTTTGTCTTTTATATCATTTTTTTACAAATGAATTTTTAAGTTTATACCACGGGCAAAGCCGTGCGGGTACCGCTATAGTTGGACATAAAAAGTTGAAAGATGGAAGGAAAATTTCTGCCCAATTCAAAAACCTTGATCTGGCACTGGCAGGAAGGATCTTTATGTTCTATTTATATATATATATATATATATATATTTCTATGTTGTTTTAAAACTTCTTTACAATTTACTTAACTGAACATGAACAAATTTAAATGAACAGGAGAAGTATATTTTCTTGCTGTGAAAGTTGGGCTTTTAATATTAACAAAGCTCCTCATTTCAATAAACTTTCAGATACATTGTGAACAAAGAAAAGTCAAGTAAGTGTAATTCACGATTGATGTTTGATAAAAAAAAAAATCAAATTGCGACCCTTATATTAAGCTTCAGTGCATGTAGATATAATTATTTTTATTAGATTATGAGAATGACACAGTTTAGTTTAAATTTTCAACACATAAAATTTCGAAATATGTCACTAACCGTAAAAACTTCTAAGTAATTTAAATACGATGATGTTCAAAACTTCATAATAATTTTTGCATATCAAAGACAAAAGCAATTCTTTGACATTAATTTCTTTCCACCACACCCATTCACATTCCTACTTAATCTACGATGTAGTACAGAGACAGAAATGGGAAAGTACGATGGATCGCTGACAGATTTATGACGGAAAAAAGGATTATTCTCCTTCGGGAAGTTGCTTTCTGCTTTATGCTGCGGTATTCCAGTCCAGTGACTTCTGAAAATGCATTTGTACAATGATTATCCTAGCTGCTGTGAAGAAATTTCAGAGCCATTACTTTCTTTTCAAAAAATGCTTAAGCATTATTTTATTTTCTTTTACTTTAATAGGCCCTGAATTCATACCGTTTCACAGAAAAAAAACTATTTTAATTAACCGGGTTTATGCTCCCAAATAACCATTCTTGAGGAATCCATTTTCTCCTGCCCTGATTAATCTGAGAGATATAAAAGGGAAAATGTGCTTCCTAAATTGAAGAGGAATGTTTTAGTGTGTGCCTACGAGCAAACATGAGTGCGAGCCGTTTTATATGTTTGGTTTTTATTCTCGTTAAAGCTACATACGCAAATAACGTGCAAGAATATGCACTTTCTACAAATGATGAAAGGCTGCCTCCAGAGGATTTTATTATATTTACCGATGGTGGTCCAATCCCAGAATACCTCAGCCGTAGTGCTTATAAAATTGTCCCCCTCAAAAATGTAGAAGCGAGGCAAAGACTTTCTAGACGAAACGACCCACGTGCCTATCGAAGAGGTCGCTATTCAGCTGCTCAAGTGGGCAGACCGCAGAGACGGATGGATGAAAGGATGACGTCCATTCAACCCCGCAACCGGCCAACTTTGCGAGGAAATTTGCCAAGAACTCCCCCTAGATATTTGCGGAGAGAAGACAATGAGCTGACGAAGCTAAGTCCTGGTACTTATGTTCAACGAGTAAAATCTCCTGATGGTCCAGTTGCAATACCAATCGAAGAATCAAGGAAAACTGCTTCTGAAGTTGAATCTTCGTTGACTTCGAAAACTCCTAAGCCAACACCGGACTATGTAAGAACTGTTTTGACTCAACGGGAAAGATACTATGACAAAAATAGTGAGAATTTAGAAGCAGGTCGACCAGCAAATAGACTTCAAGTTGAATCAACTTATGCGGTTCCCGAAGCAGTTGATGGACAGGCAAATGGTGTCCTGGAACAACAACAATTTCGTCCATCAGCTAGTTCGGGTTTTGTAAGTGATCCTAGACCATATTCATTCGGATATGGTATAAATGATGGGTTTGGCACGAACCAGTATCGGCAAGAATCTGCGGAAGGAAACGGCAGAGTGACTGGGAATTACGGATACAAAGATTTTCAAGGAGTTTACCGCCAAGTGAACTACATCGCAGACCAAACTGGATTTCATGCAGTTTTGAGATCCAATGAACCAGGGGTTGTAAATGCCGATTCAGCTGACGTTGCAGTTTTTGCGGACATACCACCACCTGCAGCTGTAGCGGAAGCCAATAGATATATTTTGGAACGTGATCCAAACGCAGTTATTTTGATTTCATAATCAAATTGTGTCATGTAAACAAAGAAACATTTACACTGGTTAGTAATAAAATTTTTATTTGCTCAAAACAATGTTAATCATACACTTATCGGTTGATTTATTATTACAAATTGTTTGATTTCATATTTGTGTTTGTCTTAAAGTTTCATATTGTTTCTAAATTATGACGTTTTAAAACATTACGATTTAATATTATCATAAACAGTTTTATCACTAATAAAATTTTAGTTTGTTTTATACCTTTATAGAAAATGAAGTAGATTATGTATAAGACCAAAACGTAATCAATATGAATAAAATTTTAAACCATTGAATAATTTTATAGAGCAATATAACACCACAGTAGTTGTCTTCACTGTCATATTAATAGATATGGTTATGAAAAGAAAAAATGTTTTCATCTGCAATTTTTGAATTCCATAAAAGGATCCATTATACGAAATAATTATTTGGATTATTGAACATTCGGACTTGTCGGAATATATTTTTATTTTTTCCTGTGGATATTTTGCAATAAATACATTTTCCCACGTTTGTAAAAGTATAATGCACTTTTACTTGTTTATATATTATCAAATAACATAATAAATATTTTCAAAGAATAGCGTATAATACTGTAATATACTTTTAGTATTATTTTAATGTAATGCGCAAAATTACCGGACGTAATTTGGAACTACTTATACTAACTTATACTAAGTAATCTAGTATTGAAACAGACAGTGTAAAATTCAATAAATATGTAAAAATATGGAATTTCAAGTAAATATATTACAATTTTGAGAGCGTGAATGAGTTTCAAATAATTAAGCTAGGTTTGAATTTAAACTGTAGAAAATGCTCATTTCTATTTACAATTCCAGCTCTTTACTTTTCTAAAGTGTAATTTAGATGAATAATTTGCTGTGTTCATAAAATGTATGAAAAAAAAATAGATTCAAATTCTGATTTTAAAATACGACTATAGAATGTATCATTTGGATTATTTTTGCTTTCGAAATACATAAAAGTAACGGATCAAATTTACCTTGTTACTGCTAATATTAACAAACTGAATTAAATACAAAGTTTTGTGACATCCTTTTAGATGAGTCTTTATTTTGACGAAAATAATGACATTCCGTATTGTAATCTGCAGAAATGACGTGCAGAATGAAAGTGCATTAATTGTATATTTTATTTTTTATAACCCAACATTTATATAAAGAGAACTTTGCATCTTTACTCCTCGCTCCTACCATTATTCCTGCCTCCCCCCCTCCCCCACAGTAAGTTTTTTAACAAATCCAACATTGTTAGACACAACGAAAATTGCTTACACACCACTTGTTGCAGTTACACTTAATGTCTCTGATAATACGATTGTTAATGACTCTCGGAGCAAAGTTAATTGTCTACAATCGAGCTTGCAACTACAATCCTCCAATTAGAGATTTACTGCATTAAGTACTTCATTGCTAAGAATTATGTTTAGAAAGGCAACATAAACATTCAGATAATAAACTGTATAGTAATTTTATATCCCAAAGGCAAACTGTTGTAACTGTACCCGCAGAAATTATGTGTTAGCTGTTTATGCCATACTTTTAAATCGCTTTTGTATTTTTTGGCCGGGTAAAAGTAAAATGATAGCTTCCTCTATTTATTTATTTTTACATAAGGTCCTAAAATGATTAGTCTTTGGTAAATATGAACACTTTCTTTTAAGATAAATAATTTATGATAAATTAGCTTGTTAATAAAGTCAAGAATAGATTTCAAGATCGATCATCAGCTTTTGCGCTAAAGTATTCAAAATTTCTTAATAAGCAAATGTGAGCCAATATTTAGAAAAGTGCCAATTTGAAGCTGGAGTTTTCTGATAAAAAAAAAAATTTTGCAGAAAAAAATTAATATTGGATTCTAACTCTAAATTGGGTCTAAATGCAAGAAAATAAAAGGGGGGAGATAAAGGAAGTTATTTACCCCCTCCTTTGATTACTCACTTTTAAGCCGTTACAGATCTGATGAGTGTTACAGATCTGATGTTAATATGAGCTACATATTTGAGTTTATGCTTTCAGTCTTCGTTAACATCTTTAAAAATATCATTTCCTTGCATTTTTAACATAGAATTAAGATAATTATATTAAAAAATATATATTAGCTAAAAAATCAAATTTCATTATAAAAAAGCATTTCTTGGAAATAAAACTAAGCGATAAGGTTTTTAGACAAAATAAATTATAAGATTACCAAATCCAAACTCGTAAAACATTTATTTTGTTTCGAAACAACACACAACTTCAACTTTTTCAATACACAACTCTGCTGCTTGCTTTTCTTTAATTAGTTGCAGGAAATTTAATTTCTTGATCAGAAATTTAAATTTAGCATGCTAGTTATTATCTAGTTATTTAGCGAAGTTATGAAAAATTGAAGCACCAAAAAAAAAAAAATAATAAATTAATAAAAACAAATATAATAATAATAATTAATTAACTTAATTTCTGCAGTGTCAATTTTTCTTATTTTACTAACTTCTATTGTTATGTCATACAAACCACAAAGAAGCAATTGTACTAAAACTAATTGCTTTTCATTTTTTAAGAACAAAAATATTCAATATATATGGCTAAAACCTATGATTTTTACTTTTTATAATTCTGAAACGTGTGAGTTAGTTCTGTAACATATTCGCTGTTTTTCAATGTTACCGCTCTGACTGTTACCGATCTGAAAAACTGCAAAGATTTTTTTTTATTTCCGAGTCGATCGCGCTGAACCAAAATCAAACACTCTGTTTTTTCACTTGTAATAAAGGACTATACTTATATATAAAATAATTTTTAAAATAATAAAAACTGCGCATTTTAGAGCGTGTTACCGATCTGATGACTTAAATACCACACATTTTATAAAATCACTTAAAAAAAATCTTACCTACAATTTTAGATGCAGAAATGTAAATTTTTAATTACGATGCAATAAAACACCCCACCAGGTACTCAGTATCACGTGGTATAGGTGCAGGAAATGATTTTGGGAGCCTAAACATAGATCGGAAGTTATTGTTACCGCTCTGACGGCAGAACTAGGGACACGCTTATTTCGCATCGGTTAGAAAATCAGGAATCGATTAAAACAAAAATGAAGTAAAATATTAACAAAGGGGTAAAAATAGAATCGTTTTTTGGGAAGTTAGAAAGTGCGCATGACCTGTTTGCATGCTAAGCTTTGCTACTTGGGACAGGTTACCGATCTGATTTTTGATGTATAAAAACAATATTTTCTGAAGAAAAAAAAATTTTTTTTCTGATGTTATTAGATGAAATGAAAGCAAAACTTATCTTCTTTCTGGGGAAGATTATTTTTTTAACTTGTTATTGAAATACTAGTGAAAATTCACTTGGGACTCAAATTGGCACTTTTCTAAATATTAGCTCATGTACCAAACCATAAAAACTTTAACAAAGATCAAGTCTAAAACGTTAAAATCGCTTTTATTAAAAAAGAGTCTTAGTATTCAAGGAACATATTGAACCAATAATACTCAACATAAGTTTTAATAACAGTACAACAGTTTGTTATTTCTCTGCTGGAGCCCTGGTCTGAAAACGTTGAATAAATGTCAGAATTTAATATCTAAATGCATCTGCACTGACGGAGGAAAAGCTCTTGAATTCTCTCTAGCGAAATTAAAACGAAAAGAAGTTAATTTCCGGGGCGCTTCTTGACTTATGTGGGGCAAAAATGTATTTCTGGAGATTATCCGGAAGAATTGGAGTAGATGATGTTGCGAAAATCTATTAGGAAAATTATTGCCCAGTGAATATTTTATGCCTGCTACTCTCAAAATGAAGGATAGTTTGAACGTTCTTTCTTTCTTTATTTATTTATTTATTTATTCTTGATTTGCATTAACAGCAATACAGAAATTACAAAACTGAGAATATTCTTTAGTCGCCAGTGCCGGTAGTAACAATCGCATAAGTAGCTTTTTTTCTGTTAGTTTCTTTGCTGCGTACACGCAAAATTATGGAATGAAAAACTCAGCAGATTCCTAAAGGATAAAAACCATCCTTCAACTGTAAACTGAAAAAAGTATATAATTCCGTATTTTTCTGAAAAAAATACGCTTTTTTTACAGTAAAATGTCCATTTGCTGATTAAAAACTTTTAATTTTAAACACAGTAATTCATTTATTATATCATGTCCAGACCCATAATTTTCCAAAAAATGTATTTCAGTTTAAAAAAAAAAGTAAATGAATTTATGGAGCAATTAATATTACCTCTTTATCTCTATATATCCTTGCCATCTATTTATTATTTTGGAAAATAATAAATAGATGGCGCTTTGTGTCATGAAGATAAAGACCGACTTTTGAAACAAAAATTGCACGGCGAAACTTTTTCCCCGTATTTGAATAAAAATTAAAAACATTTTTATTGTTTCATTTTTTTTATTTTTTTAAATTTATCAAACTGCAACTATTTAGAAGTGACTATTTTTTAAATTCAGAAAGGCGCTCCCCCACCTCACACGCAGTCTACATTATTTGATAGTACTCGTAAGACTTAATAAATTTTATTAATTTAAGATTTTTTATCAATTTATGTATTATTATAGTTATTTTTTTCTTTTTTTTTTGTTTCCATCTTTGACAAACATTCATTTCAAAACAGGGAGAGTATTGGTAATTTGGTTAAGAAATATTTTTTAAACATTTTCAGACGCAAAAACGGTTTTCTTTTAACAAGTTTAGGGGCTGTATGGGTATATGAGCCAATATTTTAAAAAATACCAATTTGAAGTTGGAGATTTCTGATAAAAAAAAAAAAAAAATTGAAGAAAAAAATTAATATTGGATTTTAAGTCTAAATTGGGTCTAAATACAAGAAAATAAAAGGGGGGAGGTCAAGGAAGTTATTTACCCCCTCCTTAGATTACTCACTTTTAAGCCGTTACAGATCTGATGTTAATATGAGCTACATATCTGAGTTTATGCTTTCAGTCTTCATTAACATATCTAAAAATGCTATCATTTCCTTGAATTTTTAACGTAGAATTAAGATAACTATATTAAAATATATATATTAGCTAAAAAATCAAATTTTATTATAAAAAGAATTTCTTGGAAATAAAAATGAGCGATGAGGTTTTTTGCTAAAATAAATTATGAGATTACCAAATCCAAGCTAATAAAATATTTGTTTTGTTTTGAAGCAACACACAACTTCAACTTTTTCAACACACAACTCTGCTGCTTGCTTTTCTTTAATTAGTTGCAGGAAATTTAATTCAAATTTAGCATGCTAGGTATTGTCTAGTTATTTAGCGAAGTTATGAGAAATTGAAGCACCAAAAAAAATAAGTAAATAAAATAATAATAATTAATTAACTTAATTTCTGCAGTATCAATTTTTCTTATTTTACTAACTTCTATTGTCAGGCCATACAAACCACAAATGAAACAATTGTACTAAAACTCATTGCTTTTCATTTTTTAAGAACAAAAATATTCAATATATGGCTAAAACCTATGATTTTTGCTTTTTAATAATTCTGAAACGTGAGAGTTAGTTCGGTAACAAATTTGCTATTTTTCAATGTTAACGCTCTGACTGTTACCGATCTGACAAACCGACAAAGTTTGTTTTTTTATTTCCGAGTCGATCCCGCTAAACCAAAATCCAACGCGTGGTTTTTTCACTTGCAATATAGGACGATACTTATATATAAAATAACTTTTAAAATAATAAAACTGCGCATTTTAGCTCGTGTTACCGATCTGATGACTTAAATGACACACATTTTATAAATCACTTTAAAAAATCTTACCTGCAATTTTAGATGCAGAAATGCAAATTTTTAATTACGATGCAATAAAACATCACACCAGGTACTCAGTATCACGTGGCATCGGTGCAGGAAATGATTTTGGGAGCCTAAATATAGATCGGAAGTTATTGTTACCGCTCTGACGCGGAACTGAGGGACACGCCTATTTCGCATTCCCTAGAAAATCAGAAATCGATTAAAACGAAAATGAAGTAAAATATTAGCAAAGGGGTAAAAATAGAATCGTTTTTTGTGCAAGTGCGTTTTTTTGGGAAGTTAGAAAGTGCGCTTAAGCTGTTTGCATGCTAAGCTTTGCTACTGGGGACACGTTACCGATCTAATTTTTGATGTATAAAACAACTATTTTCTGAAGAAAAAAATTTTTTTTTTCTGATATTATTAGATGAAATGAAAGCAAAACCTTGTGTTCTTTCTGGGGAAAATTATTTTTTTAACTAGTTATTGAAATACTAGTGAAAATTCACTTGGGACTCAAATTGGCACTTTTCTAAATATTAGCTCATATATGATGGCACATTTTGTTTTCAACAAACTTGTCACGTGTCATGCTGTTTTTTATAAGCAAATAATTATTAAAGAAAATTGTTGCGCTTCTTGTTGCCCACTGTTCAACTCTTGTCACAGGTTATCCCAATTTATATATATCCCCAATTTATATATCTCCCCATAGATATCCCAATACCCCCTCCCCCAAGAACCCACTTCTGGAGTCAAAGCGTTCCACCCCTTTGTGGATGAAAAGTTACTTTATAATTTTAATATTGGATCTGTTTTGAGAAAAAAAAAGGTAACATTTTCCTTATAAGATAACTGTAATTTATGTTTTTAAGGTATGTTGCGCTCTTAATATTCTCGAAGGAAAGTTTATGGGTTTGAATCACAATTCACAAAAGCGACTAGTCGAGTATTAGAGTTTATTTTTATAGATCGCAATATTTAAACCGTTTTTAACCGCAATTATGCAATCAATATGCTTGGTTAAGCGCTGTAGCTTTTAGCCAATTGCTTCTTTTCAAACAAGGCTCCTCACAACTTTAGTTAAACCGAGGCAGTTTAGTTAAAAATCACAAATGCGCCGAAAATGGAACTCTCATAATTCCCTCTATCCCCCTTGCAGTCAGTTTCTACCTTTCTTTTAGTGTTAGGCGGAGTCAGTGTTTATCTTTGGTCTGTTAACTAAACAACCTTAGATACTGAGTAAACCACTGACAAGTAGATCCACAAAAGCAACTAAATGGGTCAGAAATCGAAAATCTCTTCTCGCGCCACGTGGAAATGAGGAAGATAATTGTTTTCTCAACACCTTATTTACCAGCCGTTTCAAAACTCCGTCAGGTACGCCCGAACTAGTGACCAAAACCTTCGTCAGCCCTTAGAAAATTTTATTTGCCAATGTATAAAGGGAATTTGAGTCAGCTGATAAATGTGACGGTAAGATAAGCTGTCTAAAGCTCACTGATGTGGCTGAGATAATTTTTTTCCTGTTTTTCTCCTTTTCAAAAAGCAATCAAGCTTGAGAAAGCACTCTTACAGAAAGGAAGTTAGACTTTCAAAACAAGTACTAAATAAATGTCTGGTTAAAATAATGCTATATATCCGCTCAAAGCCCAGAGTACAGATTTTGGTATCAAACGTTTACATCGCAACCTTAAGCTTTTATTTCCTGTATGTGAATTTTATTATCTTTTTATGCCTACAGTTGGCCAAATTTTCGGACAATATAACCTAGCTCATGTATTCCAGTGCTCAGGGTATTTAATTTTCATCATTGCGCACAGGGCTAGTTGTCCGAGAGGGAAATAGTTAACCACTTCGTCTGTGTTGAATGCAAACTCGTAGTAGTTCTAAGACTTCATAATTAATTGTATTGAGTCGAAGACAACACAAGTTGCCTACACTGTTAAAACTAATGAAACGCGTGTTCACCAGCGGCACCCAGGAGGGAGCACGGGTTTAAGCCGCAGCTTGGATGAAAAACTGGCACCCTCAATCCAACGTACTAGGCGGGATGAAAGATGGAGCCGTAGGAGAGAATAATGGCACCATTACTGTTCTCTATTGCCGACCCCCCCCCCTCCTAAGATGTATGTGTTTTCGTTTGTAATTGTGTTCAGCTTTATTTGATTTTTTCTCGAAGTCTTTGCATACTTTTCACATTGAATTCTGGTTTTAAAACGATTAAAACTTGTAATTTTAAGGCATTTTCTCACAGTTCAGACTTTCCAACAAAGTTTAAAAGAATTCATGACTTCAATTTATCTGTTCGTGCTCTAACTCTAGTATATATATCCACTAGATCACTCAGCAGTTTTAAAATGTTATGAACATTTACTATAACATTATTTCCACTAAAACTGAAGTAGGAAGGTCAATTGTTGAATCACTTACGAAAAGCCAACAATATTCAGTTGTATTACGATCACTGAATAATCAAGTCGTCATCAAAATGTTAACCAAGAGTAACATATTAACACGTATAGATAATTCGACATTTGAATTGAAGTACATTTTTAACTATCTATTCATTCTAACTGGGGCAGCAAAAAAAAAAACTAATAATGCAGTAAGCAGGACAAATATAAAGAAGAGTTCACGAAATGAGTCATGACATTCGAGCGTTTATAATAAATAATAGTGAGAGAGAGATATATTTCTTCTTTCAATGTTCTGTCTATGCAGTTATCGTTACGAAACAGCTATATTATTTCGGCCACTTCAAATGCTTCATTATAAATCTATATTTTTTGCGGAAAATCCGCTAGATTCCTGACAATATAAGCAAACAGCACTTATTATGTTCAGAAAATGAGACAGTAAAGTATACAGTAAGACAGTAAATATAATAATTTCTAAAACTTTCTAATTGCAAGTTGAATCGTTTCTTTTTTTTTTTTTTTTTTCTATTTTCTTTTCTTCTATATCAGCTAGTTTAAGCATTTTGATCAGTAAATACTGTTTATCTAGTATTCATGAAAATACCGGTACATATTTTGAAAGTAACGTTCATGCATGATAAAAAATACAAGACATAACAATGTTCTAGCAATAAGCTGAACTTATACACAGTTGCAGCGTACCGTCCGCCATTAAAAATGGATGGAAATAAGTTAGCGCGCATGCGCTATTACCTACGTTCTGCTATTGGTGGGTTTAATGGAACCCTCCGTCTTCGGAAGCACCGTTCACCCAGGGAGGTGCCAAAGGGCATCGAATCCCTATTTTGGCTCCCTGATGGCAACCTTCGGCACCGTATTTTCACCCTATGTTGACTAAAGTCACCGTTTGGCAACCCTGGTTTTTACAGCGTACTGACTTTTCAGCCATCAATTATTGAAAAATGAAAAAAAAAAGAAAATAATAATAATAAACTCTTATGTAAAGAAATGTAGATAAGCTTTATAATTAAAAAACAGCAAAAAGTCTACACTGTTAAAAAAATTTCCTGAAAATAATGAAAAAACATACGGCAGCTGAGTTGCCGGAGTGTTTCCGTTTCGTTAATTATATTTCCGTGATTTTACGGAAAAATGACGAACAGAGCGTTCGTCATTTTTCCGTTAGGCATTTTTTCGTTTCGTAATTCTCCGTTCTCCATTTTTTCGGTTCTTATTATCCCCGCTTATACGTTATAGGCTTATATACCTATACGCTTTGACTTATATGTATACATGCAAGATGGAAAATTATTTAAATTTTGCAAATTAACAAGCGCTTTTATAGCAGCTTAATATCAATAGCAAATTATCTATGGAAGTTCAATGAATTAGTCCTTTAAGTGTCGCAAAATGCGTAGATTGTGTAGAACAACAAATGCACAAATTGAAATTTTAAGAAACATTTGAAAATTTGCGAAACAATATAAACATATAAAAAGAACAAACATGGGTAATGTGCTGCCTTATCTTTTTCGTTTGTTCTTTTTATATGTTTATATTGTTTCGTAAATTTTCAAATGTTTCTCAAAGTTTCTTAAAATTTCAATTTGTTCATTTGTTGTTTTTTCTAATCTACACATTTTGCGCCACTTAAAGGACTAATTTATTAAACTTTCATATATTATTTGCTATTAATATTAAGCTGCTATAAAAGCGCTTGTTTATTTTGCAAAATTTCAATAATTTTCCATCTTGCATATATAAGTATAAGCGTATAGGTATAAGCCTATAATGTAAAAATGTGGGTGATTAAAATATGGGAAAATGAGAAACAGAAAAATAGAGCAATTAAAAAAGGAGCGTAAACTAGCTCACCGGAAAATTATATATATATAAGACAAAATGATGAGCAAAAATGTAAACTTAAAACTCTTACGAATTTTGTTTTTTAGAAAAAGTTTGAAAATATCCGCTCATATACTTCAAACTTTTAAACATCTTGCCTTTAAAAAAAATACTAAAGCAATACAAGAATTGGCTTTTTTTTTTTCATTAAAAATTTTAGTTCATTAAAATAACATGATTTTTTTAAAAAGATTACATCAATCTCGCATAAAATACTCAAATATTTTGAAGATGGAATGATCAATGCATAGTATTTCTGAGCGCATAACTTCAAAAAATTAAAAAGTATTAACAAGGTGCATTCTTTTAAAAATATTTTCTCTTATGTTTGAATAAAAATTAAGTTCTTCCGAAAGTTCTTTTTTTCCTTTCTGAATTTGAAACATTCGTGGTTCCTTAAAAAAAAAATCCTGTATTGTTACTGATTTCCTCTATTTTCATATATATTTACGTTATGGTGTTCATAGTGATCAACACTTTCAGAAATGCACTCTCAAAATTAACGAACTTTCTTTGTTTTTGATGAAATCACTTCCAAGAATATACCCCGAGCGAACATTTCGTAATTTTTTGGGGATGAATTTCGTCAAATGTAGCGAAATATTTCTTTATCCTAGTATTGTCAAATTGACAATCATTTTCGTAGTTTTGACAACATTAATTTCGTCACATTAACGAAGTAAAGTCATAAAGTAAAAAAGCTAAGTTTTGAAACTAAGCTTTTAAATCTTGATATAAAATTACAAAAATCATTTCACTAAATTTTACTAACCCTCAGCACCAGTAAGTTCATACATGCAACTACTAAAATGCACAATTGGTTTACATCATGAAATAACTAACTGTTAAGTCTGGACACAGATTAAAATAAAAATAGCAGTAACAAAAATAAAAATTCTTACCTCTTAAATAAAAATTTTCTTTTTTTTGTTGCTCAAAAAAGGCAACAATAGAGCGAGTAGATTTTAAAATGCACTAACACGCCCTTTTGTTGCCTATTTTGAATTTATCCATTGCGATTAACGAAGTCTTCTTAAAAATGTTGAGAGGAAATGCTGGATACCGAATAATCACATGAAAAGATCCAAATTATTTTTCCAGTCAATTTGATTAACTACGCAGAATCCTGGAACAATTCTTCTTCGAATGCTATCAATAGTCAACGCTCTTCGACGAAGCATTTTCAAATTGAAACAAAATGGCGCACACATAATAACGTCCTGAGGAACACGATTAAATAACATTCGACTGTGATGACAAACGACGAGACACAGATGTCCTCTTTTCCATGCTAATGCGAATAATACAGCTTTCACAGAAGCGTAAACATGCACATTAATTCTCGATGACTTTGCGTTACTTTTGCTGCGCACTTTGATTCAGTTATGAATCATTTGTGCTGCCGTCGTTTCTGCGCACGCCCCAAGTCTCTTCAGACTGTATCTAACTCTCTCGTGCGGTTATATTTCAACCACAAAACCGGGTAAATTCCGTTTTTTGTTTCTCCAACTTGGTAATTCACGGAATAGTTCCGTTTTTTCAAGGAAAAGTTCTGTTTTGAAACGAAAACGGAAATTTACTGTTAAAACCAGTAAAAATCTTCCTGAAAATTCAGGTTTTTTTTAACAGTGTACTTTACTTACATGTTCATTGATGTATAAAATTTTATTCTAGTGAAAAACTAAACTAAGTCTAAGCACCTTTGTCTCAAAAAAAAAAAAAAAAAAGACGAGCCAAGAAATACGGAAATTGTGTCATTTAAGTTAAAAATTTCTGAGGGCGAATTAAAATTCCATTCTTTTTTTTTTTTTTTGTTAGTTCTTTGTAAACTCAAAAATTGAAAAAAAAAAAAAAAAACAGATTTTTTTTCTAATACCAAATACATATCGACTGTTAATTGAAATAAATGAACGTGTTTATCTTACTCATATACAATATTTTCATTTGAAACTCATTTCCTCTAAGAAAAAACTACTAAGTGTGGAAAGCCATTAAAAGGAGGGAGACATTACTCAGATAGTGAACACATTTACATATTTCCATCTCGTAACGCAAGTCCCCTATGAGCGATTCCATACCAAATCACCGAATGGGGGTCGCACGACCGATTCGGATTTTTTTTTAATTTGGTACACAGATTGATGGTATAGAGGTATGAAAAAGCCCAAAAGGAAAGTTACCTGCTTCACTTATTTTCTGAGATACATGCCCTCAAAGTTTGTCCGCCGCGTCAAAATACTAAAAAAGTGATGTTATTTAATCATTTTTTATAAAAAATCGTACTCATGCAAAATAAAAGTGTTAGATATCTATGGAAACTAGTTACTCCAGGCATTCTGAAAAAAAATACTAGAATGTTCATAATGAAAATTGCCAAGGTACAGGGCTCTTTGAAGTTGTCACCACAAAAACTTGATTTTGCAGATTTTGCTAAAATTCAGGCATTTATTACAAAAAAAGGCAAACAAAACCAAAGGTTTTCTCACTTTCTGGTAGTGTACAGGTCCTCCCTGTAAATTGCTACGCAATAAATTTTTTGGGTTTCTCACTCCTTCTTGGAAATATTTTAGCTTAAAGATAAGCCGTAAGGCAAAAAATGCGTTTTTGGCCTTCTTGGCAGCCATTTTTCTCATAAAGGGGGAGCAGTAGAAACTTTAATTTTTTTTTAAAACAAGCCACTAATACGTTAGCTATTCACAGGAAAAGAGTTTACTTTTGGTTATTTATCCCATTAAGAGATATCCTGCTGACAGTATATGCATGTTTTTCGCGACGACCATATGCTTTTGTTCCCCCTCTCATGGACTTAAAATTAATTAAACCAAAAAATAATGATATATTTATTATTAGCTGTATTATCTACTCAATATGTCATGAAATTTAATTTATTAAATCATTGAACAATAAATTAGATAATTGATGAAAACAAGAAAAAGTATTTCTCTGATGCCTGAGCATTATGCATTCATAATTATAAAGCACTAAATACTTTCTTGAGAAATTAATTAACATAAATGAGCTCTAAATATTTATATTATAAGCAATACCCAATCTTGTGATTGGGATACTCCTGTTTTTAATTGAAGAATTTCTTGAATATCACATGAATATCAGGAAAATAAATGAGGTCTTTTCGTTTGATGTAGGATACTTTATGACAAATTTCATTTGATGGGCTACTAACTGAGCATGGTGATAAAGAGCTATTAATTTCAGCATCGAATTCCATTTTACCTTATTAACAGTTAAATATTTATAAAATAATTAAATAAATAATTTAATATAAAGCCATGCTTGAAGAATTAAAATTAGTGCAACTAATTTATTCCCATACTGATCTTTACAAAACTGGCATGTGTTGAGCACTGATAAGAACTGACAAGAATAAGTTTACTCACTAAAATACTAGTTCACAGATACTATAAAGCGTACATTCTATTTTCTACAAAATAATACTGCAACAAAGAACAAGGGTTTAAAGGGGTTGGTACTAAAGAATTTCTTGAAAAATCAATTAAAATAATGGAGCTTCGAATATTTATATCATAGGCAATACCCAATCTTGTGATTGGATGTTCCTGATTGATGGCTATAAACAGGAGGATACCCTTGTTCTTTGTTGCAGTATTATTTTGTGGGAAATAGAATGTATGCTTTATAGTATCTGTGAACTAATATTTTAGTGAGTAAACTTTTTCTTGTCAGTTCTTATCAGTGCTCAACGCATGTCAATTTTGTAAAGATCAGTATGGGAATAAATTAGTTGCACTAATTTTAATTCTTCAAGCATGGCTTTATATTAAATTATTTACTAAATTATTTTGTAAATATTTAACTGTTAATAAGGTAAAATGGAATTCGATGCTGAAATTAATAGCTTTTTATCACCATGCCCAGTTAGTAGGCCATCAAATGAAATTTGTCATAAAATATCCTACATCAAACGAAAAGACCTCATTTATTTTCCTGATATTCATGTGATATTCAAGAAATTCTTCAATTAAAAACAGGAGTATCCCAATCACAAGATTGGGTATTGCTTATAATATAAATATTTAGAGCTCATTTATGTTATTTAATTTCTCAAGAAAGTATTTAGTGCTTTATAATTATGAATGCATAATGATCAGGCATCAGAGAAATACTTTTTCTTTTTTTCATCAATTATCTAATTTATTGTTCAATGATTTAATAAATTAAATTTCATGACATATTGGGTAGATAATACAGCTAATAATAAATATATCATTATTTTTTGGTTTAATTAATTTTAAGTCCATGAGAGGGGGAACAAAAGCATATGGTCGTCGCGAAAAACATGCATATACTGTCAGCAAGATATCTCTTAATGGGATAAATAACCAAAAGTAAACTCTTTTCCTGTGAATAGCTAACATATCAGTGGCTTGTTTAAAAAAAAAATTAAAGTTTCTACTGCTCCCCCTTTATGAGAAAAATGGCTGCCAAAATGGCCAAAAACGCATTTTTTGCCTTACGGCTTATCTTTAAGCTAAAATATTTCCAAGAAGGAGTGAGAAACCCAAAAAATTTATCGCGTAGCAATTTACAGGGAGGACGTGTACACTACCAGAAAGTGAGAAAACCTTTGGTTTTGTTTGCCCTTTTTTGTAATAAATGCCTGAATTTTAGCAAAATCTGCAAAATCAAGTTTTTGTGGTGACAACTTCAAAGAGCCCTGTACCTTGGCAATTTTCATTATGAAGGTTCTAGTTTTTTTTTTTTTTTTCAGAATGCCTGGAGGAACTAGTTTCCATAGATATCTAACACTTTTATTTTGCATGAGTACGATTTTTTATAAAAAATGATTAAATAACATCACTTTTTTAGTATTTTGACGTGGCGGACAAACTTTGAGGGCATGTATCTCAGAAAATAAGTGGAGCAGGTAACTTTCCTTTTGGGCTTTTTCATAACTCTATACCATCAATCTGTGTACCAAATTAAAAAAAAATCCGAGTCGGTCGTGCGACCAACTTTTCTTTTTTTCGGTGATTTGGTATGGAATCGCTCCTATACATTTTATAAACTACTATGCAATCGTTATACCATGTTCAAAAATTCAAAGGCTAACTTGAGAATTATTTTGAGAAACTTGTCGATAAGGATGCAAATATAAAGTACAAATCAGTTACGCTTAAATATAGTTTGTGCATCATAATTCCGGTTAAAAGGTGAAATTTGTGTGAGTAATTTTACTTTTTTTAGACGAGAAACTTTCAGTATTTCTGACCTGCGAACAAAAATAACAATTTCGTCGTAAGAGTTCTCATGCCGCTAAAGATATAATAATTCGTCTATTTCGCCGAAAGTTATATTGCATAAGGACATCAATAAAATGATCTTCGATATTAGCTTGCTGATGCTGATATTTATTGGGTCCAATTACAAAGAGGAATATTATTGGGCAGCGAGCAAATAAAACGTTCTTCCTAGAGCGTTGTTCCGATGATGTTCTAACACAAACACACGCATATATGTACATGTGTGTGTGTGTGTACACTGACAAATTTAGATAACTTCAGACAATTTTATGTCAATTATTCTGATTCTAAAAATGATTCTAAAAAAAATATTTTTTCCAATTGACGTGTCTGGTGAAAGAAATGAAATCGCTTACTACGTTTTTCAGTCAGAAGGAAAGTTGTTTGCCGGTATTTTTACCAGCAAAGCCATAAAACTACGATCTTTAACATATTCTGGTATTTCTCGTGCTTGAGGTCAGTAATGTTCGTAGTGTAAACAAATGACCTTTTTTTTTGAAAAATTGACGTGAAGTGCACACATCTGAGGCCCTATGAATTCAGTGCTAAACTTCATAATTTGAATGGTGAAAAGAGAAACGTGAGCAAAAATGGCCCGAAATAACATTCTGCTGTAGTTAGGCAAACAGAAGTATCTGCAAAATTTTCATTTTGAATTTTTCTCATCGATTCTAAATCAGCTGTATTGCACTAACTAGTATATGTTTTCCGTTGAATATATAGCATGAAAAACTAGTGTAATTTGAACTTATATAGAATTAAAAACAAGTTCCTTCAAATATTTTACAAACGCATTTTTGTATATATGCCTTTCCATGGCTGAATTGTAAACACTAATTAGTGATCAAAATGCTCTAAATTATATCCTTTATAAGGGAGAAAAAGAAAAGTAATAAAAGCAAAAGAAAAATCAAAAGTTACAAGCAAAAAAATAAATAAAAATAAATAAATAAATAAATAAATAATAAATTAAATAACTAAATAAATTAAATAACTAAATAAATTAAATAACTAAATAAAGTAAATAAATAAAATAAATTAATTAAATAACTAAATAAAGTAAATAAATAAAATAAATAAATAAAATAAATATTAATTATTAATAATTTTCATTTATCTTTAAAAATGTAAAAGACTTAAAAATGGAACAATTAAGATACGAAATAGCCACCATAAAACACAAATATACCGCCGATTCCTGATTTCTATTATTATTTATTTACCAGATTATTGCGCAGAGGTTTTTTACAATCTTTGAAACTGTTAAGTGTTCAACTAACAATAAAGGAAAAAAAAACAACGGCACTATCGATTGGCATGATAATTAAAACATTTTATCTACAGCTCATTTCATCGCGTATATAATATTTTTTTAAGTGTGTTTAAATTTACTTTCCCTCATGTGCAATTAGATTAACCTTCAAAGTGAGCTCGAAGTGAGAAAAAAAGAAAAAACTTCAATTCCTTTTCGGAAACGGGTTAAATCAAAATTGTAGGAAATGAAAATGGCAGTGAAATTCTTTAAATATTACGATCGTGCGCAGACTCTAAATTTGCCACACCCGTTCCGCTTCTGTGAATAGAAACCTGGCGTGTTTTTAATTTTACACGCCAGTGAATAGGTACTTTGAGCGAAGAGTGAGGAAAAAATGTATTTGTCTTCGGACAGTTTATTGCTTTTGGGCACCGCTATATAAAGTTTTCAATTCTTCCTGCTCTGCTTAAGCGATAAAATCTTATATCAGGAGATTAGCACGTCCTTCTTTTTTCCGTATTTGTATTTTCTTCTGAGTGTAGTTTCCAGAAGAAACTTGAGCTGTCACCCGAAATTGAATTCATTAAAAATAATGAGGCACTAAACTCGAGGAGGACCTGTAAAAATGACATTCACCCTCCATATCCACTTGTGATAGTCCTGTGCGACGGTGCTTTTGCAAGATGTGTCGAAAGCTGGCTGTTAGACTGCTGTTGTTGAGTCTTTCTTTCTGCCTCTCTTGGTGTCGCATGGCGAACGACATGGGATTCGATGACAGTTTCTTCCAAGATTCGGCAAGCGATGACATATCTGTCCCTCTGCCCTATAACTTTAGATTCAATCACAATGACGGGCTGGGAACTGTGCAGCACAGGGAAGAGAAAAAAAATGCTGATGGCGTCATCCGCGGCAGCTACGGGTACAGAGACTCTGCAGGGATATATAGACATGTTAGCTATATAGCTGACGCCGGTGGATTTCACGCTGTTCTAAGAACTAATGAACCTGGGGTAGGGAACAGAAATACAGCTGATGTGGCTGTTGTTGTGCAACCACCTGTTTTACCAAGCAGAAGAAATACGAAATAATGTGAAGGAAAAGAATCACATTGTGTGATGAATTCGTGTCCAAAACGCTTGTTTATTATGCATTATGTCCATTTCATTTTGCAACATGCTGATTTTAAGGCAGTTTTTGTCGGCAGTCTTACTATAACCAAGATTTTCTAACGGATTATTGGTGATCATTTTCGTGCTTTGTAACAAAAGGTACGTGAAGCGTTATTTGTAGCGGAAAAAAGAAGTGTAGCCTTTTATGCATAAATATTTGAAATATACTTATCTGCTGGATAAGCAACTGAGAATTCCACAATGAGGTGGTAAAATCAATATTCTCAGGGCATTTTGAATACATTTTTCATTTTCACCTAGAAGTACAACCGGGTATGTGTGAATCATTTCTAAAGCATGTTACTTTTAATAAATTGTAAAATCTTTTATGACTCTCAAATGTTTGAAGCCAAATCGTTTAGCGATAAAAACGACATTCGTTTGCGAAAAATGTTACACTTGCTACGGAATTGAAACTTGCTCCTGTCAGTATTGTATTCACTATAGTATTGTTTTAGTATTACTTTCAAATAAAAATATATGTGCATATTTTTACAAGTTCAATACTTCCATTTTTGTAAGATTGAGTAATATTTAGAAACTGCTTTTCTAAAGTGTATTACGACTAATTGTATTAAATAATCGAAAATTTTATCTGCAGAAAAGTTATGTAGCTATACTTTAGACAATAACTATTTATTTTCATATTAGTAAACTGTTAATTTTTGTGTATTTTGATGCTTTGGTTTAAGTGTGTGTGTGTGTTTTAATTATTTTTTTAGGTATTTTCATTAACTGAATGAAAGAAAACAATTAAGAGTATTAGAAGTGTTATCATGAAATTAATGCGTGTAATATTTTTGCATACTTCTGCATAAGAGGCGTAAACTTTATCTTTTTCCGGACTAAGATAAACTTACCTCTTGTCGATAAATTGTTTAGAAAAAAATATTTAAACTATTATGAAAGAATGAACATATACTACTTTTGAACACTTATTTGAATCTTTGTTTGAGGTATAAATAAATGTGTAAATTTTCATTGAAATATTGCTTAAATTTGGATATTTTAACTTAGATTGGCTTTCATACTTATTCAAGATCTACTTATTTACTCATTGGTGGATTTTGATACCAAATTATGATTAAACTTTTAAAATTTCACCTGCATAATTTTACGATTTCTATTTATATCAGCATAATTTAGAGCATTTTTTTAAAAAATTCTACTTGAATGGTTATGATAGAATTTCAATCGTTTTTTAACTGTTTAACTGCCGTTACTGCTAATAATTACTGCTGCAAACTTTAAAAAATCTGATTGAATGAAAAATTCTCATTAAAGGAAAAATCTGATTTCCTTAAATGTTTAACACATTTTTAAACTATGCATCTAAATATTTTTAGTTTAAATTTATCTGAACAAGGATTTTAAATTTTCAGTTAAAATTACAAAAACAAAAAGGATATAAAACTTTTAAAACTCACACAGTAAAATATAAAAAGTACTTAATACGTATTTATTTTCGCAATAAAGGTAGAGTTCTTAAAAACGGTAATTAGTCTAAAAAGTACTGCCAACAACATACGTGTTTGTGCAAACTCTTTCTTTTTTTTTGGTTTAGTTGGTATAATGTATAAACTATTGAATTACAAAGTTTCCTAACGATCATCTATCTAAAAATATCAAACCTGTCGCATTTTTTTTATACAGTTATTGGTTACATTTTTGAATAGTTGAATAGACATCTAGCGAAAAATCAGAGAATTTAGCTTATTTTTGCTTTTAAAAGTTGATGAATCGGTTAGTATTTTTTCCTCGGTTTTAAATTTTTTATTTCACAAAGAATAAAATTCCGCAAATTGAGACAATTAAATATGTAAAAATAATTCATTTCTCTCACTAATCCAGGAGAGTTGGGGGGGGGGGGATCCTTTCACTTTCCACCAACAAGCCTTTCTCACTTACATTCGCCATACCTCAAGTCAAACTATTTATGCACAAAAAATAAGCATTATTTTGCTATGAAAAAACTACAACTGAATTTATGCACTTGAACCGCTCGACACGAAAACGATATCCACAGACTTTTAAATCCTTCGTTTGCAGCTGAAATCGAATGGCTCTTTCATTCACAATGCAGTCAAATCACTCATACGTAAATTTATCTTCCCCTTTCCAAGAAACGCTTTCCCTCTCTTAAAATCGTGTCAAATTAAGCATAACTTTCCTGCAAAATGCGCGTCCCGTTTTAGCAGTCGTTCGGAAAAGAATGAAATTTGGGGGAATGACGGAAAAAGGTTTCATCACGACTCCTGCAGAAAATAACTCTGTCGGGCGCAATTTTTGCAGTGATTTATGATCGCTGATATGCATATTGGACGCTTAACCTGTGTTACGCATTCGACAGGGAGTATGACAATGCGCTGTAAATCCAGATGGCCTGTTTGTTTCCTTATCCTTTGACCCAGTAAAACGACAAACTGCAGTTCTTTTTCAATAAAAAATCAAAAAAGGGTTTTCTGTTTATCGTTGAACTGAGTTTCCCCAGGTTTGTTTTGGGTGATTCCATTTTAATAAAAAGCTTAAACTGCTGCACAAAACAGCCCGCAAAGTTTCCAACTATGTTAGATCCTTGTTTCGTTACATGCATTTTATGAAAAATAGGGACGATACTTCTGCAAAATATAGTTAAATTTTGAAGATTTTCAGAAGCAGTATTTATATACAGTCGAACCTGTTTGTCTCGAACCTGCTTATCTCGGAAACCTCTCTATGTCGACATTTTTCAATTTCGCTGTTTTTACAGCATAAACTTAATGTTTTTTTCTCATGTTTACCTCGAATGATGTTTCCCGAAAACCTCTATATCTCGAAATTCGACGATTCTCATTTTTGAATTTCATCTCCAGCTACCTTTATCAATATCACAACTTGGAGACAAAAAGGATCTGCGCAATCATTCAAAGACTATGTTCGTATTTAAATATATACATTAACCAGCTACCAATATAGTCATCACAATTAGTAAAACGTGGACTCACAACATGTCGTACAATAAAATTTTCAACAATATTAATGCAAAACTAGCTATTAAGTATTTGACTTTGTTCCAATTGCTTATTTTTGTATATTTTATCACAACCTTTGTATCTCGAAACCTCCGTATCTCGAATTTTTCTTCTATACCTTGAAATTTGAGATAGACGGGTTTGACTAATGGTTTTTGTTTCCTCCGTAACGGACGCATTTTACGAGATACGCCTATTACGGAGAAGATAATGTTTAAAAAATATTTTTTCTGGAATTTCTCAGTTTAGGTGTATTATATAGAAGTAAAAAGACCGTGTTCTTCATAAAGTTTGCGAAATGAAACAAAAATGTAACATTTTTCAAGTCTTTGTAAGCTTTTTTGTGAAAAAATTATACATCTGTTACCGTGGAATGGCCCTTTAGTTACGAAGTAAAAAAAAAAAAGAAAATATTTTACTCGAACCAAGTAATTTAATTGGAATCGTCGAAGACCTTGCGTATGATATTCTTTCATCAAGTTATGTATCAAAAAATTCAAAATGTTCCAAAGAATTTTTGTTATGGTTAATTCACAGATGATTGTTAAACTTTTTATTGGCTAAATTTAATTTAGGCAAACATAACCTGCCAGGATTGTAAAGGCTACACAGATCCTAATAACAATATTATGACCCTTCCAGGTTAGGATTGCTCCAATTATAGTTAACAAGGCACGTCTTATTTTTTTTTTTTTACATTTTTCTTCCCGTCATACCATTTAGACTAATTTAATTGAAGGGACAATAGGCTAAAGGTGATATTGGTCATTTTCACCATATGCTTACATTTCAGAATTTTTTAGTAATATTTTCAACTTGCTATTTTCTTTTAGAAACACTGACAGATGTTTTGTTACGTATTTTAGGTGTGTGAAAAAGTATTTGGTTGTACACTTTGATGCATAATTTTTTCAAATGCTGTTGTAAAGGAAAATTGTCGTCCGATAAAATACAAAACCAATATAAATTCTCACATTTAAACTATATCATAGCTTCTAGAACCAACTTAGTTTGAAATTATTTGCGTCCCTGAGTCGTTAAACGGTGTTGAAAAATATTGATAAAAAACTGTATGTTAACGGACTTAACATTTGGTAATGGATTTGTCCAGTAACGGACTTGACATTTCAACCAAAATGTCAAATTATGGCTAGATTGTCGAATTTCAAAACTGAGCAACAATATGCATTTTCTTAGAATTGTATAATAAACAATAGTTAGGGGTAAAAGTTGAGAAAAAGTAAAAATTAATATTTAAATTTTTGGTAACAGACTTGAAAAAGAATAAAAATACGCACCTGGAAGAAATTTTGTGCGAAACGCCACAGCTATATTTCTCTACCCAGGAAAACAAAATGGTACGAAATAGTTACGTCACAAGTACGTTAAGTTAATTGAGTACGTGTTACCATCTTTTGACTGAAATAAATACCTTTTTTAGCTAAAATAATCTTAGGCAGGGCCGTCTTTTCAAGTTTTTTCAGGGGGGAAAAGGGTCCAAACACAATGCAATTTCGTCAGAAAACATCAAAAACCAAGCCCATTTAATGTAAATACATTGATTTCTCAAAACCAGGGGGCCCCCTGCCCTCCCTAAATGAAGGGCCTGATCTTAGGGTAACGGACTTGACAAAAACTGCCGGATAAAATGTATTCATTCATTTTTTAATGAAAAAAAATTACTATTGTCAATATTTATTATGAATATCATTTACTAATAGTCAATATATAAAAAAAAATATTTCATATACTTTTTTATACAATTAAGTATATAAAAAATAGTTGAACTTGCGAAAATTGGAAATGGACAAGCGTTTTTGCCTTGATTCTCATCTTTAAAGACTTATATAAAAATATATAAATAAATTTCAATAATTTGTTGAGTAATAGAATTTTTGGAGGGTATTTCTTGCAGAAAATAATTGTTCGCATTGAATTTAAAATGTAATTTATGCTTCAAAATCGTCTTTTTAACCTCCGGACAGCGAATGTAAGCAAATTTTGAAAATGACCCATATGTGACATTTGAATTTCGCCGATTTACACAAATTCAAATTGTGTGTGTTCAGTTTTGTTGATTCACCAACACAATTGAAGGGACAAGTGAACAAAGGTGATATGTGACAATTTTTTAAATTTCTAGAAAAAGATTTTAAAAAAAAATTCTTTTCATCTTCATCCATGGTAAAAAGTATGCTTTTCTAAAATTGTAACATATCACCTTTATCCACTTGCCCCTTCAGTTAAGAAAAAAATGATAAAAAAAACTTAAAATAGCAAGGAAAGTTGAATAGATAAAAATGCCAATACCTTGGCCTATCCCGAACTCTAAAATTTCCCGATATTTTCCCCTAAAAACTGAAAACCTTTCAAAGCAAAATAAATAAATAAAAATTAACTAGGTTTCCTAATTTAGGCAAAGTTATTAAAACATGTGTGATAAAAGTCTTGACTGTGGTTAAGAGGGCACTGTAAGAAGGAGGAATAATATTGGAACATTGGATTGCAAACGGAATTCTGATGCGTACAAAGCCAAAAACTGATTGATGTGAAACAGCTTACAGATTTGCTGCTTAAAGACGTTATATTTTGGTCATGGATGAAGTTAATGCACCTTATACATGAAAAGTCTTTCGTTTACCCTGTTTTAGTTTATGCAGGCACAGATCCGTTTGTTCATAAAGTGAAACATCATGTGGTGATAAAGATGTGGGACTCTTTACTGAGATTTTTTTTCCTCGGGCTGTTAGGTGGTTGTTGCAGACACAGACAGACAGATTGACTGTCTGCGATTCAGTCTTTTTTAAAACGAACTGCTTATTACTTTCATTTGACCGCAGTTGTCTTATTTTGTGTTTCTACTGGTTGTTCTGCGACCTTCTACTAGTACCCTCTGGGGGCGGAACCACTCCTCTAAAGCGAAGGCCCTTCCTCCTCCAATGCAGCGTTCAAGTTCTACGCATAAACACGGAAGCAGCACGCATACACACACTTACGCACAAGTCGACACAAATGCATTTTTACGCACACACATATCAGAGTTCGTGTTTGCGAAAACCATACTTTGAATTCAAGATCTCAAAATTAATTTTTATTTATTCATTTATTTTTTAAATATCTCAATTAAGTAGAATACAAATGTCAGTGGAAAAGATATGTAAAACCTTATAATAAAACAACGCTTTCGGCGAGTCGCATGTGAGTATTATTTAGATGGAGGGCTACCTAAATTTGAAAATTATAGCAACACTAGGGCATTCAGTTAAGAACATTTTTTAATAATTTTTGACACGAAATAAATTCAGAATAAAAGTTAATTTTTTTTGTCTTTAAATTTTATAGAAATGTCAAGCTTTTTTAATAAAATTAGACTAATTTACGACACACAAGGAAGTCATACCGCTTCAATATTAGTCGCAGGACATATATACTTCAAACTAAAATTATCAATTACAATTGAAGGAGATTTAAGGCGATCCAAAATGTAGACGCAAGAACACTAGTAAAGCACAAAAAGAAGAAAGGAAAAAAAAAAAAGAAAGAAAAAGAAAAACAGCAATCATCTACACTTTATATAATTCGCTAATTACATTTTAGCACCAAGAAACTTTTTTTGTCTGTGCAGGAAATAGTATAACCGTAGAAACAAAGATATGCCGCAGAAAATAAAAACATTTGAAAGCACAAAAGGGGGCACAGGCCTTAAATTTAAGTGCAAATGCGGAAAAAAACCCATGAAAACTATAAAAACGAAAGAATAAAAAAAAAACGTGTTAACCTTCAAGTAGAGAAACAAGTAAATGCAAATTAAGTCTCTATTGGGAATTTCATCGTTTTTTTTTTTTTTTAGACACGCGCTGTTTCTTAGCCTACTTTTGATTTCATAAAAAAATGCTCATACATGAAGCCTACTTTTATATGAAATTTATACGAAAAACATATGAGAAAGGACTTAATTTTAAAATATTGTTGTAAAGGGGGGAGGGGGTTAAGCACATAGTTTAATAAATAATGATGTTACAAATCTTGTAAATAGTTGTTGTTTTTCCTGCCTTGCATCATTTTCACTAGTTTTGGTTTTATTTGACGACATGTTGCAAAAGTATCTGAAGATATCACTTTATCACTTGTATACCGGCCCTGTAACGTTTTGTAGTTTTTACACTTGCCCTAACTTTGATAAGCGTGAAGACATTTTTTCGCTCGGAGTGGTTTTTCTTTTTATTGTTGGAACTTTCGTGAATGGATTAGTCAATTTATGAATGAACTGGATTTTGCTAGAATATTGTCGTAATTTCGTTCTCGAGTATAAATAGCTGGCCTTGAACACAGTCAGTAGTTCTTTTCAGATTTTGATTTCTGGAGACTCGTTTTCGTTCGCTTGGGCGAATGGTTGTTTTGCTTTTGTAATTGCTTAATTACTGTTCACGTTAGATACATGGTGCTGAGTACTGTTGAGAGTACAGTGTAGTGTTTTGCTACCTAATTGCTGGATGTTTAGCAATTGTTTCCTGCTCCTATTGTAAATAGTGTACATACTTGTAAATAAATTTATAGTTACTTCCTCAAGATTGGAATGCTCATTTAAAGAAAGTTGAAGGTGCTACGGACTCGTTACAATAAGAATACAATATTTAAATTATATTGTAGGTGTGTCTGTATATCCTTCAGTCTGTAAGACAATATTGTTCTCACCCCCCCCCCTTCCCCAACAACTTGGAAGGCTATTGTTTAATTTAAATACACTATTTTTCTCTTTTTGTTTGTTTATTTTGAAAGATCTCGGAAAAGCTCCTAGTTTCAAATTTTTGAACAGCCGAAAAAACTCTAATGTCACTGTAGAAGTTTAAAGCTCGTAGAAAACAGAAAATGGAACTGGCTGAACGATTTGCTTCAATCATTTATTGTAAACTTGGCGCAAGCGGCTACAGGCGCAGTTTTGATTTTTATGCCATTTACCTTCATACGCTTAGATTGACGCTTTCAGCGGTTGCTTCAATAATTTCAGCGGTGGTATTTATCAATCCATTATGTCCATATAGACAATATTTTAAATAAAACATTTTCCTTACCGAAATCTTACATTTCATCTACGTCTATATTTTTGTAACACATGCCTAGCTTTATCTGTTTTAACCTAAACGTCAACCATGTTCCCTAAAAAAACCCGCAAATTTTACATTTTTATTTAAAATATCTCAAAATAAATTATTTTTTTACACCTCGAATTCGAATTATGGTTTTCGCAAAGGCTAATCGTGATAAGTGTGTCGTGAGTCTGACAGCACATAAGCACATAACGCAACTTTGCCCTTGTGTCTTAAGGTTCATTTGGTTCAGTGGTTTGGGTTCTGAGATACTATCACGAAGGTCTCTGGATCAAACTCTGCCATTGACACACATCCGTACGCCACATATTAGTGACCCGGCAGCTCAACAGATGACGTCAGAAGCCGCCAGTGCCGCGACACCATGTCCTGCATGGTGGAGGAGCAAGAGCTGGTGGCTACGTTGGCAGACTGCCAATCTGAAAAAGTAATAAGCCGGCTGCTGTGGCCCAAAAAGAAAACATATTGCAATATATCATTGTTGAAGAAACAAATAAAATAAATGAAATAAAATAAGTAAAGGAATAAATAAATCGTGTGTCTGTGTTCCCTCAGTATGCAAGAAAACAGCATTTACGGAAGAAAAAAAAACTCCAATGATTTTATTGAATTAAAATGCACATTGCACACTAATATTTAATAACGTAAAATAAATGTACCAAAGCGTCCAAAAAAAAGAATGTATATGATTGGAAAAAGAAAGTAAATCCCTAAATGCAAAAAATAAGGGAAGAAAAGCTAGAGACTCGGATATTTTATGGTCGACCACATTTAGATTTAGATCGGGCCGTGGTAAGACTTTGGAATAGTAATCGGGGGGATATTCGCCGATCAAAGATCCCCGTCTTCATTAATGGTGGCTGGGGGCATTAAAAATGTTCGTGCTCACAAAGTCCTCCAAGTGAAGCAATACCTCTAGGGGTACCAGACCAGGTGTTTGCGTGGCCTCTGTTCTGGATCAAAAGAACAGAGCACTCTTCAGGGCTCCATTACGGTTAATCCACGAGTTGTACTAGGTACAGGTACCCTGGAGTGAAAAGTTTTTAAAAAATAAATAAAATTAGATTTAGATCACCTGAAAAACGTTATCGTCAAGTCATTGAGGTATGAGGGAAGATATTTGTACTAGCTGCCCATAAAATCAAAGCGAAGATCTTCTGTCGATTTCTATATTTAAAAAAATGAAAAAAAAATATATAGTGTATTTTTGAAAACATTTTTCTTTTCTGAATAGAACAAAATGCTTTCACTATTACATTCTTCAGTTTTAGAGAGGGAGCTTTTATATTTTTAGTATGATGCGCTAAAAAAAAAAACGCAGGGCAAATAGAAAAATAATGGTTTTCAAGAATTTAAAAGAAATTCAAAAAACCCTCGATTTTTAAAATATTCTTTTCAAAATTATTGAAATTAAGTTTCCTATACTGAGGTACAAAAATTTTTATGCAACACAAAATTAAAAAAAATATATAAAATAACTTTTATAAAATAAAATATTAAATAAGTTTTTATGTACAACTTATAGAAAATTCGGCTCCAAGGTGAATAGCGTTTGCAAAAATTGCATCTTTTCACCGAATTTCACCTTTCTTTGCCTTACCGTTTTCCTGGGAAGTGTGCCATAAATACATACACACAAACAAACAACTTTTTTTTTAATGTACAGATAGGAGATAACATTTTAAGTAGAATTTGCGTTATTTCAAATCAGGCAGAGCGATAGTTAAAAGAAAATATTTTGACATAAATAAAATCAATGTAACTATCCCATAAAAAATCATTGCACTTGTTTGCATGTTTCTTTACAAAGAACAATGGGACGGAGTTGCAACTTTTTGGAAATTTTTAAAGGAAATTCTTAACACCGATTTTAATAATGCATTTTCAGTATTTTACATCAGTTAAAATCATTTATCAGTGACGCTAAAAACTGAACAAAACAAGAAATTAGAATCACTAAATTTTAAGCTCTTAAATATTAGAAGCTACAGAGAAAATTTGAAAATGCATTGCAGAGATATTTTGAAAAATCGCGAATAAGCTTTGTTAAAGACCATTTTTATATATATTCCTGAGTTTGGCATTTCCCCAAACAGTAAAAACAAAATTTATTATGTTTCAAATAAAAAAGGTTTAAAAAACGAATGCTTGAAAAATTACCGCTTCATAAACGTCAAAACTGACCCGAATGCATTAAAACAAGTAGAAATTGCTTTTGAGTGAAAGTTAGAGAGCTATCAACCACCCAGAATATATTTTTCCGTTCGGTTACTGTGACGAATAGCGGGAGAAAACAATTTCTAGTAAGGGTGTGTTTGCGTGCATCTGAGTCCTCTATTTCAATTTGGTGAAGTGTGTGGACAATCCAAAGATGCTCTAAGACGTTGTTTATTCATAAGACATTTGTATCCGACGTGATTCCGAGGCATATTTGAGCTTCCTTGTCAAAAATTTACGGCCATTACCTTGGACTCGTTAACATAAACACAACAGAATGCCTTCAGTTGAATATGGTAAGCATCCTTGGTAGCGGTTCAGTGAGTTTAAAGTACAAAAGACGGACACATGTGGTTTGTTACTCTTATTTCACAGTTCTTTGGTCTCGAGGGTGAGTTGGACTGCACTGATGTGAAAAACAATAAAAAAATTACTCTCGGCTGGACGTCGTGCTTTTAGGTTCATATAAAAGGTGAAATGTCGCTATTATGCCATGTCATTTGCGTTCGGAGATTTGATCGGTCTCGGCGGATATACTTCCGGAAAATGTTGCGGAGTGTTGTTCTTATTATATCACTTACCTTAGCTTCGGCACAAAGCAACTCTGAAAATGCGTCTGCGGACGCAAGCACTGCAAAAAAACCTACACGACCAAATGACAGACTATTGACTGAATACCCGGTGTCTCAATCTGATTTGTGGCTTATATCTGCAAATGATCCTGTTCCTATGCCTATGAATCGGAACTGGAGTCCTGATGATACCGCATCCGGCATTCAACTGATTGCCGCCCTGGAAAATGGATATGGAACTCGTCTGGGGCCAAATGGCCCTGCACTGATTCCTAGAACTGTTGGGCCCCTCTCATCATCAGATGCCATATTATTACCAGCTGGTGATTTGGATTCAAGCTATGATAAAGTAATGACTGCTGAGAATCGCAGACGTTCTTCATCGGGTCAAGCTGACTTGAACAATCCTGAAACTGTTCTCGTTGAAATACCTCTCGAGTATTCCTCCGGAATTTGGGAAATACCTCGCCCGGATCTACTTGAAGAACTTTCAGTTAGAGGGAGACAAAAACAATTGCTTGATGGAACTGTTTTATTTGATGCTAAAATCATTTCTGATGCACAGCAACCTCTGCAAAGGCCAGTCATTTTATTCGATGATGAGGTTAGTTCCAGTGGAAACAATAACTCTGCTTCTTCTCCGAGTGATGCAGTTGGTAGAGAAAATAATGCTCCTCTTCAAGCAGTTTATGAGTTTCCATACGAGACTTTTATTTTACCAGCGGACGAGGATGGTAAAAACCAAAATTTTAGTTTTGATGTATCCTTGCCACAACCTCCTCGAGACAACAGTTGGATTTTCGAGCAACATCCGAACATATTTAGCGATCGTGAAAGTCGTTTAATATACGAGCTTCCTATTGAGAGTTTGCACGAAAAAGAGGGTCACGTAGCCGATATTAGTGAGTTATTAACCCCTGAAGATATTGAGATCTTAGAAAGGTTGGGAATTTTGTCTTCATTTGATATTGACACCTATGAAAATAAAAATTCAACAGAGCAAAAAATAGAGGAGAATACTGAACGAGAATACGAAACCGTGCCAGTGCTGATAGATAATGGTGGACAGAATTACACTCATATTAAGCTAAATAATGTAACAGCTAATTTAAGTGATGTTGTGTTTATAGAAACTCCTCAATTTACAAGATCTAAATATCATGGTTATGTTCCAGAATTAATCGGAAGTAACGAAAGAGTTCGACCTATGCCATATGTTTCAGTATCTCCTGAACAGCAAAATAAAACATCAGTGAATGTCAGCGAAAGCTCACTTAATAGATTCAAGAACACGTCTCTGTTTTTGACAAACGATCAACTGCAAGAGCTTTTTGAAATCATTGGCTTTACAAATAATACAAAGCTTAACTCTACTGTAAAGAAAAACACCATTGAATCAGATTATAAGAATTTCTCAAAAATTGCATCTGAGGCTGAACATGCAACAGCAAGCGTTTCTTCAACATTATTTTTACCAACCTTGAACAGTTCAGAAGTTAACTTAAACCAAGAAGGTAACCGAATAAAATTAGCTTCCTTTCAAAGCACAAGTCAAAATATTGCTTCTCCAACGAGCTTGAATGCAAGCTCGTCTTCCTCCTCTTTAGTGAGAACTGGTAAAATTCAACCACGTCTTATTGATCAATTTGCTTCTGCTTACAAAACAAACAACGAAAATGAGATTTCCGAGCGTCTGTCCAACAGTTTTGGCTCCTTATCTTCAACTAAATTGGAACTGATGAAAAGGCTACGATTTCGCCCAAAACCATATTTTTTTAGCTTCAAACAAGACGATGGCAATGGTACCCTTCAACACAGGAACGAAACATCAGACGACTCAGGGGTCGTCCAAGGTACCTATGGGTACCGTGATGCAATGGGAGTCTACAGGAATGTCAATTACATAGCTGATAACGATGGCTTCCATGCTGTAGTTAAAACAAATGAGCCTGGCACTATCTCTCACAATTCAGCTGATGTTGTTTACATGGCAGAATCACCACCAAGGTCTACTTTGATGCAACTTATGGCTTATCAAAAAGCTCGAGTTGCTGCTTCAACAAAGAATCTTTGAGCAAAGTTTCGCGACATATATGCTACTTTTGAGCTCAAAACTCTTCTTGTAAAGAACAAAAAATAATTAAATATATATAGCATTGGAATTTCCAATAAAAAGTAAGTTTTGGCTTAGATTTTTAGAGAAAAATAACTGTGAAAAGATTATGATCGCGTAATTTATGGGAAAACATAATAGTTTCTATGCAAACTATTATGGAGTAAGGGCTGAATTTTTTGACTGTCAACTTCGTTTTTTTTTATACTTTTGCAATGTTGGACATTTTTTTAATCTCCAGGAAAAAAAAGTCCTAAATTTTTCATACTTATTTAAAAAAAATGTTTTTTCAATGGCTAATAAAAATTAAGTTTTAGAACAAAAAATCACGCTAAGCCACGATAACAATATTGCTTTTTCAATGACTCAATTAAAAATATGATTTTCAACGCATTATTGATTCCAAAAAAGGTATAATTAAAAAAAAAATGTTTTTCTGCTTGATTGACATAACTTGAAGTCCGCTTTTAATTCAACTATTAATTTTTTTAGTAGTTTGAAATGTTTCTCAAATATACAGTTTATCATTCTTGTTTTCCTGTAGTAAAATAAATGAAATAAAATCGTAAATTTGCTGCTAATGTTTTAACAAAATTCTGCCTATTTTCATGTAAATTGGCGAGTAAAAGATACATTGTGTTTTTTAAAAGAAATAGTATGCATCAAAAAGTATACAGAACTTTAAATTCTGATTTATTTACAGAAAATGGTACATTAATCTAATTCGTTTCTTATAGGTTTTCAAGGAATTTGTAATTCAAATTTTTAATTTCAATGAGCTGTTATAAAGTTTCAGCATAGATAAATACTTTTTATAATTATTGCAGGCTTTTCATCACTTTCATTGCTTGCAGTCAATCACAACACGGCAATGATTTTCGAACTTTCCGTAACTACATACTCTCATTGCTAAAAACATTAACTACTGATTCAAATTCTGCAGTTTCTAAATTAATGACTGTTGAAATATACACTACAGTTAGTTGTAAAATTATTTTTAAATGAGTACTTCTTGATTTACCCTTACGTACGTATATAATTTTATTCGAATGTACTGTATGGTTTGTACATTTTATAATAGTTTTCTGCCTTATTTTCAGTTTGCTTTTTCCAGTAGTTAAACCGCTGCATTAAATTATTTTTTTACTCTTAAAGTGCTTTTTCAAATCAATTAATAAGAGATTTTGGTATTTGTTGTACTTACAATGTGTCCCTTTTATCCCTTCTTTTTCTTTTGAATCTTAAATTGCCTTACGTATAAATATTTTTTTTTTATATTGAGGTAAAACTCAGTATTTTCCCCGAGGGGATTGTTTATTTCTTAAGTGTATTTATGTGTGTATATGGTAATATGCTAGGATTGGCAATGTGGCTAAAACCAAGAGCTTTGAGCAACTTAACTGCCCAACCAATTTGTTCCATCATTACTTGAACTTGACTTGAACTTGAAATTTCTCGCCAATTTAGACGCCATAATTAACCCCCTGGCGGTTCTGGACGTCTTATCACGTCCATTTAACATGTCATTCTGGAACTGCCGAACCGTCAGGGGGGGGTTAAAGCATAGGAAATAAAACGAATATTTCAATTATTTCTGTATCTGCTCTGTTTTATAAAATTATTTTATAAATAAGATGAACCTTTTTGCTTTTTTTCCCATATTTTTTAATGGTATCAAAAAAAAAAAAAAATAAGTACTAAGGACCCCCTCATTAAAAATCCTATAAAAATTTATAGCCAAGAAATCTCGAGTAACAAATGCGGGTATCCCAGTTTAGTACTTCTATGACGTATTTTAAAATATCGTCATGTACAACAATACACTTTTCGGGTAAAGTTCTCTGCAGATATTACTGACTGAATATGGTACCGAAAATACTATGATTTTCTGCGAGTTTTTTTTTGACCATTACGTTTTAAGAAAAGTTTTCGCGCTATAATTAATAATGAAGTTTAATGCATTAATTATGAGTCCATGTTTGTTTGTTCAGTTTATTGTTGCTAGTTTATTTATTAATTTTTTCAATTATTTATTTATTGATTAAAATTTGTGCAGTGTGAATTTCATGCAGCTATTTAATTGCAAAAAAAATAAAAACAGCCGCAATTTAACCCATTAATGCCTAGCGTCCCTTTTTAGGGACGGTCCAAAAAGGGGTCTGAATTTCCCCAAAATGAACATTTCAACCAAATAATAGTGTTTAATTAGTACCTTGGTATTGTTTCAATTTGTTATTAACAGTTTGCAGCACATAACCATTGTAAAGTGTGTGCTGTAGCAGTTTTAATATGATCTTTATCAAAAATGACATCGTTCACAATTTCAAGAAAAAAAGCCAAGTTTTCAAAGTTATTCCCAGCTTCCCAGTTTATGTTGATTGCTGATTTTATTGCTTCTTATAAAATGTCTTTTTAAATATTATATCGTAAGCACAAAAAAAATTAAGTAAAACAAGTATGTACCCTCTGGGGTCTATCGTAACTTTTGAGGGATGATTTTTCTTTCCTTAATAAAACAATAATTTTTTATATAATATTTTTTTTATTATTTTTTCTGTCCATTAAACACCGTTTGTAACCAGTATACAAAATATCTTTGGAAAAAAAAATGTCAGGCATTAATGGGTTAACTAACGCTTGGGCAATAAAATATCATTTGTTTTATGATAAATATATTACAAAGTATGACCCAAATATTTTATTTCTAATTTTTAACCAACATGACTACAACAACATTTCTTTTTAAAATTATAAAGCTGTTGTTTTGTTTTACCGAAAAAAATATATGTATTTTTTGATGAAATATTTTATAAACAGAAAAACTTTGACTTTGCTTTCATGAATTTTTTATGAAATGACGTTTAAATTTATGAACTTACTGGTTTTAAAATTTTTACTTATATTGCTATTTTTGCATCGTAAATATATATTTTCCATTGATTTTTCCACAGTTATAATTTTTTTTTCCAATCCGTACTTCCCAGAACCATTGAACTTGCTCTCTTTCAATCCTTTTCTTTTGATAAATTAGAGCGTTCGTTATCCTTAACCCACTATTTTGTAATTTTTATGATTTTTCTAATCGTGTGTTTACTTTTTAGAAACTTAATTATTATTTATTTTTCACCTTTTTAAACGAAGATATTGTTTGTGTTAAGGATAAGAAGTATTTAAATGGAGAGGCATATAAAAAGAGGCATATAAAGAAAAGAAAAGCAACGATTTGATGCAAAAAAAAAAAAACCCTAAAAGAAATGCTTACACGTACCCAAGTAGCACACTTCGTTTTTTAACGTTTGTAAAATGGTTATTAACGTTGTAACTACCGCTAAAAAACATTTATAAAACGTTTAAAGGTTATTTGTGCTACCTGGGTATACACTAACACGGTTTCTTACTATAAACGAGTGCGTTAAACATGGGTGAAGAAATTGGTAAATAGATTCTGATATGATTTCTGATCAATATTTCCCTGCATGTGATAAAATTCTTCATACATTTTCTTTCAAAACTATAATGCTATATTGAGCTTTTATGTATTGCTTTTATGCTTTTATATATTGCTTTTTTGAGCTTTTATATATTGAGCTTTTTTTTTTTTTTGAAAATGCTGTATGTTTCTGGTTGGTTGTTGTAATAATTAAACCTTGCTAGTTCTTGGATAGAAAATTTAGCCTTTAGTGACATTCTGCTAATGTTCTTTAGTATTTTTTTTTGTTTGCTACATCCAATTTTGAATTACATTTATACAAAATTTCATAATCACCTATTTAAATTTTTGCAGGAAAGAATGTATTTCTGTTGTGTTTTTCCGATTTATAGCTTTGTTTCCTGTTGCAAATTGTGTTATCTTCTAATGCTGGATATAATTCACTCTCTTTTCCATAATGTCTTGTAAAGTGTTAGAAAAGAACATTTTATCTCTCACAGCATAGTTTTATTGCAATTTCATATATTTGTAAAGGGGTTGGAAGGAGAATTTTTTAATGACTAGAAATTCAAATATTAAAAAATATATATTATATCATTTTTAATCAGATCGATTTTTATGCAGATTTTTTTTTAGTCAGTGCAACGAACGGAATCTGTAATTAGCTTATCTTGGCTATTAATTCGGTAAAACATTGTACTATCTTGCTAATTTTTCGATGAAAAACAAACTATTGACTTAGGAACATTTCTCTCGCTATGCAAGTTTTGTTGTTTCTACCATGTATATGTGTATAGTTTAAAGACAGTTTAAGAGCCACATATTAATAATGTTTTTGGTGTACTTTAGTGAATCTACATTTCCTGACTTTTCTTTTTTTGTAATGAAAAAGTACTTACTTTTCAATTGAATAAAATACATTTTTTGTTAAAATGAAATTGATGAATATTTTGTATTTATTTTCTTACTAGCTTATTACCCAGCGTTGGCCTGTATTGCATTATGTTTAACTTATTTCATGCTAAAATGAAATAGGTGAGCCTTAAATTGATAATTCATTGTTAATCGTAATCTTTGTTGGAAAATACTCATCTTTAAATGTGGTAAATTTTATCAATTTGCATGCTTAAAGGTTTATTATTACTCTATATATTCAAAATTGAAAGAGAATGGTTATTTTGAGACAAAAAAAAAATTGAATGTTGAGCTTTTTGGATTTTTTTAATATTTCAAAACCCTGCCTATGTGGATTCTTGTGCATCAAGGAGCCTCTGTGCCAAGTTTGATGAAAACCCGACGAAAACTGGATTTGTATAAGGAGCAAACAGACATATATTTAAACATATACATCCATTTTTGTATATATAGGTAGATCCTCGTTGCATTACGTTGCACATGAAACCGGTTTTAAGCTTTCAAAGAAAATCTAGTTATAAGTCAAAAAACGGGTTTAATGTATCGTGAGAAAGTAAAGAATAGTTTCTTCAGGAATGAGTTTTTAAGGTAGGGTAGAACTTTTTCATGTTCAAGTCCGATTACTTTATGGATAATTAGAACATGTTGGTCAAGAAAATCAAATATTGTCGATGAATGAGAATACTAAAGTTTTTCCAAGAAAACATTGTTTAGCTAGTGGAATTGTATTTTTTCATTCCTAAGCTAGTATCTATGTAGTCCTTAGTCGCCTGGAAGAGAGATTGGTTATTTGTCAGGCAAAGAGTGCAAACTTTGTACAATCATTTGTGCTTTTTTGACGTTGTATGCCTTATTATATTAAACAACCTTATTATATTAAAGCTTCCTATTGCGATAATCATACAAAACCTTGGAATAAACACATCTTTTTCTTAACCATATTTCTTATTTGTTTGTTTACGATTGACTTCTTTTTTATTCTGAAGGGACTATAATAACTGCGACAACTTTAAGAGAACAGCAATAGTTTTTAGAAAAAATATATTGTACAAAATTTCTTGCTGATGTATTCAAATTAATGCATTGTTCTTTAATCACTATTTATCTCTCCACATTATAAATTCTGCACCTATAACTACTATAACAACTAAATTCAGGTTGCTTTCTGACATCAAAGATATGAACGGATTTTTATTTTTTGACAATTAGTGCATTTGACTTAAAAATAATCTTTAAATTAGTTTCAAAAAACTAAAAATACGCTTTTGGATGCACTTGTAATACATCAACATGTAATATAGGTAGCCTTTAGTATTAATAACAGTATTAAATACAGTGAACTCTCACTTATGCGCCGGCCCAAGGGACCAACAGAAAAAGGCGCATAAGTGAGAGAGACGCATAAGTGAACAAGCCTATTTAAAGGTCTAAAAGGCAACATAAGTTCTAATGAGAGCATGAATAAGAATGTTTCTATAGAAAATGGTTATATTACTACGGTTTGGCAACTACTGAAACCTAATTGCAATGATAAGGAGAAAACAAAAATTGTAGCATACCTAATCACAAACTGGTCCTTTTAAAACGATCCATAATAGATAATTGTCCCTCTCTGAACTCTAGTTTATGTGGAAAAAATGCCTTCCGTGAGCAATAAAAGAGAAGGATTAAAGAGGAAAGTGAAGAAACATGTTCATTTTTCAAGAAAATAAATTAAATTGTTTACATTTTTCAAAAAATTCGGTGCATAAGTGAAATATTTATCTTTAGAGCAACGCATAAACGAATGAAATTATCATTATTTTACTATGGAATGTGCTGGGACCACTGAAAATCGTCTTATAAGTGAAAAAGGCTTATAAATGAGGCGGTGTATAAGTGAGAGTTTCACTGTATATTACTTTTATGTTTGTAAAGAACGTGAAATTTATCTTTATTTAGAGTTACATACAAACAACTGAAACACTTATAATAAATCAACATGTAGTATAGTTTAGCCTTTAGTATTAATAGTAGTATTAAATTTAATAATTTTACACTTTAAAAGAACGTGAATTTTATCTTTTATTCAGAGTTACATACATACAAACAAACCCGCATGTGAAACTAATAAAAGCGTATTAAAAATAAAAACAGTTTGTGCTATTTAATGGCTGCTCAGCTTGATGAAACTTTTTTAAAACTGGGACAAATGTTGCCATTTTTTCAAACTTAACGTGCTTAATCATGACTTTAAGAAAATTATGCAATAATGAAAGAATACTATCCTTCAAGAAATTAATCGCTCAAGAAATACTAATACATATTCAAGTTTAAAATTGCTCTTTAACAAACTGTTTGAAGTACTCACGTAATATATATCTATACTAGTTGACCCGGCAAACGTTGTTTTGCCATATAAATAATTTCCTAGTAATTTCTAGTGTTGACAAAAAATAGCTTACTTATTGTAAGTATGTATGTATGTATGGTAGAATGTGTATATTGTATGTATGTAAGAATGTGGTATATGCGTGAAATAAGTATGGCGCGCTGTGAACGATGCGGGAATATAAAAATAACAAAAGGCAAACATTATTTTTAAGTTATTATAATTTATTCCTTAAAATTATATATCATTAATTAAACAATTACGACAGTAACACTATTAAACAATATCAATCTCTTAATGCTATAGCGTGAACAATATTTTTTGTTAGTCCATCTTTAGCTAACACAAACAAACTGGATGGTTTACCCACTCGAGAGCATGCCACGTATAATTGTCCGTGTGAAAAACATGGTGTTCTCAAATCTAAGCCACAAACAGACATCGTTTGACCTTGGGATTTGTTGATAGTCATTGCAAATGCCAATCTAATCGGAAACTGAATACGTTTGAATTGAATTGGCACATCTGTAGGTATAATAGGAATCCGTGGTATGAGTATATTTTCACCTCTGAACTTGCCAGTTAAAACCCTGGCTTCGATCACGTTTTTCATTAATTTTTGAATGACTAATCGCGTACCGTTGCACAGTTCTAATTACGAAGCAAGATAATTGGAGATCCCACCTTTATTTTTTAAAAAATTGTGTCACTTTAATGGTCGTTCATACCCCCCCCCCCTCTAGCAGTGAAAAAAAACTTTATACAGCAGATTTTGCCTAATAACTCAACACTCATGGGGTTTGATACATTTTATTTGTTTGTAATGATGTTTTTTGGTCACAACCAATATGAAAATCCCAAAAATAGTTACTTTAATTTTTAACATATATTTATCTTCTTCAGAATTTTTGACTTTTAATTTTACCTTGAATTTGACGTAAATGCAAGATACACTAGGTGGCCAAAAGTATCCGGACACTTTCAAAAATTCACATTTTTACATATAGCTCGAGAAATAAGTGATCAATTGCTCTTTAACTTTAGTCATACAAAATATAGGCTTCACCGAACATTTCCAAGTTGAAATTAAATTACCCTTGCATTTGGGGGACGACAAGAAGGGGGTTGAAAGAAAAACCGCTTTTTGACCATAACTCTTCGAAAATAGCTCGGAATAAGCTATCAATTTCAGTAATTAATTAGCATACTATGTATAATTACTGTACAATTTTTTATGAACGTACCACTCTTACTTCTGAAGATATGAAACAGTTTTGAAAAAACGGCAATTTTATTTGAAGGGTTTTTGCTCATAACACGCAGAGTTTTTGATCAAACCTTATCACAACTTCAGGAAAGATGACAAAATACAAGAGAAAGTACATACTAAAACGGTAAATAAAAATATTAAAAATTCGATGAGATATGAACGTTAAAAGGATATAATTTTTCACGGCGCATGCGCGAACGACAGAAATTTATAATTACAAAAATATTGTAGCCTGATTTATACTGCATCTTATAAAAAAAGTTTCAGTTGAATATCATGAAAAATGAAAAAGATATCAGCGATTTAGTGAGCTGTATTTCATTCATTCGCCTACAATATCTAAATAGTGTGGGTCTGTCCACAAAGAGCTATTTTTAAATTGAAGGTTATTGCGTCGTCGTTCAAAACCAACGTTTCAGAGGGTGTCCGGATACTTTTGGCCACCTACGTATAAGATCTTTTTGGCCGAATAAGCGAAATGTGACTACAATGCCGAATATAAATTTTCAAACTGTATACAATTTAACATTGAAAAAAAATGATCGATTGTCATCACACTATTTGTGGACAACCCCTTGCGATTTATGTTTTGCCTGCGAATGAATGAAATACAGCTCACTAGATCGCTGATATCTTTTTCATTTTTCATGATATTCAACTGAAACTTTTTTTATAAGATGCAGTATAAACAAGGCTACAATATTTTTGTAGTTATAAATTTCTGTCGTTCGCGCATGCGCTGTGAAGAATTATTTCCTTTTAACGTTCATATCTCATCGAATTTTTAATATTTTTATTTACCGTTTTAGTATGTACTTTCTCTTGTATTTTGTCATCTTTCCTGAAGTTGTGATAAGGTTTGATCAAAAACTCTGCGTGTTATGAGCAAAAACCCTTCAAATAAAATTGCCGTTTTTTCAAAACTGTTTCATATCTTCAGAAGTAAGAGTGGTACGTTCATAAAAATTTGTACAGTAATTATACATAGTATGCTAATTAATTACTGAAATTGATAGCTTATTCCGAGCTATTTTCGAAGAGTTATGGTCAAAAAGCGGTTTTTCTTTCAACCCCCTTCTTGTCGTCCCCCAAATGCAAGGGTAATTTAATTTCAACTTGGAAATGTTCGGTGAAGCCTATATTTTGTATGACTAAAGTTAAAGAGCAATTGATCACTTATTTCTCGAGTTATATGTAAAAATGTGAATTTTTGAAAGTGTCCGGATACTTTTGGCCACCTAGTGTATAAAATACAGAATTTTATAAAGGTACAAAAATTAACATAATATAATTGATAGTGTATATAATTTTTGAAAAAATAATATAAGTGCCGCAAATCAAAAACCATTTATTGCCACAATCGATTCAAAGCCCCCAAAAATGGCACAAACGCCCATAAGAAAATTATACAGCATCGACGGATCCCATTGCCAATTTTAACAAAGATCCGACCAAAACTGTCATTTTGTACTATAAAAAAATATGGGGTAGATCCCCATGAGGGGATGTACCTGCATAAGGACATTACAATCATTAAAATCATTCAAAAAAAAAAAAACCATGCAGCTGTTCGAAAAAACCCTTGCGGACCTGGATTCGATCTCATTCCATCAGGAACTTCAACCTGACGCGCCTAACCACTTGACCATCGGGTCGCTCATTGAAGTAAGGATTTACGATAACACATATTGTTTTAGTTCAGTAGATCAGATGTTATGTGCGAACAAAAAAAATTTAGGAGTGGACTACCCCTAACATTTAGGGGGATGAAAAATAGATGTTGGCCGATTCTCATAGATACTGGATAAGCACAAAAAATTTCATCAAAATCGGTCAAGCCGTTTCGGAGGAGTATGGCAACGAAAACTGTGACACGAGAATTTTATATATATATATATATATATATATATATATATATATATATATATATATATATATATATATATATATATATATATATATATAGATGAAAGTTAAAAAATTGTCCCTAAGTGTCGAAAGATGTGTAAATTGGGAAAAAACAACAAATGAACAAATTGAAATTTTAACAAACATTTGAAAATTTACGGAACAATTAAAATAAACAAAAAGAACAAACATGGGCAATGTGCTGCCTTATCTTCAGAGAGCAGGAGCAGCGGTTAAAATATTTTTTCATTCGTAGGTTTCAAAAGAGGTAGGCTATTAACAAGTCAGCTGATTTATTATGATACGGCAATAAATGCATAAAATTTAAAATATTTGAATCAGTAAAACTGAAAGCTGTTTTTATATTTTTTGTATTACTTCAATTGTAAAATTTAAGTTGTGATTGAATAAAATGAGATCGGCTGACAAATTAAATAACCCCCCACCCCTCTTACCTACAAAGAAAAAAAAACAGACATACCCAAATCCAAGAGTCCGCAACCAAAATCCAAAATCTGGACCGAACATGGATTGCGATTTTGGTTGCGGAAATTGTTTCGTAAATTTTCAAATGTTTGTTAAAATTTCAATTTGTTCATTTGTTGTTTTTTTATCAATTTACACATCTTTCGACACTTAGGGGACAATTTTTTAACTTCCATGAATAATTTGCTATTGATATTAAGCTTATTAACAAATAATTTCTTAGAACCGATTTACATATTATTGTCAATAATATTACATTAATACATTGATAATTATATTAATTGGACATAAAATTTGAAAAAAAGGGAGAGGGCATGTGGTGAGCACTCCACAATTTAGGAGTACTTTTAATTTTCAATTTTAATTATCAGTAGCAATTTAATTCAAGACTTTTATTCTTTGAAAGTTAGAGGTTACCTAACGCAGTACTTAGGAGAGAACTATCGCACATGAAATATGTTGCAACATTTTCTATGTGTATATTTAATTAAAAACAGGAGAATAAATTTATTAAAAACTTAATATCAACTATGAGGATTATTATTACTGTCGATAAAATCAAGCACATAATTTCTTAGTGAAGGTACACTTTAAAGAATAATATTTAAAAAAAAAAATCAGCCGATTAATCAGCCCAATTTTGCCGATTATTAATATTTGGCAAAGTGGACGATTATGGCCGATTAATAGGTACTGCCGATTAATAGGTGCATCCCTATTTGTAACATTACATTTTTTCATGCGTAATTGTTGTCAAAAGATACCACCACTTGAACAAAAGCCTGTTGTGCCAGAAAAGTTAAGTTTTTAAATTTAATTATCTTATCAAATTTTATGTGGCACAAAATTGAATCGTTTATAGCAAGTATCCTCGTTTTCAGAAAATTTCATTTACATTAATCAAAAAGGAAGACATTTTCATATAATAAAATTTATTCATCATTCAGTACAAAAATTTACATAATATTAAACAGCTTTAAAAAAATCCATTTTCTGTATCTACAAAATTTGAATAAAGGAACAAAGCAACGTTTAGACGCTCTGAAATTCTACGATTATTCACACCGTCTCATTTTATGGTGCAATTTTGTACCCCAGAAGCTCATTTAAAATATTAATAAATGAGCTTCTTCAAGCTTGTGTTTTTATGTATGCATGCAATATTTGGTTAAGCATTAATTTATTGAACATATAGTGTATGGTATTCACAGGGAACTTTTTACTAAATAGAAAAAATACAAAGCAATTTTAATATCTTGTACAAAAATAATATTTCGATGGCACACAGCACAGTTTCTCCCAGCCAGTCTCAAAAAAAAAAAAAAAAGTATTAAATTTGATATTTGGAAGGTTATTATCAAGTCAATTTAAATATAAATTAGTTTCCTGTCTTATTTTCCTTTGGTTTCTTGTCTGTTTTTTTTCCTTTGAATCTTAAAGGTACATAACGCTAAGGTTACGAGGTATTTAGGAAAACAGTTTTGCATACACTCGTAAACTTTGAAATTGATTCGTTTAAAAGTGTAGCATTTGGTAGTTGCCCTGTTTGTGCACTATTTAGTTGAATTAAAAGTGTAAACAAGAGAATAATAAATAAAGTGCTTACTGATTTCAAAGAATTCTTCAGCAATATAAAAACAAACGTGAAAAACATATTTTTTTTCATTCATAAGAAGTGCAGGTGTTTATAACGTCTTTCACCGATAAAGGAAATGCATTAAAAATTAATGATTCATATCTATATGTACTTCTTATTTTGTTCTTTCCCTTTTGACATTAAGTTTTTAACACAACGTTAATGTACGTGTTTTAAGCCTGAACAACGTTACTATATGTGCGTCTTTCGAAACTGAGAGGATTACTATATTTATGTCTGAACAAGGAGCTTAACATCAACTTGTGAGTTGCTGCTCCAAATGTAGTCGCAAAGCGTTTCTTATGGGGTCGTGGTGCTATACCCTCTTTTAAAGTAGATAATGTTACACAGTTTTAAAACTATTACATAAGAAAGAAAAACAGCATCATTTTTATTTTCTTTGGTGACACTGTTAAATTGCAATTAATTTAAAAGTATAAAATTAAAATTTTTCGTTTAAAAAGTTATTTTACTTAATGGTAATTTTATTCATTATGTGCCACTTCTTTAATTGAAAAAAAAATCTATGTATAATGCGTCTTTACCACAAATATATTCAGAAAATTAAAAAATGTCAAAATATGATGAATAGTATAGTAGCCGTACTTTCATGAATTTTACAAGCATTGTTTTACACGCAGTATTACGAAAAAATAAAATGTGTCAAACGTTTTGAATTACCATGTGAATCATGTGCTATGAATGCATTACATTTAAGCGGTCCGTCTTTAATAAAATTCGCAAAAAAAGGTGGGAGTGTCCAAGTGGAAAAGGTTAGCAATCTATGATCTAGACTAAATTTAACTTCGCGCTGCCGCCAGAACTTACCGTTTTGTAAGTGGAGGTTTGGTTATAACAGAGGTTTCCAAACTTTCCTATTTCGCGACACCCTTTGAGGGATTTGAATTTTCTCACGGCACCCTTTTCAAACTGCACTATTCAGATTGACAAAATGCATGGAAACCAAACATCCTGGGTGGTTGACCTATGCGTAGTTTTTCTCTTGGTGTCAGATATTAGTTAGCAAAATTGTAATCGATGAAAGGAATCAGTGTACAAGCAGTTTGGCATTATTAAATCCTAACAGAAAAAAGAAAGCACGAGTTGTTTATTTGGCAGACACTATTTTCCATTTCTGATGTTAGCACCACCTGCATGAGATTTCGATTTCTATACCTAGGAGGAAATCAATAAAAATTGGGTATCTGAAATAGTTTTTTTTCATCAGTGCAGAACTTAACACCCAGTACACGTAAATAAGAATAACACATATTAGTTTCAAGATAATTTGTTATATAACGGCGAACAATTTTTAGGAAAATTAAATAATTTTTGTCAGCATCAATGAAATACTTTGCAAATACTTTACTCTAAAACTAATTTCAAATGAACAAAAATGACTGTAACAATGCAATGAAACCTTATTATACGCGCAAATTTTCAGAAAAGTTGAAAGCAAAAGTTTTCCGTGCGAATTACTAGGTAAGAAAATGTATCATTTCTACTAGAACAATTGATCCAAAAATATGTAATCAGCTAATATCAAATGTTTCTATAAAGTATACATTTTACTCTTATTCTGTTAAATGAGAAAATAATTTACTTGCAGAGATTAGGTTTCACGGAAAATTTGTCCAATAAAAACCTGTTGCAAAACAGATCTATGTGAGTGATAGATTTATTTGTGTTACATTGATATTGGGTTTTGTTACCTAACATGCCTATGAAGATTTCTTCATCAGCGTTAAGAACAAATGTTAATATTTTTTAATAATATTTTATGACGCATTAACGCAAAAATATAACAAGTACAGATAGTTCCTTCAATACAAATCGAAGTATTTGATGTTGCATAAATAACTCTTCCATTAATTTCCACTAGTTACTTGTTGATGAGATTGCAATGCATATCTTCCCAGCATATTTTTTTTTCTCTCATCAATCGTAAATACAACTATTTATAATGCACTTTTGGTGACACTTCTTACGACATCCTAAAAGATTCTGTACGTTTAAAAAAAAAATGTTTTGTCGAATTAACCTGAAAATTACGGTTTTTTTTCCTCAATTTTTTATAATGTTTGATTTAACGAAGATACTCTTTCCTCGAAGAATTCTTAATTACGTGAAATGGGTAACTTTGGCCGTTTCGAGTTATTTAAAGTGAAATTTTGTGAATGTTCTAATTATTTTATTTGCTTATTTATGCAATAATTTAGCTACTTCTTGTTTCAAAGTTACAGAAAAGTATAGAGTTTTCTGATGTAAAAGGAAAATTTACTTCTTTTTGCATTACTGTAGTGTAACGTATTACAAATTTTAATTCATAAAAAAAATATTTGAAGGAGCGACCATAAAAACAATCTTATTCTTAACAATAACGCTTGATTTTCATAATAGAATGTCTGAATTATTGAAAGATTCCCTTTCATTTCATCGATCTTATACGTAAGACAAAGACGAGGAGAAAAAAATTAAAGTGTTTTAAAATCACGGACACAAACAATCAGATTCTTTTTCAGCCACTCAAGTTAACATAACTTTATGGAGAAAGAAGGAAAATATATTTAGTTGGCTTCATTTTATGCAGATAACTCAAAACAATAGCCTATCACGATTAGTTTCAGATGTGAATGCTTATTTCAGTATCGGAAGATTCGGTGAAAAAATGTTTTACGTGTTAAAGATTTTTTATCCTAAAATTATCTGTCTCTGTTAAGAAGAGATGAATCGACTTCTGTCGTCACTTCTGTTTTTTCTGATGAATGTTCCGAAGTTACTGTGTTGTTCTCAGGACGCCAGTGAGAAATGGAATTTGCATCAGCACTTGCATGACTTACAGTCCCAGGCTCGTTAGTTATGACATGAGCTCTATACCCGTTTTCATCAGCAGAGTAAGAAACTAAGCGATAGATACCTCTATCGGTGTATCCATATTCTCCTGTTACTCTGCCGTCGGAATCTGAAGCTTCCTGTCGATGCTGTTTCGTGCCAGAGCTGTCACTTTGCCTATATCCAAATAAATAAGGATTGGGAAGAAGTTTTAGACTTTGATCTTCGTTTGCAACTGTATCAGGGACTGTTTTTGCCTGAAGTGCTAGTTGACTTTCTGCAACTTCTATACTTTCCTGAGGCTCAGATGCCGCAGCTTCTTCGCTTTCCTTTTCGCTCTCTTTCGATGGTTCGGCCTCACTTTCTTTTTCCTCTTTTACTTCGACTGACTCACTTTCTTCGACTTCCGATTTCTTTTCTTCACTTTCTTCTTTCTTAGCTTCTTTTTTTGCCTCTTTTTTAGCTTCCTTCTTCTTTTCTTTCTTTTTCTCTTTTTTCTCTTCTTCAGAACTTTCAGAAGAACTAGATTCCGATGAACCAAGCTTTAAGATATCTCCTTTAATCACACCTTGGGGAAGGAATACATTTCTTCCTGGTAAGGCATAGGATCGTAGATAGTTACCCCATGGGTAAGCGTACCGAACGCGGCTTATTGGTTGAAGTTGAGGATACATCAAAGGACCTGAAGACTTTGTGGCTGGTAGTGTAAACTGTCGGGGACGAGCAGGTACAGTAATAGGATTCGCAGGTATTAAGCGCACCATTCCATTCTTAGTCTGTTGTAAAACATTTGATTGTCTTGGGTAGGTATAATAACTTGGTCTTAATCTATTGTTTAAGACATAATAAGAGCCATAAGGTCTCCTATTTATCCGAATTATTCGACTCAGAGGTGGACGTTTAACTGTTTGAGGTCTCTGTAGTATTGACAGTGGAATTCCTTTTGGTTGATAAGCTTGTTTTACAGGAGGTGTTATAGGGCACGGTTTGCCATTGATAACAGGTACTGTTGGTGGAGGTATCAGTGGAGCTGGAGGAGGGGGAGGAATAGATTTTGGACCAGAAAAAATTGACTTTTGAGGCACGAAAGGAGCTGGTTCTCCCTTTGCGACTACAGGAGGCTCTAATTTTTGACCTTTCACTGGATAAGCTGGAACAGGAATTGGAGATTTCCTGGCCAAATTTGCATCATATATGTTTTTTCTCGCTAGCCAGGCGTCAAGTGGTAGAGCAGAATCTATGCTTTTCCCGGAGATAGGTAAATTTTTAGGGGAAGGCATCTGAATTACTGGTTGAGTCTGAACAACGGTTTTTTCTTGCACTATAGGCATTGCAATCGATCCTTTCTGTGGTTCAAATCTAGGAAGAGAGCCATCTTGTTTCAGGACCCACGTATCAGATATTACTGGGGGAGCATTTAGAGGCACTCCTTTTTCCGGAACGGACTTACCGGATTCATACGCATCACCAACTGGAACTGATAAGAATTTTCCAGTTTGTGCTGAAGTAGGAATCCATATGTGTCTCAAAGCTGGCATTGTCCTTTCTCTAACGTAAACAGGGCCCGATTTTTCTTGAATAACAGGAGCACCTATTGGTGCATTAGGTATGTATTGCTTTAAACCAGTAGTATCGGATCCTTTCACTGGAGGAGGGGGAGGTGGAGGCAATGTAAACTTTGTGCCCTTGTTAGGTATCTGTGCTACTTGCTGAATTGTTTTTTGGGGGGGAGGGGGGTACATGTCTTTAGCTACCTGGGGCTGATACACTTCTTTTACGCTTGGTGCAGGATACTCAACAATTTGCCTGACATTTGGTGACGGTATTTCAATGTATTGTTTTATACGGGGAGCTGGTATTTCTACAGCTTGTTTAACTGGCGGAGGGGGAAATTCCCTAACTTCTTGTACCGGTGGTACTTCTTCAATTACTGTAGCTCCGTTTGTATAAATTTTCTCATTTCCAGTTTGAAGTACTGGAGCTGTGTTTGTGTACACTTTTTGGTTTCCAGCTTCAAATGCAGGAGCTGCGTTTGTGTACACTTTCTGATTTCCTGCCTCAAATGCTGGAGCTGCGTTTGTGTATATTTTTTGGTTCCCTGCTTCAAATGCTGGAGCTACGTTTGTGTACACTTTCTGGTTTCCTGCTTCAAATGCAGGAGCTGCGTTTGTGTACACTTTCTGGTTTCCTGTTTCAAATGCTGGAGCTGCGCTTGTGTACACTTTTTGGTTTCCTGCTTCAAAAGCTGGAGCTGCGTTTGTGTACACTTTTTGGTTTCCTGCAAAATTTGGTGCTTTAACCCAAACTTGCTGAGCTGGAAATTGGCTTTTGACTGGGGCTGGTGGTGGAGGAACTGATTTAGCAATTTCTGGCACAACTTTAGGACTAGGTTCAGGGTTGACCACTTCAACAACTCTGCTCGTAGGAACTTGTATCCATCTCTCAGGAGCATACTGATTGTTTGGTCCTTTCGTTAATACCCAAATATCTGACGATCGGACGCTCGATATTCCCTCTGGAATTATTTTCGAAGTGCTGGACGGTTGAGCAACATATGTATCATCAGGTATTGGAGTAGCAACAGGACCTATAGCAGGATCTCCATTTTGATAGTATCTGTCAAATGTCTCTGTAGAACTTGTGTAATCTACATTCAGTTCAGGTTGATTCTCAGCATAAAACCACCTGAAAGAAAAGGAAGTCGTTTTACTTTGATTTACACAAGTAGCATTTTGATGCAAACATTGTCTTTGTCTTTATACATACTTCAACAACTTTATTATATCCTGTGGCAACAGGGCCATATCTAGTTAATATTGAAATTTGTTGACCTTCCCTCCAAAAAATCGAGTTGCCTCGAAATAGGTCAAAGATATTTCGTATGTATTAACAGCCGCCTCATTAATCCATTAAGATTTCTATTTTACATTTTAACTCCATTTGTTTGCTTTAGAAAATGATTTACAAATATTCCAAAAGATTTCATTTTAATAGCTATTTTCAATTCAATTTATATGTCACTAGTTATTACAATATTGTCTTTTTTCCTAAAAGCTTATATTTAAGTAGTTTACAATCTTCATTGAACACTAAAATTTATAACATATTCTTTTCTACTTTTTTACAATTTTTAATTGTTACGGATGGTCTCTTTTCAATATTTTACCACTAGTAATACGTAGGTAAAATAATTGAAAGGATTTTTTTTTTGTGGCAATAGTGAAAGCGAAGAGCCAGTACAAGGTTACCTGTGTTGCTACCGCATTAAAATATGATACATTTTTTACTTTCTTCTATATCTAATATATAGAAGAAAGTATTGGTTTCGTGAAAATTTTCGAATGTCGAATTTTGACGGATTTGCACGTTTTGAGGTGCGCTGAGTCCATTTCGACCATTTTTGGAAAATGTCTGTCTGTGTGTGTGTGTGTGTGTGTGTGTGTGTCTGTCTGTGTGTGAGTCTGTATGTGTGTGACCAGTTTTTGTGGCCGCGATAGAGCAAAAACTACTGCATGAAATCGAACAAAAATTTTTGCACATATGTACCACCATGTGAACTGGTGCACCTGACTTTGTTTAGCGAATTCCTCCAAGGGGGTGGAGCAATCGCACGTGTTCTGCGCGGGGGTGATTGCTATATCTCAGGAAGTAACCGGCGGAATCAAACGAAAATTGGTCCATAGGTAGACCCTATTGAGTACAGGTGCTGATTCAATTTGTGTGTCAATATCTCAAAGGGGGGTGGAGCAATCAAAAGTGCTTATTTTGTCATTGCACCTACTGTATCTCGGGAAATATTGCTGCGATTTGAATGAAATTTGGAATAACACTAACCCAATATGGAAGCAAGCATCGATTAAATTTTGGCGCCAATCGCCCCAGGGGGAGGGTGGGGTGATTTTTGCGCTTAGTCAACAATGCGAAAAATTAATTCATTAAAAAATCGCTTTCACGTTATTTAATTATCAAAACAGCTGAAAACTTTCAATGATTTGAAATTTTTAACTGTTGCCAATTTCTTTTTACTAACAAATAAAATGTTTGCAATTTATCTAAACAAGGCTTTTGCAATGATTTCCAATTTCGCTCATTGATTCTGCATTTGCAGGGTTATTACGATAATTGGGAAATTGGAGCTGTCTCCAATTACTCGGGCAAGTACGTATTTTATTTTGTAACCGGAATTCATAAGATAGATATAGAAGAAAGTTTCGTGACGGCCACGACAGCTAGTTAATGTTAGTCTTTGCTTTAATACTTTCAATGCAAAAATCGACTTTTCAACAGAGACGTCATTTCAAGTTTTTCCAGGGGGGGGGGGGCAAAGCGTAAAAACACAATACAATTTCCCCAGAAAACAACAAAAACCACGCCCACTTATATGTAAATAGATTGATTTCTCAAAGTCAGGGAGGAGGGGCAAATGACCCCCCTGCACCCCCTAAATGACGGGCCTGCTTTTCAACCATTTTTTTAACACAAATAAAGCGAATATTTTTTTTTTCAGACAATGACCGTACCGAAACTTGTTTTACTACTAGAAATTATTTTACAAACTGTTTATTTTTTAATAGTATTGTTTTATTTATGTGCGAATTTGGCCCATTTAATAATGACTTCAACACGTGATAAAGAAAAGGCCCATTGGTTTTTTAACAGTGTGTTTTAAAAAAGTTTAAAAGCTGAATGTGACCAACTACCCACTATGATTGACTTCAATCCAGTGTGTAATAGAATTGCATTTACTTTTTCCATTTTATTGCCTCTACATTATTTCATCCCATCTCGTAACGACTTCCTATACAAACATTTATTAGAAAAATTAACTGTGCAAAATTTGATTGCACTTGAACTGCTATACCTACATAGGCGTACAACGTTTTATTTAAAAAAGAGTTGCCCATATACCTCGCTTAACCTTACTATCTGGGTAATCTAATAGCGCGCAATTTTTATTTATTCTAATTTCGCATCCCTAAATTGCAAGAACGTAATGTAAATCTACTGATTCATACAAAAATATTTTTTTTTTGGAGGGGGAGGGGGGTTGTCTCTTAGTGTTTTTTTCGCATACTTTACTTTCAATATATAAAAGTGCTCTAAATGCCTACTCTCATCTTCCTATCATCTACACTCATTTATGTAGCATTAATAGATTTTTAACATGGCAGAAAGCATGTTAGAAAGTTGAAATTCGAATTTTGAGTAAATCAAATGTTTTTATTAAATTCTAATGCGAGGTATCTAAATTTACGTATTTTCCTTACGTATTTTCCCAGTATCTGCAAAATATTTTTCATGATATAAGTCTGTATGATACTTAATGAACTGTTATGCTGATTACAATATGAGATGCTTGTCATATAGTACATTCTCACCTTTTTCAGTTTTTTGACGTTAGTCTTAATCGTTTTTAGCTTGATATCAACTTCTCATTTTGAAGATCCAAGCGAGCACGCACACACACAAATAGGGAGAGAGCGAAAGAGGAAAGTTCGGTTCTGTAAACCTCAGCGCGAAAGTAATGAAAAAATATATAAACAAAAAGATAAAATTCTAAGAAAAATATAAAAATGGTTTTCTGGAATCAAAATTCTTAAAATGATTTTGCAATACAAAACTGTTCTATTGTACGCATAATTGGAAAAAAAACGAGAAATGATGAACTTTCCAATTTTTAATTATCATTTTTAAACTTTATAACTAATGTTTTAATATTTTTTTAATCCCTGAATTGTGTTGTACTCAACTGAATTGTGTTGTACTTTTGCAATGTGTTCCTTATTTTACATATACTGTACTTGAAGACCTACTATACCCTAGAATATTATAATGCGAAGGAATTAAAAAAGTAAATACTGAGTATTTTTGATAACAATAAGCGATTGATATCATAAACTATGAAGACTTTTAGCGCATACTAGTGCATTTCAACGCACAAAGAAAGTTTCATTGGTGTAGCTGGATTATATTTAAATGGTATGAGTGGGTTTTAAGTCACGGACGCTGAGATATCTAATACAAAATAAAAGCTTAAACTGAAGAACTTTTATTTCTAATAAATATTGAGTGCTTACATGATATTCAAATCTCTGAGGGTGTTTTTATATGAAATATATAGCAGTAATGATTTATTTTTTTGTAATCAGCAGTTACAATATTGCGCACTCGATGGGTGTTTTATAAATTATTGAATATTTTAGTGCGTGCAAAATAAAATAAAGATTTTTTTCTTTTCCTTTTTTTAGTATATTTTTTTAATGAACTTTACCAAAGTGTATTTTTTATCAAATATAAATGAACAGATTTATAGCTTTGGTTATTGAGGTGATTAATTAAAAAACATTTTGAAAGTATGCAAAAATGTGCATTTCTGTTGGCATTTCATTCGTAATGAAATGCCAACTCGATTTTTTGAATTGAAACAAAACATATGCAGGGTTATTAATCTTAGAAAATAAATTATTGATTGGTAAATAAGTTTCTAACAATAATCTCACTAAAAATGTCCTTTTTTTTAATGGGAGACCTTAGTTGTTTTAAAATTTATAATTAATAATGTTAATAGTAATAATTTTTAACAAAAGAACAGAAATGAGTTATTATTCCTCGAGTTCAGAGAAAGACAGCAAAAATGAATGAAAATGAATCTCATAATATCAAATTTCTCTCTTTTTCTTATTATATGTTTTTATTGCTGTGTGATATTTTTCGTATTGATGCTTTATTTAATTAATTTAAGTTATTTCTATCTATTACCATAAAATTGCTACAATGAGTTAAAATAGGCTACTACATTGAGCCTAGTGCTCGCACTAAGACACAGGATTCCGTGGGTTCCCCATTTTATTTCCGCAATCCAACTCAATAAAAAAACATTAGGGTCACAAGTCTTAATTAATATTTTGGCAATTATGAAAAATATCTCCTTTGAAATTTACATAGTGTAAAACTTGTAAATAGCTCCATCATTGCGCAACATTATTTAAAGTCTTGTAACTGAGAAACGTATTCAAATGTAACACACCAACAGCAGTAAACATGATAGAAACCTAATGAAAGAATGCAACTCTATTGAAAAGGCTTTAAATGCCAAAATAAACTACACCATTTGCAATTAGCGACTTTTTTTATTAGATGTTACGTTCTGTAAAATATAATTATGAGATCAACATTTGATGAGAGAGAGAGCATTGTATGCATTAGATGATTTTTTTGTCATAAGCATTTGATTTAAGTTGCTTTGTTTACATGAAATTTGCTTACATGAAAAAAAAAAAAATCGCCTACAACTTAAAAAGTATAAATCAGTAAGTAACCGCTCCTAAGCAAGGGTATATACATCTTGTCTATAAGAGTATAAAAAGTACGGTAGTTGTCTAAAACTCTTTCTTTGAACTTATGGTTTTCTTTCAATTAGTTCTAAAACCCAAATTATTCAATTAAAATAATTTTGATTTTTTCTAGACATTGCTGGATTTAAGATAACACGATCAAGTAAATTCCGAAAAATGTTCAACATTCTTAAGGAGTTTCTTCTTATTCTTATAAGTGGAATCTTAGTATTGAAATTTTAAAATTAGTTAAATGATTTCATTTTTTAAGTTTTCTCATGTCAAAAATATATGCTACTATGAATTAATAGCAACATTCCTGACAATATAACGTAAAATCTATAAAGACAGAAATTAATTTAGTTTCGTTTCCAGGTTTATGATTTTTTTTTTCAGTTTGACTAAACGTTAAAAATTGTAAAAATTATCTGCAAATTTTCTTTCTTACTCAAATAAACAAAGGCTAGCAATAAAAATTGAGCATACACTAAACATTGTTAAACTTATTTTTTGTGCCTAATAATAATTAAAGTGATTTTTCACAAAAAATTTATTTATTTTCAGAAATATCGAAGAAAATTACAAATGTGTATTAAAACATGGAAAAGTGTTAAAAATGAATTTTATACGTGTAAATTAAAAAAACGGAATATTTTTAATCAAATATGTAAATACTGTGTCAATTTAAAATATCTGTATTTATAAAATGCATGATTTAAGCATATTTAATATACAATATGTAAGATTACGATGTATGTACCGATTCCCTTTTTTCGTTAAAAACAAAATCATAAATAACGAAAAATATGAAGAAACAAATTCGGCTTTACCTTTGTTCTTCTTCAACAGGTTCTACTGGGTAGGGAACATCCTCCTTTATAACAAATTGTGGATTTGGCTGTATATCCTCTTGTATGAACTTTTGACCGCCGATATCCAATGTCCTTACGGCAGTAGCTGGAATTGGGGGTGGATTGCTCGAGGGAGGGAACACGGTTGCGAATGCCCCATGCGAAAGAAATTGTAGCACCAATATTATAATTGCTGAAGACATTGCTGTCTTCACCCTCGAGTCCGCAATATCCAAATTTTAGGGCAGTAAAAGATTTTGAGACCAGATTTTATATATATACTCTAAACGCGCCGTTAGATAATTTCAAGGATTGGCGCCGGGTGCTTGATAATGATTTATTTGGCACTCTCTTGTTCTGTGAGCATATACTGTGAAGGGGACTTTTTCTGAAAGAAGGGTTACCAGAGACGCAGGATCGAAAATCGGTCGCCAACTTATGGAAATTCACCGGTTTTTCTACAATTCTTAGATCTTTTGCGAACAGTTCTGCATTAAAGAACCAACTTTTTCTTAGCTGTTTTCTTGCAGGAAAATATTTGTAACATATATACTTCCTTGGATTATTTTATTTATTTCTTTATTGTTAAATGAAATCTGAAGTGTTTTTTCTAAAAACATGTATTTGAATCTTTTTGACTTTTTGTTGGGTGCGAAAAAATTGACATTGAATAGAAATATTGAAGGAAGATTGCTACTACTGAAAAAAATTATGAACATTGATTGTGATTATTTAATGCAATGTCAGAAAATAACTTCGAAAACATTGCTATCAGATTAGTGTAAAAAACTATTGTTGTCATATTAACTAAATCGTAATTGAATGAACATTAATTTCCCTCATCGGAATTCAGTTAGTCATTATTTCAACTTTTTCTATTGAAAGTAGAAGAAGACGTTTGCGTATATTTTTATCGCTGATTCCGTAAATGGAAGAAATCAAACAAAACGTGTTTTTAATAAATTATTAAGAAATATTTATCTGACTCGTTTAAGTAAATTTACTCGTTTGAATTACAGCAACACTGAAGAGTTCCATTTATTGTATCGTAATTATTGTCGTTGAATATTTTGCTTAGGCCTGCTAATAAACTATGCTTCAGAAGCAAATGCCCATATTTTAAAAATGAAGAGCTTCAAGTCAGATTTCATTGTGTGCTACGTTGTCTTTATTTTTAACTCTAACACCTGCGCTGATAAATAACATTTTTACTTTATTCTTTGTATAATATCTTTATCGTAAAAGTGTCTTGAATCAATCATCTAATAATTTTAATTATCTTGAAGTTCTAAATTACTTCCAATGCCCTTTTATCCCCCTCAAACAACTGAAATTAACAATCATTTGTTGGAAAAATCAATTGAATATTAATAAATGACCTAGATTCCATCACAGGTAGCTCTTGATTCTATTCTGCAAATCCAAACTTCTGACTGGCCGGATTATAGGGTTTGGTGCTAGCATTTGTCATCCAAAATTGCTTTTCGCATTCATTCAATGGGCACGAGAGGATTTAGTGCACTACAACTTCTTTTGTTTGTCCAGCTTCATGCCGTTTATGTGCGTTAGGAGGCAGTATATCTTTCGGTGGCGAAAAGAGGAAAACTGTAGTATGAGAGAGGAGAGAAATTTCTGCAGTTTTCAACAATGTTTTTATCATTCCATTCATACCTTAAAGCTGACAAAAATTGTTCTTCTATGCATAGCATTAATTTATTTCAAAATGCCATTACATGTAAATGTGTAATGATGGGGTTTTTATCGGCAGTATACGTTAAAAAAAAGTTATAACAAGGGAAGATGTTTATATGATTCAGATTCTGTAAAGCGAAAGCTGACACTAAATGATCCTTTCCGATGAATGCAAGATTTGTTTTTTTTATCGTTCTTTTTCCCCTTAACTTTTTTCCTTCTTTTCTTTCTTTTTTATGATCATGAATCATATTAGCATTGAGTAACGCTGTTATAAAGCTAGTTCGGAGACTCCTTTTTTTTTTCAATTTTTACTGAGTGGTCATTTATTTGCAGTTTGAAGGAACTTATAAATATTTTGACTTTTACTGTTTTCAAAATGTTAAATTTTATGAACTATTTAGAGCCGAGTTAGAGCCACTGTACGAAAATAAATTAGAGATTTTGCCTGATTGAAAATAAAGCTGCAAGATACAATTTTGACCAAATTTAAATAATTCCGAGCACATACACATTGTGCCGAAAATTGTATAGAGCAAAATTAAAATGTAATAAATCAAAATGTAATAAATAAAATCAAAATCCCAGTAAGTTGCATTCAATTAAAAACTTATCAGTAGTCATCAAAACCAAAAGAACATTTTACCTAAATCCCCCTCCCCCCCAAAACATTAGGCGCACTTTAATTAATTATCTCACTATGTTAAATCAATGCTGAGATTTAATAATAAGTACACTTTTCAGAATATATAGTCATTATATTATTTTTCAAATGTTAGTGATCTGTATATTCATATTTGGTTCTTTTAAAAACAATTAACTACATCTGGGAATATGACTTGGCGCCAGAAAGGATACTGACCCCTAATGCTGCTGTTTAGTGCACAAAGTCAGTCACATGAGTATTTAAGAACACAGTAAAAAGTGAGTCTTACAAAGGTATTAAACATGGATTAAGGGCATGTTAAAAAAATTCTTTTTATGTAAATTTTACATTTGTTTCAAATTATATAAGGTTGTTTCAATTGTATATTACTTTCAAATGTCCTCATTTCAATCAAATTTTATTTAGTAAAATCCTTCACTTTCAATCAAATTTCTTTTTTGCTTACATTTTTAAGTTCTACTTTATTCAGCGTATCTTTGATACAGCTATCATTTAATATATTTTTTTCGCAATAGTCAATCATTTAGTCTTCATCAATTTCTTTTCCAATTATTTGTTTTTTTTTTTCGTCCTTTTCTGCAGCAGAAGTTTTCCATTTACCTTTAATTTTATACCAATAATTCACTTGCTGTCCACGCCAAAATAGAACTGTTCATCCTTATCTTTAATTGCATCCCAATGCTATCTAACACATATTTCCTTATCGACTCTTAACTGATTATCCCATAATAATAATATTTCCGTCCGTGCCGGATTTGTGCTAACTTGGAATATCTCATAAATTTATGTAAGCCCTTGAAATGGCATTTAATCATTTACGCCTGAAATTATGCTAGAGAACTCTATAACTTTCATGGTTTGAGATATTGCAAAGATGAAGTAAAAAATAATGCAATGCAAGTTATCAATAACAATAAAGTTTTTTTTTTTTAAGTAGTGATTATTTTTAGAAGAGTTAATAATTACTTTCATTCCTAAGGTAATTAGTTCCATAATTGGCGTTTGGGAATGCCAACATGATCACGGTTTATATTTTCATGTACCCGCATCTTAATCGATCTAATTGGATTTCATTCAGTAAAATACCCACCGATCTTTACACCATGATAATCTCAGATTTTTGAATAAATTTACGCGCATACTGTTCATTGACTTTTTTAGTTTAAGTACTTCATCGCAATAAAAAAGCCCAAAGCAAGAGCGACCTGCAATGATTGTAAAGCGCAATTGGTTATAAGTGATGCAAATATAATTGCATTAATTGATAAAAATGACAGCCATACACGTTTTGATTTTATTTCGTAATAATAAACTCCTCTCTTAATTTAGTTTTTTAATTACGAGGAAGTTTTTTTTTTTAATTTTTAAAACTTTTTGAAGTTATTTATTTTTAACGAAAGGTAGTAATTTAAGTGTTTGTGAATAATATTTAATTATGATTTTCATTTTTGTAAAACTATTATGAAGTGCTGCATTTTTGCATCCATCGATAGAAATATAGGACCATTACGGTGTTACGTGTATGATATTCTACCGCTTTTTTCTCGCAAATAACAATAAAAAAAATATATGAAGTGTGGTATAGTTCTTTTTTCCCCCTACAAAATTTTAAATGTAGCGTAACGTGTGACTCTGAAATTCCGTAAATAAGCTGCAGTTCCTTCTATTTCATAATTTCGTGTAAAGTTTAAGAAAGGAAACGAATCGTGTTTTTTTTCCTTTACATGTAACTACAGAAATTAAGTAAATACCTCATACAATAATTATTTTCTTAATATCACACTTTTCTAGTAAATAATTAATACATTGCTTTTCGTGTGTGCTCGAGTGTGAAATATGCTTGATTTCAAAGTCATTTTAATAGTAAAGGTTTTTTTTTATTTTAGTCAATTTCGCGTCACTTGAACCAAAAGGCTATTCATTGCTTTCTAATGTTTTAGAATGTTGTCTACTATTCGTAAGGGGCCACATGGATTGGCTTCAGGGGCCACATTAGGCCCGCTGGTCTTAAATTGGGCACCCTGCGCTAAACAAACTTTTTTACGCTTTCCTGCTTGGTAGTAGTATTGAAACTTAAATTAGTCTGGCTTTGAAGTACAAAATTATATTTCGTTTTTTTTAAACTTAAAATATCTATAAGTTGGGATGCGTTCGTGAAAATCTTGCAAACGACTTAATAATTGCTGTTTTTCAATGAACAAAGCAAGTAAAAGCAGGCCGGATGTTCATACTTCAAAGTAAATGTATCAATGTTTGTTGTTCATTAGCTTATTACTTAATTTATTTTCCAAAGCATAAACTCTTAAAATGGATTGAGAATGAAAATAAACCTGTGATACTCAAAATAACTTACAACTAGATTAAGATTTTAAAAAAGTAAAAAAAAAAACTGCCTTAACTAGTCAATTAAATTTAATGGACAGTTAAAACCTGATCAATTGACCCTAATTCTGTATGTAATTTTATTACTTCTGCTCAAAAAACACCATCGGCTCCAAGCAATTTGTGTAATATTTTTCTCCCAAAAATAACTATGGTTTTTTTACAGCTGCTATCAACTTCGCCATTATTCGGGTGAACAAATGCCCAGCAATATTTGATATGCTTTTTTTAAAGAATGATTTCTGATGTACGTGATGTGCTCTATTCCTGTAAAGACAGCATCACATATCACTATTTAGGCATTGTCTTGAAACAAGACATTATGGGAATCGTGTTACTTCTATTACACCATTTCTTGTAAGGGTAATGACATTCTTCGTTGTGAGAAAAGAGAAGAAAAAATGCTTGTTTTAGTAAAAAGGTGTTTTATGTGAATAATATGAGACAACGAAACATGATCTTTGTAGAGTATTGTGTTATGGCATTTTCAAAGGTTAGAATATGAGAAAAAAAAGGAAAAGGCGTGACTTTTCTTTAAAGGACGTTTATTCAGAAATAAGTTGGATTTGGGCATTTGTCTATTGTATGCATTATTCCTGCCCCGTTTTTTTTTCTTGGTGATGATTTATCAAACTAGTGTAGAAACTACTTATTTGGTGATAACATATATTAATAGACTTTTGATCAAATTACGCTATTAAGTGAGACTAAGAATTTTATTAACAAAGTATGTTAACCCTTCACTGCACGATTTTTTATATTTTCATGAAAAAAATCATATGTTACCTTTTAAATAGCCCTGAGTTCAGGAAAAATGAAGAAAAAAAATAATTTTAAAAATTTGTGCCAAAAATGATGTTTTAACTGTTTGTTCCACGTATGGCACAAAGCACTTAGTATAAGCTTATACTGATAAGTGTAATAATCTACAATGTGTTTTGTGCCATAAGTGGAACAAACATTTTTTACCACTAAGTACAGCTTTTATATCTAAACATTTTTAGAACACATGAAATAATGATTAAGCACACTTCTTACTGTAACGCAGACATTCTATTTTTCAAAAGCAAGAACTGTAATACCTAGACTAGTGCAACTAACTAGTGCATAAAAATCACCCTAAACTGTTATGGCAATGTTCCAGAAGGGGCACAAAGCTCAGTTTAACTGCATTCAAAAATCATAGGAATATATCAGGGTTTATTTAGTTTGTGCCAAATCTGGCACACCGTGCAGTGAAGGGTTAACCCAAATAACTAATTGAGGTCATTACAGTGTTAATTAAACTGCGAGATAAAATAGACATTACTACAGAAAATAAAACTTGTTTTTGCAGTACAATACTGACAGCAGAGGGTAAAGTTTAAAACTGTAAAACCACGGTAATAATCTGTAAAACTAGCTATTTACAGTTTATTACTGCAAACTAGCAGTTTTACAGTTTATACTGTAAAATTAGTAATTTTACAGTTTATTGACTGTAAAATTATCATAAAATTCGCTGTATCATACTGTAAAAACAGCATTTATTTTTTACAGAGAAGCCATTAAATATCATGACAAGTTTCGTTAAATTTTCTGCCAAAAAATAAAACAGCATTAATAGCTCCATTTAATAAGAGAACTAAATCATGAGGAGCAAATATGATGGCTACGTACATCGTAAACGAGTTTTTGCCTACTTATACAATATAGAAGAAACAGCCTCACTTGTTGTCGAGATTCTAGATGTTGATGCCACATCTCCAACTGTATTATTTGAAATCAGTTCTGTATAATGGTTTTTTAGTACTCGTTCGCCCAAACGTCTTTCTTTGGAGATAGCAAGAGGCTTTTGTCAACTCTCCAACAAAATTATCGGAAGGAAATTCTTCAAACAAAAACTGTGCTTAATTTTGGGTTTTTCAATTTACTTATTTTGTAATATGTCGTTTTTTAGCCTACTTTCCCGTTAAAAATAAAAGAAAGACGAAAAAAGTATTAAAAATAGCTTAATGCATCTAAAAAATATCGCCAAGTCCGAAAAGTATCGCCAAGTTAAAAAAAATATCGCCAAGTCCAAAAAATATCGCCAAGTTAAAAAAATAAAAAGGTAAAATGAATATCGAAAAATTAAAAATTTGAAAGTAGGGTATTGAGATGGGGAATTTGTGCGTCGGTCGGTCGGTCGGTCGGTCTGTCGGTCGGTCTGTCTGTCCCCCCCTAATAACTTTTGAATGAACATTCCGATTTGGACAAATTTTTTTTTGTTGGAAAGATCTCGGCGAGTACAGCTCATTCCCATATTTGATTTTTTGATTTGAACAATTTTTGGTTCAATTTTGAGCCGTTCAAAAAACCGGTCCCGCGATACTAACTTTTTAATGAACAGTCCGATTTGAACAAACTTTTTTTTGTTGGAAAGAACTTTTCAAGGGTACTTCATTCCCGTATTTACATTTCCGATTTGAACAATTTTTCGTTCAACATTGAACCGCTCAATCAAGCTGTCACCCCTAATAACTTTTGAATGAACAGTCCAATTTAAACAAACTTTTTTTTGTTTGAAGCATCTCGGCAAGGATACTTTATTACCGTATTTAAATTTTCAATTTGAACACTTTTGGTTCAACATTGAACCGTTTAAGCAACCTTTCTCCACCTAATAACTTTTGAGTGAACCGTCCGAATGGAATAAATTTTTTTTTTGTTCGAAAGATCTCAGCGAGTGCAGCTCATTCCCATATTTGATTTTTCGATTTGGACAATTTTTGGTTCAACTTTGAACCGTTCAAACAACCGGTCCCGCGATGCTAACTTTTGAGTGAACAATCCGATTTGAACAAACTTTTTTTTGTTCGAAAGATCTTTTCAAGGATACTTCATTCCCGTATCTACATTTTTGATTTGAACAATTTTTCGTTCAACATTGAACCGCTCAAGCAACCTTTCCCCACCTAATAACTTTTGAGTGAACCGTCCGAATGGAATAAACTTTTTTTTGTTTGAAAGATCTCGGAGAGCGTTTCCCATACATTCCCATATTTTGCTTTTTGATTTGAACCATTTTTCGTTCAATATTGAACCGTTCAGAAAAAAAAATAACAGCGTCTACGGGGAATTTAAGTTGAATGTTGATCCTGAACTTAAAGTCGGATTTCCTTCAAACTAACTTTGTAAGAAAATGGTTTTGATAAATAATGTTTGTTAAGTACTTTTCTGAGTAATCTTCTGTGAGGACTCTGATTCCGACTCCGACTCTGCAAACATAGCGGAAATGCAGGCTCAGAAAAAAAATTACTGACTGTGCAGACGATTTTTTGTTTATTTATTCATTTGTTTTATTTTATTTATTATTATTATTATTATTATTATTATTATTTGGCAGACGATGTTTTTTTTTTTTTTTTGTAACAAAAATTTTTCATTCACGAGAACATTTTATTCTTTATTTATATTTAACAACTGGCAACAGATTAAAAGTGAAATTCGAGACATTTTATTAACGGACGAGTTTTTTTTTCTTTTTTTTTTTCTTTCTTTGATAAAATGTGCTTTGATGCTCTTTATACTTTTATTTATTTATTTATTTATTTTATTATTATTATTATTTTTTTTTTTGAAAACGATGGAGGATTTTTTCTACGGAGGAACTGTAACAGTTACACTCTTTAAAAGGTGCGACAAAACTTTATTTATTCGTTAATTACTTTTTACGTGTCTATTTCATCTGATGAAAGGGGTATATTTTGCTTTTCGAAATCAGCTCTAAGTGCTAAAAAGGTTTATTTGACATAATTTTAAGTCTCAGATAATCAAGAGAATAATGATCAGATGCGAGAATGCCGATGTCGATGTACGGGAAAGTAGGCTCGTTTAGTTCTTGACAGAACTTCTTGTTTACGATTATTTATGTATCAAAAATGACAAAGAAATACATTGCTTGTTTCAAATTACTACGCACTTATAAACGAAAACAAAAAGTGATTTAAAAAAGGAAAAAAATGTAATCAGTTGTACAATATATGTTAAGCCTAACATAATATGAAACATGACCTATTTTACCATAAAATAATTTTTTATCTGTTTTCACTTTAACATTTTAGTAAATTAGTCTTGATAATGTGCTTTAGACATTAGGTTAAAAAAATTGTGTCCACTTCCATTTAATTTTCTTTAAATTAAAAGTTTTTTATAATGAATACATTAAATCTTCTCTAAGGAAAACATTACATCGCTCATATCTGTAACTTTAAAGTAAAAGTTCCAGCTTATTTTGCAAACAAAATAATGCCTGAGGTGTGAACGATACACAAAACTACGACCCGGAATGAAAATATGATTTGCATTTTTTTTTTTTTTTTTTTTTGAGATTTTTAAAAAACTGCAGCATTTCACCTCACGACTTATTTTACCCCACTTTATCCTAGTAATTATACTGTTTTCGCTACAGTGGTTACCAAATGGTGTCTTTGACGCAACCGCAGAAAAGAAATCAACTGGCTTGTGATGCGAGCCTAATGACAGATTAGATGTTTGTCGTGTTACAAAACGCTCCCACATTAAACCAATCCAACCGAAACAAAAACTTGCTATATATATTTTTTTTTACACTCATATGTCAATTACTGTAGTCTGTGCAAAACTTTTTAAAGTATGATTTTGTAAAATCGGGTACATTATTTGTGCTCACCCTGTATTTTTCGCCAAGCATGAAACCACGCGCCAATTCTAGTGTCCCGCTCACCGGATACCGAACTTTGGTGTTTTGCATACCATTATCGGTGAAGCAACTGCGAGAGATTGTCTTAATATTCCCAGATTTCAATTTTTATACGAACAATAAAAAAAAGCATCGGCCTTGACGAACAATGGGGTCTTTGTGGAGAGAAATTATTAGTATGAAGTAGGCATAAATTCCTCTGAAATAAATTGCAAGTCTGGCAAGAGTTAGCGAAGAAAGCTTTATATTTTGCTTTTTTATTATCAAATTCTTTTTCCGCGTTTACTAACTTGGTCGAATTTAAATATTGTTGGAGAACATTCATCACATGTGATGTTTGGCGCTGGGTTCTTGTAAAAATATTTATATCGATGTTTGGAAAATGAATTGACTACAAACTCTTACGTGAAATGTATCATAAACCAGATCTTTATTTTCCTCCGACAATATAGCTATCATATACAGCTGCCGGGATGGGTTTTATGTATGGGTGATTCTACAAAAACGGGAAAATTTCAAGTATGTATATTTAAAAAAAAAAAAAATAATTAAAAATCTGAAAAAAAATCAGGAAAGTACTTTATAAGTTACATAATTAAAACAGAATATCAGCTGAGCTTCAATGTTTGTATTTTATTGTATTTTTGCATTCTTATTTTTTTGAAGGCATGTGAATAGTAAAAAGGACATGTGGATGACACAATGAGTATGTTAATGACACAATGGATATGTGAATAATACAATAGGTATATTAATGAAATTTTTTAACCTGTAAACTGTTAGACCTGATTTTTAAACATTGTACTGTCATAGTTATTACATAATATTAGGTTGGAACTAGGGCTTACTTTAAGTTGGAGATTTAAATTAGGGCATGTTAATGACAAAGATGAAAAACACTTGCCTTGAAAGTTAAGTTTAGCTTGCATTTAATCAAAAAGTAATTGCAGAACAGCAAAATTAATCTTCAGCCAAGAATAACAAAGGTCCATGCTTCATTTTAACATGTGTTGCTAGATTTTGAAGTAAAACATTTCAGAGAAAAATATCTATACTTTTCAGACATGTAGATGACTGATAATCGCTGGGACAACGTTTAGATTAATTTTTAGAGATATTATTTTCACATTATTTTTTTGTGATTTACAATTTGCCCACATACACATTCAAAAATTAAAATATCTCGAGAAAAAAAATCACTTATCTAGATTCCATAGATTGTGAAAATTGTGCCTATGGGACAGGGCATGTGGATGACATTTCAATGTAATATTTTATTTTTTAAGTGAATAATAATTAATTATTGACATTGTTGATCGTCAGAATTATAGAACAAAAGACGCATAAAAATATTCCCAAAAGAGTTTTTTTTAATTAAAAACGAAAGAAGCAATCAGTATGGAACACAAATTTGCCCATTTTTGTAGAATCACCCATATACATATTTTATACCTTAAAGTCGGGTTACTTGGACCCACAAGGAGGTTACTTGAGCCCACAGTAAAATGATAAAATCTGGGTTTGGTACTAGCATTGGAGACTGCAGAGTGCTTCTACCTAGAGGAGAAACGAGGAACTACTCGCAAGTCTTCAACTAATAAGTACCAAACCTAGGTTTTATCATTTTACTGTAATGTAATACAGTAACCCCTTAGGGTCCAAGTAACCCGACTTTACGGTACGCTTTTAGTGGATTCATAGTTTTTACCACGAAATATTTGTACAATTGCACCCGTTTTGTACTCACTATCTAGCTAGCTCCCTGACAAAAAAAACTTAATTTAAGAGCTCACCAAAAGTATTAAACTTATTATAAATAAATCAAATACAGGAAAAAAATCCTAATTAAAACTAATAATAATAATAATAATAATAATAATATATATAGTAAAAGTGACATATTGAACTAAGTTATTGCGGCTTTATGAGAAAGTTTGCTCAGTGAAAATAACATCTTATTGATTAGCTATCCGAATAAACGGCTCATCTTTATTTTCTTTATGATTTCTTACATATTTTGCCTAACTTTCCTCAGTTTTTTGAGTATCAATGTTATATTTTACAGTATAAATAAAGTATTGTGACAAAAAAGCCTCGTTACTCCTAAACTCTAAACTATCTTGCATAAAATGCTGAGTGCTCATTGTGACTAGATTTTGCTTTTAGATAATCTAAGTACTTTCTAATTGAAAGAAGAAGTTTCTATTAAGCTCGAAACAATTCCACACTTTAGATTTTCGCATTTTGTGCATGACAACGTCATTTTGTACTTTACTTTCAGCACAGCAATACAAGTCAAGGTTTAAGCAATATTCATTGCCTTTACTAACTTGCGTATAACCTGTGTAAATTGAAATATTAAGGTTAAGTTCATATATATTTTGAAATCGAAAGCATTTGTGAGCAAACTCTATGCACTGGTAGGAAATATGACTGTATCTAGCGTTTCGTTCTGACTGTTAATTATTTCTGTTTTAATTTATATTGCCGTAACATGGCTGCATTAACTTTTTTATATTATTTTGTGTTCTAAGAAACTATTAATTTTTTTTGTTAATTAGCACACATAGAAAAACTGAAGGATGCTTTGTCACCATGTATATTTCATTGATGGAGATATTTTCACTTTGACCGTCATTTGATTTCCCCTTTTTTTCCCTTGTCCCTCAGTAAGATGAAAAACCTAAAGTTGCAAAATTTGTTTTTTGATGGTATACTAAAAAACGTATGTTACGTTAGCAACACATTCTTTATTTTTTTTTTCATTTCATGCAAAATATTTGTATAATACACATAAATTACAAATTTATTCTTCTTTTTCTAAAACGTATTTTCAGTAAGTTGCTAAGGATTTTTAGTCAAAATTAGCTTCAATATCACTGATTACTGTCTGAAAATCTATTGTTTCAAAGTTGTCAGTTAACTCTTGGCCGGTACAGTTATTTTGGCTGTTTTAGGAACTCAGTGTTTGCATATACTATCTATAAAAAATCTACCTATAAATTACAATTTGTAGATAAACGATTTTAAAGGCGTTTTAAATTTGAATGGATTAAAGTTTCATTCTTCAACGGCCTTTAGTTTTGTGCAAATACTCTTCCAGATTTTTTAAGTTGAACTTAAAAAACTGTCTCACCATTTCTTTATTTATGAAATAAAATGAGTTTTAGTTTCGTTGTAGAGAATGTAATAGATAAAACCAAATCTAGTATTTATTTCTCCTCGTTTCGGAATTTAAATGTCATGGACATGGACAATTCCGTTTTTCTTGTTATTTATTACATTATGAACGAAGCACGGACTGCTACCGAGAGTAATACTAGTAAAAAAAAACGTAAATTTATAATTTAATGCAAATAATGAATAATAATGTGCATGTAATTTTCCCGGGAATTTCATACCTACAGTCTTGAGACTCAATGGGAAAAATTAACTAAAAACATACTGCAATAAGTAATCAAAGTCTGGTGTATACGGCTTAGTACTCTTTGGTTTTTATTATACCGCCTACATTTCTTCTTTTCAGAATTTTAATTTCATATTTTTTGGAAGCTTTAGCATTAACCTAAATATAAATATATTCAGATAAACTGAAATGTTTTAACATTGTAATACAAAAAATCAAATACCTATTTTATTTCATTCTTTTTAGTGCGACTCAAGCTGATAGAAATAGTCTTTAGGTTAAAAAAAAAAATGTGATATTTTATTAACGCGTAAGGAATAGAACCATTTAGTTCAACCATTTTTAAATCAAATATTTATGACGTTAAAAATGTATTTATCTTTCATATGTATATATATATATATAATGTTTTGATTAAAAATAACTGATTAATAACCAACTCCAAGTAGCTGAGTCTGCTCTTCAAATAAATATACGAGCACTACGAAGCAAAGAAGCTTCGTTACGAATGAGTAACTACAGAGATGAAAGTGAATGAAAATTGTAATGTGAGGGAAAGTAACATAAATTACAATTCTGCCGTGACCGCGAGCGCACTCATTACACGTTGTAGTGTAAAGAATCGTCTGAATAATGCAATAGAATTGTTATAAAATAATGAATGGTTCTGAAAGTTATTGTCAGTTTAAGCCTTGGCGTTATTTTTTTTCTCTAAAAACCGAACATTTGAGCATTTCGCTATTTCGGCCTCAGTGATTGCTTATGATTAAGTTCAATTGTACACTGCCACTGATCCCCCGAGAATGCCAGGTTTTATTGCTCATTCATCACCCATTTGACTTTCTATTAAAACCTTGCTCGCTGATCGTCTTATTGTGTTGAAAGTAGGCAGCGGAAGGAATGCTGTTTGATGCTTGTTTGTAGTCCAACCTACTTTATTTTTTTTACATTGGGAGTAAAAGAGCTAAAATACATGAAGATATGGCTCTCGATGAATTGCTAAAAGCCATGCTATGTAAGCACACATATTACATTTTTTGGTTTTGCGTTTTTATTTCATGTTATTTCATCCAAAAGCTCTTTGAATGAAAAAGACTTCTTATCACTCTGAAATTCGTTGGCTTCAAGAATTAATATACAATGTAAGGGCCATGCTCCACATCGACGTAAAGCAGAAAAATTAGGCAGAAACGTAAAATGGATTCAAAGGTGTTCCTATGGAAAGTACTCGGATTTTCGGTTTCTGCCTTCAGTTTCGGTCGCGTTTTACGCTGATGTGGAGCATGGCCCTTAAACATTCTTTTTAACTCACCAAATAGCACCAGTTAGTGTATTTTGCTCAGTAAAGAAACATTTGAGCAAATATTCATAATATTGTTAAAACTGATGTTTAGTAAATATTTTTTTTTTTTTTTGATATGTACAACCATTTTTAAAGATTTGTTAGAATTTTTATGGTTCTGCTTGTGCTTCTTTCTTTCTTCCTTTTTATTTGGGGGGGGGGGGGGAGTTGGATAGCTGGAAAGTAGTATAACCCAGTAAATAAAATTTCTAACTAGTAGACAAACGCAAAATTTTCTAGTCGTTACCTTTTTGGAATCGTATTGAATGGAGTTACTATGTAGTAACCCAAGTAGCATCAACTCATCGGATTTTGCTCACCCGATCATCGAACTCCTCGTAAACTGATCCCGTAACGCACGATGACATCGTTCCGATCAGTATCCGAGCACGGTTTTCGATGAGCTACTTTTCATCGGAAAGCGATATCCTTCAGATCAACTTTCCCGATGAAAATAAGCCAAGAATCCAAAATTGATGCTAAATTCATCGGCACGGGACTGCACTGCTCTTAAATTGCTTCAAATCTCATCGTATTTCGAGCAAAACTCATCAGATTTTGCTGTTCGGATTATGTTTGGCCGACGAGACATATTGGAGCAATTCCACCCAGAACTCATCGAATCCTATCATCGGCCGATGAGAATTTCATCGGATTTCGATGAATGACCGATCATCGACCAATGAGATTATGCTGCTAGGGAAGTTAAAGCTCCTAAGTTGGGTGATCAAGCGAACAGTATAAATCTTCTCATCCAACTGTCACACTAAAAATAAATCATTTACATCTCATGTATACGCGGTACACTACATGTAAAACCCGTTCAAATGTAATGCACCGCTATATATTACCATTAGCTTATGCCATCCAGAGATAGCAGTTTTCTTCTCATTAGAACTCATCAGTCTGGAATAGATCACCTGAGCTGGAGGCATAAAACATTTGAAACATATGTTCTGCCTCCACCTCGGCTACTGTTCAATCCAGATTGATGAGCTCCAGTAAGAATGAAACTGCAGTCCCTGGACGGTATAACCGAACTTTTGGTGTAATGGAGTTACTAAATTACTTTAACCTATTCATGTGGAAAAAATATGAAACCTAGTTAAAATTAAACTGGTGTACGTTAAATCTCTGCTTCCTATCTCGAGCAAAAATATAATTATTTTTGTTCAATTTCCAGCAAACATTTTTACCGTCGATGGTGATCATCCGAAATGTATAGTCCTTCTCATCCAGCTGTCACAGACTAAATCATTAACACAGATGTATACTTTGTACAATACAAACTTTGTCCATTTGTCAGTTTTAATCGTGATAACATTTTAAACTACCGCAACGGAGATAAAAATAGAATATCTTTTGTAATGTATAGCTCGACTGACTTAATTTTTAGAAATTCAGGTTGGGTCTATGTCATTGAATTCTCGTTACACAGGTTGATCAAATAATTTTTGCACATGTTAAGTTATCATTAAGTCATCATCATAGCGTTTAGATAGGTGTACGGGAGAAAAAAAAACATTTCTAGTAGGACTTCTATTCAACTTTAATGAAGAATGCAATTCGAATGAAGAATGTTTATGGTGAGCCGTTCTATTTCAAATCACGCAGGTCTTATGAACAAAATAAAAATAGTAGTTACAAAAAAAAAAAAAAAAGAACTCATAAAAAATCTCAACAAGTTTTTGCAAGCTTTTTTTTCAATTATTCCTTTAAATTTTACACAAAATGGTCCGTTAAAAAAATCAAACGCATTAAACCTGTTCAAATATTGTTATGCAAATAAATAAAAGTCTATACATTATTTAAACATCATTTTAAAGAAATTAGTTGGGTTTACTGATACAGGGGAAAAAATGCGAAGATAGTTCACTAATTTAATACATTTCTTTATGTATGATTTCTTTTTTTTTTTTTTTTTGTGACTAGAGATTACACTATGCAGCCCTTGTAAGATAGTTTTATAAGGCTGCTTCTTGTATTCTTTCGATTAGTACAGACACAAATCAAATTTAAAAATTTCAAATATTAGTTTAAAGCGAGATTACTTAAAAACCATTTTTATAAGGGTGGGAAACCGCTTTTAACGCTTAATAAACTGATATCCTCCAACTTCTATGTTTTTACTTCTTAGAAGGTGTTTTAATGATTTTGCAAGTTACGTTTATAGCTATGATGTTCATGTGAAATTAAATTATTTCTAATAATTTCATTGAAACTCTGAAATATTATCACGGATCTCGTTAAATCAGATTAACAGGATTCAGGAAATTTCTATTAGTAACTTCCACACTGTAAAAAATGGATGTTGATTTTGTAGTATTATGAAGCTAATTTTATAGTAACAAACTAAAAATTGCTAATTTGACAGTAATAAACTGTAAAATTGCTAAGTTTACACTAATAAACTGTAAAATTGCTGCTCTACAGTAACAAACTAAAATTGCTAATTTTTTTAGTTTATTACTGTGAGTTTTACAGTTTTAAACTCAAAACTCTGCTGCCAGTATTATACTGTTGTTTTTACACAATATTACAGCTAATTTTGTGGTAATAAACTAAAATTGCTGCTTTACAGTTATAAACTGTTGACTTAGGTTTACAATTTATTACAGTGCACTTTAAAGTTTTAACTGGAATCTCTGCTGCCAGTATTTTACTGTAAAGACAACGGCTTATTTGTGCAGTGCAAGCAGTATGAACCATCAGTTTGGCAGTTTTTTTTTTTTTTTTTTTACCTGCTTTGCGCACAAGTAACACATTATTACACAATGAACTACTCGAAGCATTTTAATATTTCTGAATGTCTTTAATTACGAAATAGTTTTATGAAAATATTACTTCGAATGGATTGTGAAACATATTCAAACTAATGAAGAAAATGGTTACCTTAGTGCAAATTATAAATTTCAAATTTTTAATCTAACGTTTTTTAGTACTAATAAGCAGGAATACTGCAGACAGGTGTTTCGGCGTTACAAGGAACGCCTTTTTCAATGCAGAAAATTGGGAGTTCATGGATGCACGAAACAGGCATTCCTTGTAACGCCGAAACACGTGTCTACAGTATCCCTGCTTATTAGTGCTGAAAAATGCTGGATTAAAAATTTGCAATATTCAAACTAATTCACTTTTACTTATACTTACTCTTATTTTTCCCATTTCACTTCCAGCTTGCTATTCACACAGCGACGCACAGGACTGCCTGACGAAGAATGGCACTTATTTCAACCGCACTTGCTTCGACGCTGATTACTCAATGGCTCATAATCTGAGCTTCCTTGTAAAAAATATGACCAAGAAACCACCCGCAGAAGAGTATTTTTCGTAAGTACATACAACCTTTTTTCCATACCAAAGTCCCATAAAAGAGTGAAAGTTACTACTCTGCTATAGAAAAAATGTTTTCTCAAAAAAAAAAACTCTCAGAAAATGTATCACTCAGTCCCAAGTTCTTAATCAATTGGTCAATTAAAACTAATAGGGAGTGATTAAAGCATAGAACATCCGTTAAAATTCGTATTACTTGTCTGTAGAATCTTGTTTATATGCACCAAAAACCAGTAAAACATCCATGAAAAAAGGCCCTTAACTATCTCATATATGTACTAATACTTTAAAAGATTGCTTTAATAATCATTTTAACTACGTAGGAAAATTTTGACGCATTGCCTGGTAAAAAGGATTGTTTTCTTTTTTTTATGGATTTTATTAACAAGGCAATACATTCGGTAAAAATTACAGAAAGCATACAAAAACACTAAGTTTAACTCTTAGGGTGCTTTTAATGCATCCTTAGATATGTCAGTTAAAAACTCTTGTATAAGTGTGCATTTTATTCACATTTCTTATACGTATTCATCTTATTGGGCTACTCATCAAATAACAGCAGAGATGCAGCAGCTGTAGGATGAAAAAAAGTTAACTTTTTTTTTTTGTGTTTTTCTTCAATTTATCTTTTTTGTGTTTCTTCGAATTTTAACTGCGAGGTTATGTTATCCCTTTAGCTGCACCATTGCAAAAATATACATTTTCTTTTCATCTACATTAAACATTTACATTCAAATGCGACATGCAGACTAACTTCGTAAATTGGAAGGGAGTCTTTTCTAAGATGCGACGCACTGAAAAGTATTGCTAAATAAGAATTATTTCTTCTCTTCAGATTTATCATACTTAAGAGACAAAAAAAAAGAACCCTATTAATGTGCCGCAATTGTAATAAGGCAAAAATGCCATTTCGCAAAGTAGGTGCGCGAGTGGTTTAAAAAAAGAGGCGAGAGAAAGAGACAGAGAAAAAGAAATTAAGTTGCATATTTCTATTAAAATTCCGAAGTAACTGGAAGTAGATTAGATTACGAAAACGTCAAATTTAAAATTCCAATTTCCAAAGACAAAAGACACTAAATTGCTTTGTCACTTAAAACTGATTGAAAATAGTAATTTATTTCAGAATTTTTTGAGCTCATGTCGACACTCCGTCTCAATCCGAATAAAAACGAAATAATCTAAACTCACGTTTGTGAAAATTGCAACAACATGAAGGACTTACGCGAATGGGCTGAAATTTTAAGCAAATGCATAGTAGGGGATATGCAAATGATTAGAATTTTAGACGCGTAGCGCATGCGTACGCTGATGTTTCATTCACTTTCTTTTTTCCCCTCTGATGCAAGTATTCCAGAACTAATTTAAATAAATGTAGCAAATGTTTGCTTTAAAAAAAATGGGAGAGGGGAATAATTTAAAGTGTCAATTCCATCTTTCTTTTTTAAAATCTTAGTAAGAATTTTCAATATGATTTTCATTTAAAACTTATTGCAACAAATACATTCAGGAAAACTGTTGAAATTGTTTTGTTTTACTTTTCACAGACGGTATGTGCTTGGTGAATCATCTGGCATTGAAGAGACAGGAGGTATCCGATGGACACTGGTTCTCTGTCTCATATTAGCTTGGGTTATCGTTTTTCTATGTCTTAGTAAAGGGGTCCAGTCTTCAGGAAAAGTAAGTGATTAATTAAAAATACAGTGTAAACTGGCAGTTTTTTTAATGATAAATGGGGCAGTGAAGAGTCAAAAGGCAGTAAATATTAAAATTTAAAAAATATAGATAATTAGTTCAAACAGTAGGAGAATTTCTCTTGCATAAGATGGTTCTAGTAACCTTGGTGCGTAGGTGGATCAAAAAGTTTTTTGGCTTCACTATAAAAAGAAAAAATGAAAATTAAAATTGTTTACAACTTTTCGAAACACAGCCCTTTGGATGCAATGTACTTAAATTTAAGAAAATCAGTCTTTAAGTGATAATGACTACTCATCATTACTGAACTGTTTCAGCTTCTTTCGATATTCTGTGACGGCTTCTTCTGTACTGCCAAATCTACTTCCTAGTCTTTTGGGGAGCAGGAAATAGTCACAGAGTGCAAGATCTAGTTAGTAGAAGGCGTAGTACGGTTTAAATTTATGCTGCAAAATTATAATTCGTTCTCTGTGCAGAATGCGCCGATGTGTTATCGTGGTGCAGGATCATGCCACACGTTGCCGTAAAGACCCTTTCCAGTCGAAATTTTTCGGTTGCTTTGTGTTGCCATCTACCATTGAATATTGAAGATTGAAGCAACTGTTGAGAGCTGACAAAGTAAATGTTTAACTCGTAATTTTCTATGGAACTTCTTTCTACTTTTTGAAAATTCATCCAGTTGCTGCTATGCTGCATTTTTTTTTTTTTTTTTGAAAAACTTAGCAATGAAAGCAAACCTACGGCTTAGCTTTGGACGTATTTTTCTCAAAACCAAATTTGAGTCACTTACATCCATTTGTTTCTCACTGCCTAGTATGCCGTCATCTCAGAGCAGCAGAAGGATGTCATACTGTTTTTCTGAGAGTAACATTTTGTTGAAAACCTCACATACATGTTACTACGAAAAGATACCAGACACAAAAAAAAAAAAAATCCTGCTTTGTTTACATCCTATGGGATACAGTTTTGAAACTCTGAAAATCTCAATTGTTTGGCTTACCTAAGTATTGCTGTCAGGGAAAAGCAAGGGAACATACGTTTTTCAGCTACACGCTTTATGTGCGTGTGTGGTAGAAAAAATTTGTGGGAGATCGAAAGTGCGTTTTTTTTAATATTCCCAACCGAGCGTTTCTGTTGTAATTTTTAAAATTACTTGATATTATTGAGCGTATGAAGAAATTCAGAACCCTTTATTTAAATTTATGTATTTAAACCAATGATTCCGTCAAGTGACACACGTAACAGCTGCACATTAATTTTTAAGTACTTGTTTTTTTTTTTTTTTTCACTTGACAATTTATTTTATGATGCGTAATAGTTGCTTACATTCAAATATTTAACAAAATATTCATTAAAACGTCACAGATGGATTGAGTAAGCCTTCTATGGGGGCAGTGAAAGTGTTAATGCTGCTTTGTGCATGTGGGTCATTCCGACGAAAATGGTACAAATCATGTCCGAGACTTTAGAATTTTTTAAAATCAATTTTAATAACTACCACCCATTAAGTGTATTTTTTATTGGTTCTCCATTTAATTTTGTGCCATCAAGTATCAACTGATTAGGTATAATCCATTTAGAAATGACACACAAAAGAAAAATATCTTTGTCAGAAGAAGGAGAAAATGACCTGTCTCAGCTTCAAATTGCTAGATTTTTAAATGTGATTTAAAATTAAACTGAAATGTAACAACAAAATAAATGACACTGCACTGCACAAAAGATGCTTCTGACACCATTTCTGTAGATTATTACGCAAATGAAAAAAAATTCTCCAAAAAACACTATTATTTATCCATGTCCCTAGATTTTCTATGTTTCGAATTGTCCACTCTGTTAAATGCCTTTTGGAAATAAAATAAATAATTACATTAAATCTGATATATTTTTTAAAAAATATAGGTAGTATAACTGCCTTGATTAACTTGCTACATTGAGTTATGTAGTCAACATCCAGGGTGAGCCTAAATCTTTTCTTATGATAGTTAATTTGAACTGTTGGATGTCCACTCTGTTAGAGCAGATTTCATGATGAAAAAAATATATTTTTTCTTGAAATTGCAGACAGACTTGCAGTTTTAGGCTGTTTATTCCACTTTATGCTTGTTTTATGATTCTAACTTTTTTTGTGATTATACAGATATTTTTAAAATCTTATTTGTCCACCCTGTTAACCAAAGTGATCAAAATATTTAAAATCCTTTCATAAATGAGGCATGTACTAGTTATTTACACTTTATTATGCACAAATAAATGGAAACTCATTAAAATAATATGATTAGTTGGTGGAAATTATTTAAATTGATAATCTTAAGTAAAGGGTTTCAGACATGATTTGTACCATTTTCGTCGGAATGACCCATGTATCTGATGATATTATTCTTGCCAAATAGTCGAATGTACTGAAGCAAGACACTTATTGAAACTGAAGTGCCCTTAACATACGCTATTGTAAGGACGTCTCATCTGTCGCAAAATAAGCTGCAGACATGGTTGGAATGCGAAAAATTAATCTCTTTCCTGCCTCTTAACCGCCTCTTAGAAGAATATTTTCCCAATGTTATTTATGGGCTGCTTTTCAGTTTTATTCAAACACAGAGCTTTACTGAAGCCCGATTAATAGTACATTCAAACTCTTTGCGACCGCGACAATAAGCTGCGGCTATGTTTGTTATACTCACAACAAGGCTTTATCAGGAGTCGATCGGCAAATCTTGGTCCTCGGGTTTTTTTTATTTATTTATTTTTTTTTTAAAGATGTGTGGTCTAGCCATTTTTTTTTTCATTTCTGCCGCAAAAGATACCATTGGAGCCTTTTTTTTTTCTTGCTTCGGTTTTGATCCAGGATCGAGCATGCTCTTTTTTTCTTATTTCAACAAATTAAGAATCTTAACTTACAGATTAAAGGTGAAAATTTGTAAGTATGCACTTTTAACTAGAAAACACGTACGCTCATGGTATCTTAATTAAGTGAGCATTGCAAATACGCATCACATGCATTGCTACGTCAGTGGCGTAACTAGTTAGGTGTCACGTGAGACGGTAATTTTCGATTCCCCCCCCCCCCCCGTCACCACCAACCGAAACAAAAGTTTTTTAACAAAAACCTTTGCGTAAGACCTTTGAAAAAGTCTTTGCGTAAAAACACAGAATTTGCCATGAATTGTCCAACAGGATCAGAGCAGAGGCGGATCAAGTGAAGTGGGGGCCTCAAGCGGTAAAAGTTTTGGGGGGCCCCCTCCACTCCACTCTAAAAAGGGGGGGGGGAATCCACCCCCCGAGAAAAAAACAATACAGTTTACCAATATTTTTTATTTACATACCTCATATAAATTTTCGTCTAGATTTAATTGTAGCAAAATCATTAACTATGTTTTCCGTGTTGACGCGGTTCAACAGCTCCTGTTCAATATACAGTATTTCTAAGTTGTTAAGCCTCTCTTCTGCCATTTTACTACGTAAATAATTTTTTACTCTTTTTAAAACAGAAAACGATCTTTTACCTGATGCATTTGACATAGGTATTTTCAAAAATATTTTCAAAAGTGTCTCCATGTTCGGAAATGTGCAAGACATCCCTCTAGCAGCCTGATAAATATTATGACACGAGAGACTTAAATTGTCTGAATTTTTAGATGTTCTTTTGAATGAGTCCTCATTTTCTTTCAGAAATATAACAAAATGATCAAATTCATCTTCTAAAGTGCAAACATCAATGTCATTGCTATAGGGGGAAGACCGCCTATATTGGACCCCCTAAGAACATGAGGCCTGTGTCGCTCAATGTGAAGCAAAACAGAAATGCAAAATAGGGCATCGTAAGCTAAATTTAATCAGGAACCGCCCTAGGAGCTTATATTTTCTGAAAATATGAAAATTATTTTTTAAAAAATTATCTTATAAAAAGTTGCAAAAGTCCAATTTAGGAATATATGCGCCTAAATTGAACCATGCGCTTCCTAAATTGGACCATACAAAGAAATCATAGAATAATTTATATTTGAACTATACAGCTTTTTCCAGGATTTGCAACATAATTTCTTTTGCTTCGGCCTCACTTAGGCAGTGTTGATAAACTCGCCGATGGCATTTCATACACTTAATCATGTTTTGCACTTCATCTCTATGACAAATATTGAAATAACAATTGTTGTGTACAGTTTCTTGCTTCTTCTTGTGTGACTTATTCTGCTCTATGCCTCTTTTATACGGCGTGAGAATGATTGCTGAGATAGCCTTCCTTTTTGTCCCTTCTATTTTTTATGCAAAGGTGATATGTGAGCCGGCTTTAAAAAATCATAATTAGAGTTGACAATCATGTTTTGATGAGAAGTATCCGCCGATTTTGCAGAACTTGTACTAATTTAAGTGGTAGCTAGTTCTTGTACATGGTGTACCACTTACACCGAACGTGTAACCTGCTCAGTGTTCACTTTGAATAGTTTTATCAGGACTACTTGCCTCTAATTATGTAGCAGTCAAATCAATGTCATTAAACACATGTCAATTAACAGGATAAACTCCTGTTCTTTAGAATCAACTCGCAGCTTTTGCCATGGCCTTGATTGTGGTTTGCCCGTAAAAGTTACCAAACAGTTCTCCTGTGCGATATTAGATAATGGATCTCATTAGATGTTCTCGCATCCATGTATCACATGCTCGATTAAAATATGTAGACAGAGACTGAATAAGGACCACATCTACGTGTACAATGTGCTTAAAGAGAAATTATTATTATATCGTTCTCGTTAGCCAAGTTTATTGTATCAATGTTCTTTATGTATAAGTGCTGTGTCTATCCATTGATAGAAAGACATTCTTTTTACATTGTTTGGATTAACAGTTTTGATGAATTGTTGTATTAATTTTGTGAGTTATTGTTCGTGATCCAACTTTTTTTTTTGAACGAGCATATTGCTCACCAGGGTATGCTTTTACGATAAGTTCATACCTGGAACGTAATGTTTTGAAAATAAGCATGGGGAGCTTGCAATTCTGTTGGACTCATGTAGCAAATAACCAGTGTATTTCTACCACCTTCACCACTCATTACTTCTCCAACCTGGTGTTTATCTCTATACGTCAATATATTTTGGGGCTTTTGGACAATGAAAAGACCGGCTTCATCTACATTGAACATTTTAGTAGCATATAAATTGTTTCCTTTTAAAATCGTTTTGAAAATATCGAAGAGTTTCATATTTTTCTCTCGGTAAGCCAGTATACATTTTATTTAAGTTAACAAATATGTTTCACAACCTGAAACTGCAGCTTAAAAGGATGAAGAGAAAAAACACATACATTTTAAGAAGTTGTAACTTCAACTTGATAAAAATGTGCTTGATAAAAAAGTTTAAATGAATATCGTGAATAGGTGTTAAAGTATGCTTTAAATGATTTTAACTACGCTATTAAATAAGACGAGTCATTTATTTTATGTTACGATTAATAAAAAGTCTTATTTAAAATCATATTCTTAAATTGGACCACCGGTCCAATATAGGAAAACATTTTCGGTCCAATAAAGGAAAACACGCCATTTTTTATTCTCCAGCTCATTGCTCTGTCAAAAATTGTCACAATCGAGCATATAAATACATAAATATAATCCTTATTAAACACAGATTATAATGCTGTAACAGCGTTTTACCGCAATTGACAAGTTTTTGAGTTATCTTTCTAGAAACAAGTCCACAAAACAAGATTTCGCACGTTTTCAACACAAATCAAGCCGTAACTCACGCGAAACAGTTCGAAGACTGGTGAAACTTCATACACATTGATTTTATTCCTAAAACTTCATATTTTTACTGTTAAAGTGTATCACAGATCTCCGTACTAGATTTTAAGCCCGAGGTCCAATTTAAGCAGTGGTCCAATATAGGCGGTCTTCCCCTACATGTTGTTTAGCCGTTTAAGTGATTCTTTCCTTTTTTCTAGTGATATATGTTTCGCTCAAAGAAGATTTGAAATGGTTCAAACACAACAAAGGGCCCCCAGAGGGTGGTCCCTAGGTTGGACCTTATTAACCTATTGGTATATATTAGTCCCCGGCTGCAAAAAAGCTCGTTCTTTTAGCTACAGGTTGCAGTTATATCTAAAACCAGTGCATTCGAATTTTAGATTTTAGGAGAATTTCGGGGCCCCATGGCGCATCACGGGTCGACGAGGCCCCACGCGGCCGCTTAGTCAGCGTACCGTTAGACCCGCTTCTGGATCAGAGTCTTCATAGCCAAAATGTTTACTCATTTGGCACCACCGAGGAGGTATTTGCGAGGTAAGGATATTACCGGCGCAAACAACGTAACTCCCCCATCCCACCGCCAGAAGTAAATAAAAATGTTTATTAGGATTTTTTAAGGAGAAATAAATCAATAACGAGTTAGAAGCATGAACTAGAGTATCAAGTAATACTACATTAATTTTAAAAAAGGTGTAGAAAAAAAGGATGTCCACAATACACGAATTTTGTCGAATATAAAAGTAAAAAATGATTTTTTTTCTCAAGAATTACCATTTGCATAAACAATACGATTTTGTCTGACAAAAGTTTCATTATATTCTTTCATTTGCATCAAAAGTAAAATATACTATGCAGCGGTTTCGCAAAAAATCGATATTCACATTTTGAAAGAGTATGAAGGTTAGGTTTTGATGCTGCCATCTATCGGAAATAAACATAAAATAGAGTTTTTTTTTTGCCAGCTGTATTTACTGACCAAGTAAGGGGAGAATAACTTGCAAAGAAATGTTTACCTAAATAATTAGTGGACTTCAGCTTGTTTACAAAATGGCGACAGGTGTTTAGATCTTTTTTATTACTGTCATTTTTACTTTTTTTTTCATTTATAATAAGCATTTAATTCTTAAGGAGTACTGCAAATCATATAACGTTTAACAAAAATTTAACAAAGTGCTAATTGCTAGTATTTACAATTATATTCTATTGAGTGTAGAAATCATTGACGTTGTGTGCTTTTGGTATTTTTTATTCTAAGCTAACTAAAGGAAAAGTAGTTACCATTATAAATTTGATACTGCAATACTGAAAAATTTGGTCGTTTACATTTGAACGAACTTCTTACCTTATTTATAAAATAATGTTTGAGAAAGCAATAAACTGCTGTCTTCTAAGTGGGACTTCTTTCATACAGCGATGTATCATTCTATCTAAAAATAGATTTTCCTCTCGTAAAATTTCAAAAAAAAAAAAAAAAGTTGTGAAAAGTTAACTTTATGTAGAAGAAACTTCGGGGGGTACCTAAGCTAGGTTTCCGTGGGAACACTTTGGGAATTTCTGTACTAGGGACAAAATGTTGGATGTTTTGATTTTAGTAACTAATGAGTTATTAACCCATTAATGCATGACTTTTTTTTTCCATAGATATTTTGTACACTTGTTACAAATAGAGTCTAATGGACAGGAAAAATAATTTTAAAAATATCATGTCATAAATAAGTTTTTTATTAAGGAAAGAAAAAACGTCTCTCAAAAGTTACGAGAGGGTACATACTTTTCTTACTAAAATGTTTTTCTGCCTACGATACAATATTGAAAAAGACATTTTATAAGAAGAAATAAATCAGAAATTAACATAAACTGGGAAGCTGGGAATAACTTTGAAAAATTAACTTTTTTTCTTGAGATTGTGAACGATGTCATTTTTGATAAAGATCATATTAAAACTGCTACAGAACACACTTTACAATGGTTATGTGCTGCAATCTGTTTTTAACGAATTGAAACAATACCAAGGTACTAATTGAACACTATTATTTGGTTGAAATTCATTTCAATGTTCATTTTTGGGAAATTCAGACCTTTTTTTGGACCGACCCTAAAAATGGAAGCTAGGCATTAATCGGTTAATATTGTTTCTTTTCCAGGTTGTGTACTTCACTGCTTTGTTTCCATACGTCGTGCTCGTTATCCTGTTCTTCCGCGGTGTGACGCTGCCCGGTGCCAAAGAAGGAATCCTGTTTTATGTCACGCCTGACTGGAGCCGTCTGGCCACGGCCCAAGTATTATAGTCATTTTTATTCCCTCAAAAATGTACTGACAATAATAATATTTGGAAAGATTAATGGTTTATTAATTCTATTTCTGAGCGATGTCTCTTTTGACCAAGTAAAATGGAACCACTCCAATTTTTTTTTTTTTTTCTAGTATAAAAGCAATTTGCTTAAAAATGCTTTTATACGAGAGTTATCTGTTGTTCCAAGGTCTATAGTGATAATAAATATGTTAGATGTATATTGTGCATACAGAAGAACGTTAAACTCTCATTACAAAGCTTTCTTAGTAAAAAATTAGATGGTTTTTAAGACGAGTTTTTTAAGTCATTTTTTTTTTCTTTACAAAAATTACTTCAACTCTCTTTGGATGAAGTCTGGGTATTTTCCAGAAGTTCATTCAATTCCTTTTTGTTACTGCTTAATAGTTCCTGCCAGCTTACATACAGAGCAGAAAATGTTTTTCAATTGTTTCCTTATGTTCACTAAACCATTAGAGGAAAGATAAATTCACTTTATCTACCAGTTTGTTGGCAATCTTCGCTACAATAAGGGGATCTTTGCCTCCATCTCGATCATTGGCTATTCCTAACTGAGGAGTCCATATTAAGGACGAAACTGCAGTCTTGGGATGCTATGTTCGAGCTGTGGGTGCATTTGCTTCAGTTCTGCCTTAGCCCTGGCTTATGGGCGGTAACTCAATGCACATTAGAGTCACTTAAAAAAATGATAAAAATGCAGTTACATGTACTAGAGTAATGTACTGCATTGTATATTAGTTCCATACATATTATATGAAAATTAATTAAATGGTATAACAATTTACTGTTTTCCTTTGTGGTATTTTCTTGATTATTTTCAAAAATCTTAGCAATTTGAAAATTTGAAATAATCACCCTTCCACTTAGTTCGGATTTTTGACACGCTACTTTATTCCGCTTTTGTTTGTTCACTTTAATTAAAGTATGGTGTTCGGAAAACTAGAGGAGGGGGCGGGGGGGGGGTACTTTGGAGAAAACAAAGGAAACCTTCGTAAAATAATGCACAGTACAGTCTAGCGAGCCCGCTTAATGGAATATCGGTTAGAAGAATATCCCGCTTAATGTAATATACTTTCAATGTGTCCCAAACCGTTGTAGTCATTCCATCCCGAATAATGGAATTATTCACGTATTAAGACAGGTTTTCCTCGCAAATGTGCTATTTTAATTAACGAGTTCGACTGCAGCATATATTTCTAATATATATGTTACAAAATTAAAGAAAGACTAAAATTTAAAAAAAAATTAACATTTATTTGTGATTTATTGGAAATACACTGTCTTTTTAGGCAGTGTCATTGTCATGTTAACGTTCACATTTACCAGGTTCCAGTATAGTAATGAAAATGTATGTTTAAATTACACTGCACAGCGAAAGATAAAACTTAAAAATGTTTCTGACACCGTTCTCGCTTATTTTTATATAATCAGAGTTTCTTAATCTAAATGAGGCTAGAGTTGCTCCCTTTAACCCTATCTTTGGGATATATCTACCCTCCCTCCCCCCCCGCCTTCCTTTTTCCTTTTCTTTCCCTTTGCTCCTTTCTTTCTTCTTTAAGTTTTCTATAGTTTAGTAGCCGTTGTTTCGATTAGGTGCATTTATCCCACGCGGCTATGATCACACAATTGCTTAGAATTTGTTCTACAAGAAATAGAATTACGATGGATTGTGAGGTGGAGAATTTGGAATATAAACGCAGTTTGAAAGGAATTCAAGGGGAAACTTTTTCAATCTTTTTTGTGTACTCTCCTTTTGTGCGAAATGATACTTAAAATACTTTAAGTCATATCCCCCCTTACCCCGCTTCTCCGAGAAAAAATGTAATTTAAACAGCAATAGATAAGATTATATTTTAAATTTGCAGTCATAATAAATCCATGAACAAAATTAAATGTAACTTTTTTTAAATCCAGGTCTGGGGAGATGCAGCCGTCCAGATTTTCTTCGCTTTGAGTCCCGCATGGGGTGGACTCATCACTTTGTCTTCATATAATAAATTTCACAACAACTGTTATAAGTAAGTTATTCTCAAAGTAATGTGTTCCCTTCTTTCTCTTAAAAATATTAACTGGATAACTGTACATACAGAGGACATTGCCATTAGTTGAAATTATGCGGAAAAAAAAAACTTTAAAACCCACGTCTATTTCCGTGCAATATATTAAATGCAATCCAAAGTCAGGTGGCGGGGACAATCAACCTGCCTGACTCCCCGTAAATGACGGGTCTGTCACTAACATCGCACGTAACTGCCTTTCTGAATAAATGGAGATTGCAAGAATAAAATGAACTGATCTGATGTTCGAAAATCAAAACGCTTGTCCACTACAATAAAATGTATGTATAATGAATGAAACAAGATCACAGCTTGAAAAAGTGTACTTGAACTTCACTTCTTCGCTGAAGAAGACAGTGTCGCTATCTAGTGGAATTGCAATAAAGTTAAAGATAGGTCACGGATTGCGTCAGCACCCTGCTGACAACTTTGCGGAAAATAAATTGAAACAAAAAGCAGTTTTTAATATTTACTAATTTTTAATCATGTGTGTCAACAATTCTATCTGTTTAATCCAAATTGTTGTACAAGAAAGATTATTAATCAGGTTTTAATTGTTTTTTAGTTAAAAAAAAAAAAACAGAGTGGGCAGAAAATTTTGAAAGTTCCATTTCTAATTCTTTGGAATTGTCAATATACGTAACTATGCATAAATTAGCTGAAAAAATATGTTATGTTTTTTTTCTCCTTCACGATTATTTTCTGATTGAAAAAGAAAATATATTAGAATCAAGTCAGTAAAATCACAGATACAAGAAAGTCTCCTAAATTTCAGAATCATATTAATAATTAGCACACATAACTTGCCTATATTTCGGAAAAGAATTCTAAAAATTGTAACAGATTATTCAGGAAGTAGACGATGGCTCCTTTATTTCTCATTTTCTAACAATAGTAAAATCAATATATACTAGATTTGTTAAACTATCTTTGAAGAACATGAAATAATCATAACGTTTAATTTATTTTTCGTTCTCACTTATTCCTCTAGGGATTCTCTAATCGTCTCTGTCAGTAACGTGCTTACGAGTATTTTCGCCGGTTTCGTCATTTTTTCCGTTATTGGCTACTTGGCTCACGAACTGGACGTCGAGGTCGGTAAGGTCGTTGACGAAGGAGTTGGTCTTGCATTCATAGTGTACCCAGAAGTCGTTGCCCGTCTTCCCGTCGCTCCTCTCTGGGCCTTCCTCTTCTTTTTCATGCTGCTCACCCTTGGACTTGACAGCCAGGTAAGTCGAATACTAAGAAATACACCAACTCTTTTATTCCATCCATGGACTGCAGTTTCGTGCTTTTTAGCACTCGTCAGCATGGAATAGGAATTAAACGAGCTGGAGGCCGAAACCTCTTATAGAGCAAAGATAGCCAAAAAAAAACTGCTAATGTGAAATTAGAATACCAGTAAGCGACCGCACTTTTGTACGGTACAACTCGTAAATTTTGAGGCAAGCTCGGGGATCCGTCACTGCTGTCTATTGATTTTTTAATAAACGAGTTGGTGGTGTATTGCTTGTTTCTGCTTTAGCCCTGGCTTAAGGAAGGTTTCTTACTGCTTTATAAGTCGAATGCTATTTTATTGATGATAGCGTTAACGCGTAACGTGTTCAGGCCCGGTTTCCTAGGAGTGAAATCGTCGATCTCTGGCGAGGCGACAGACGCCGCCGCCTTCTGCGCATGCACCTGAGCCGCAGGTTGACGTCGTATCATGCCACGCTCCAATCAAACTGGTTCTGATTCCAGCGTGCGTCGCGCTCGGCGTCAGCGACGACTCTAGGAAACCGATCCTTTAGACCGTTGCGACGAGTGGGCAATTCCAGTTTGGAAAAAATAAAATCTTCGATTGCTGCTCAAAACAGCCTGTATAAACTGCAAATATATTAAATCCTTGTTTCGTTGCATGAAGTTTTGATTAACGCGGACTCAACTTCTATAAAATCCAGTTAAAGTTTGAGGATTTTTAGAAACAATATTTATATGATGGTGGTTTGGGTCCGTAAGGGCCCTGCTCCACATTGACGTAAAGCAGAAAAATAAAGCAGAAACGTAAAATGGATTAAATAGCGTTCCTATGGAAAGTACCCGGATTTTCGGTTTCTGCCTTTAGTTTCGGTAGCGGTTTCTGCTGATGTGGAGCAGGGCCCTAACGGAGAAAATGCTATTATTTCAATATTTTTCTCTGGAAATTTTCAAAATTTGACTGCATTATACAGTAATTAAGGCTTGACTGATGCATCGGCGAGGCGATATGTGATAAGTTTTTTATGATTTCAGTTGATGTTTAATCGCGCATTATTTATAAAAATAATCGCTAATTTTGCGATCATTTGTGAATTTCTCGCGATATGAGTCCGATTATCAACAATTAAGTGCACTCATGTTTTTCTTTTGAATCTTATAATCAACTATGTTAACATCTGTAATCATATTTAATGCAAATAAAACTGTCCACTTTGAGTGAGTAAAAGTAAAAAAAAACTTCCTTATGAATTTAACTATTTCAGTTATTGTTTTGACTATTTCTTAGAAATCAATTAAATGTTCAAAATGCAGATATTTTGGCTTCATTGTAGTGACTGTAAGGGCGCTTTTCCACTTATCGACACGGCAACGATAAATCGTAAGCGATTGTCGTGATCTGACATTGGGGCACGCAGAATGCATTAAAATATGCTATGCGCTTTTCCATCTCCCGATTCCAGGACGATTGTGCCGTCTCCGACCGAATGCTGTCGTTTGTCGTCCCATTCGTGTCGGATGGCATCCGTCTCGACTTTAAAATCGGGACGATACTCATCATTCTGTTTACTTTCTTCGAACTATAGCAATGACGTTTAAATTCGACATCTCTGTATTAATAAATATAAGCTTCAATTTGCAGACGATAAACAAAAGATGTAGCAATAAAACAATTTTATTCATTTTATTTGGTATTTTGTTTCATTATTGGTGCTCAGACGATTTTTAATGCTACAAAAAAACTTAAATTTTCATTCTGATAGTGTTGGCGCCGCAGAGCGATAAATGGCGAATCTATTCGCCCAGGAGCGATGGTGTCAACGAAGAGACGATTGACAACGAAACATATATTTATTAACGAATTCTCTTCATTATAATGAAATGGGGATATACTCGCTTAGTACTAAAGAGCACTACAATTACGAAAACAAAACAACAATATTGCGACAACCACCTATATCATGGCGAACTGTGGACTTAATTTAAAAAGTTCTATGGCAATTTTTGGGAGTGTTAGGAGATTAGATCCTCCATTTATCGCTCTGTGATTCCAGCAGATAGTATGCGTTTCGTTCTTAGAAAACAAGGTGAAAATGTAATAAAGTTGTGAATATCATGAACTCAATATCGTATTTTTAATTTGTTTTCTTTTTCTGGAGGTAAAGTAAATATAACAGTCGTAATCTGATAAATGGAGGAGTCATAATAATATACGTGTGAGCACAGTGCTATCTCGAAATGAAATGCGGTGGAAAATGACCCGTTCGGAGAAACGATATCGTTTGAGGGGAAAAACAGTGCTATTAACGACACGACACGGTGCTTATCGTTGCAGTATTACCGTCCGACTTTCGTCGTTGTCGTATCGTCAAGTGGAAAAGCACCCTAAACCTGTATTAAATGAAGCAATCTGAATTTTTAGATATTTTGAAAATGTAGCATATATCTTATTTTCTGAAAACTATACATTATTTTTAATGTCTTGAACTTTGATAGTTTTTGTTAATTTTTTTTCAGTTTGCTTTGCTGGAGACAGTTACGACTGCTATTCTGGATCGTTTCCCAGCTTTGCGTGAAAAGAAAATTTGGGTTGTGTTTACCCTGAGCGTTTTGGGTTATCTTGGAGGAATCATCTTTACCACAAATGTAAGTAATTTACTACAAATATTGATATTTGTTCTGTTTATTGCAAAATTTGTTATATTTCTGGGCTTTGATGGGTCCAGTGAACTAAATAAGGTCAGCAAAAACTTGGTTCAAGTATTGAGTAGGCCTCATAAATTATTACTTTTTTCACTACAACTTTTTGTGTTACATTTACGGGTTTTGAGCAATGTAAAGACAAATAAAAAGAAAAGCAATGCTAATAAGTATAAATTTTCAGCAAAAAAGCTAGCACGAGTTTCAAAGTTACAAGGAGCGTCTTTATCAATGCTAAAGATTTGATCTTGTGGAAAGCTTTTGTATGATGTCTTTTCATTCGACAAACATGCTTGTAACATATATGTTGGCCCGAAAGTGTTGCGCATCGGTCGTTGAGCAGTTATACCAGGTAAAGGTTACTAAGGAAAATCTACTACCTATTAACCAGCGCTTCTTAATGGTGGAGGAGTAGCTGACTTTTGGTGTCATATTACACTACAAAAAAAAGATGTTTTTTGCAGTACAATACAGCTAATTTTATAGTAATTTTACACTACTAAAGTGTAAAATTGCTAATTTTACAGTAGTAAACTGCAAAATTGCTAATTTTACAGTTTGTTACTGTGAGCGAAAAAAAATGAATTTTTGATTTTCGTAAACGGGTACCTTTCATTTACTGTGAATGAGGATAAGTAACAATTCTGTAAAATATTTCACTTTTGCGACGTAATCTTTAGTCTGCGCATTTGGCCTAAAGTTTTGAAATTTTTGATTTTTTTTAGATTTTTCAAATTTTTTTAAAAAATATTGCAAATGATAAAACTAGTGACGGGTGGTTATTAAATGAAAGAAAAAGGTTTGAAATATACAAGAAATTTTTTAAAACCATTTTAGATTATGATTTCAGTCTGCGCATTAGGCCCAAAGTTCATCAAATTTTCAGAAATTTCCGATATTTTCAATATTGAGCAGAAACTTTATAATTCAATATTTCCTCTCAATAATTACTTAAAGTGCCTTCGAAACATTTTCTTAATCATTTTGTTGTTTTTTTGAACTACTCAACTCTTTGCTTGCTCATTGAAATTACCCAGGACTCACCACGAGGAAGTGGCAGCACTTTGGGTGCCACCCGAGCTCCCCTTGCTTCCAACCAATGAGAGCACACATTTACATTTCTTAGACAAGTCAGGAACAATAAATTGTTTCTTTGAGTAGGATATTGTTTGCATTGGTTTTGATGGATGCACTACAAAGACAGGAAAATACAAAGGTGTAATACGGAAACTGGAAGAAAAACTTGGTAGACCTCTGTAATGGGACATTTGCCAATTACATTTGAATGAACTTAATTTGCTGCATTTTCTGCAAAAGCTAGATGGACCTACCAGTGGACCAAAGTGATTTTTGGGCCTGTTGGACGAAGCTAAACAACATGTTATACTTTCAAATCAGTTCAATATGAACCTATAGAATTTGTCATTGATCAGATTGATTTTTACAATAAAAATGATTCAAGTACTGAGCAACAGTAACTTCATGAGATGAGCAAGGTAATTTTGACTGGAAAAATATCCAAAAAAATATGAAACAGAAGTCCAAGAAAGCTTTCCCAAGCCAGATGTTGACTACAGTTAACATAATCTTTAGATTATAATTTTTAAAAGAGTTCATAACTTTCGCGGTAAAAGTGTCCTTGCTCTTTTAGGATGAAGTGCAGACGGTACTAATTTAGCTATGAATTTGTGTGAGATTATAAAGATTATCTCTCCGGGAAAAAGCAGAAAATTGTATTCACATCTATTCAAAACAATGTATACTTTGCACCCAAGAAATATGCTGTTATCGATATATATATATATATATATATATATATATATATATGATATATATATGTATGTATGTTTGTTCCTTATACAAATCCATAGTTCTCGTCGGATTTTCAACAAACTTGGCACAGAGGTTCCTTGATGCATTAGAATTCACATAGGCGGGGGTTTTGAAATTAAAAAAAAAATCCAAAAAGCTCAAAATTCAAATCTTTTGTCTCAAAATGGCCATTTTCTTTCAATTTTGAATAGATAGAGTAATAGAGATAAGACTTTAAGCATACAAATTGATAAAATGTAACACATTTAAATAGGAGTATTTTCCAACAAAGATTACGATTAACAATGATTTATCAATTTAAGGCTCAACAATATTTCATTTTAGCATGAAATAAGTTTTTATATTCCCATGTGGATAGAATTCATTCAAATATTTTTTAGAGCTATGTTGTATTAATAAGCACCCGGGCAACGCCGGGAAATAATCTAGTTAGTTCATAAGAGAAAGCATATAAAGAAACTTGTTTTAAAAGACTAGAAAACAAACAAGCAAACAAGTGAGAACGCTTCAGATCCCAAAAATAGATAAAAATTTATTTTTATACATTACATACATAAATTAAAAGTCAGTATACATCGATATGATTTCTTGTCATGATGTGGAAATTACAAAGCCACCTTTTACAGGTAATTTAACGCAATATTTACAAAGATTATGGAAGCTGAGAATTTAAATATGATTTCTGAATGCGCTCTTTTTAAACTGCCATTCAAGACTCAATCAGTTGAAAGAGCTGTCAAATAGGTCACAAGCTCTTCAAAATTGGTATATAATCACAGGAAAAGAAAAAGTTTAGTAAAAACCAGGATATCTGACACAAATATTTGATCAATTTACGACACAAAGGAACAATTTAACTGTGAAAGAGTATCTAAGAAATGTAAATGCGTGCTCGCATTGGTTGGAAGGAAGGGTTTACGTGTAGGACTAGAAGTGCGGTCATCTCCTCGTGGTGAGTCCTGGGTAATTCCACATGAGCTAGCGAAGATTTTATGGGTTCAAAGTAATAACAAAATGAATAAAAACAGACTTGAAGACACTTCAAGCGAATATTGAGAGGAAATACTGAGTTAAAAAATGTTGAAAATATCCGAAATTTTGGGAAACTTGATGCACTTTAAGCGTAATGCACGAACTGAAATCATATTCTAAAATGGTTTTAAAAAAATCCTTGTATGTTTCAAACCTTTTTATTCCATTTAATAACCACCCGTCACTAGTTTTATCATTTGCAATATTTTTTAAAAAAATTTGAAAAATCTAAAAAAAAATCAAAAATTTCAAAACTTTAGGCCAAATGCGCAGACTAAAGATGAAGTCGCAAAAGTGAAATATTTTACAGAATTGTTACTTATCCTCATTCATAGTAAATGAAAGGTACCCGTTTACGAAAATCGAAAATTCATTTTTTTCGCTCCACCCTACTGTGCATTTTAGATTTAAATTGGAACCTCTGCTGCCAGTATTATGATGTTGTTTTTACAGTATAACACAGTTAATTCTATGGTAATAAACTGTAAAACTGCTGGTTTCAGTTTGTTACTGTGCATTATAGTTTTTAACTGGAACCTCTGCCGTCAGTATTATGATGTTGTTTGTACAGTATAACAATTTATTTTATGGTAATAAGCTGTAAAATTGCTAGTTTTACTGTAATAAACTGTAAACTAGCTAGTTTAACAGTTTATTACTGTGTTTTTACAGTTTTAAACTGACCTCTGCTGCCAGTATTATACTGTAAAAACAAGTTTATTTTTTGTAGTGTACCATCGTAGAGTCACTTATCTTTCGGTTAAGGGTAATTATGGGTGCTTATAGAGGCCACTTAGCTACTTGTCAGCAGATTTTTTTTTATAACACACTATAACATTTTATTTTTATTCTACCCTTTAAAAACATTTCATTCAAATGAATTTTTACACCCTGAGATACACTTCCATCAACTAATTGCATAGTTAGCAACGTCAACTTTTGAGGAATTTAGATGTTAGGTTTAACGTATTTAGTTATAACAAGTTTCCGCGCGAAAAGCTCTGAAAGTCTGATTTTAAAGAGTAATTAAAATGACCTTGTTCTTGCTGTGTATATAGTAGACATGGGTGTCCGCAGAAAAGACACATTTCTTCACACAGTAAACGAATAAAGAAATAATTGTCTAAATGTCTTTTGATTAGGTGCTTCTAAATTGTATGCAAACAAAACGTACTTAGGTTTGAGTTTATCTACTCAATACATTTGAATATGTACAGGAAAATAATACTATCATTTTAATTAACATCAATATGATAAAAGTAAATAATGTATTGTGAAGTATGGCATTCCTTTGTAAGGCAAATACTCTATGATGGTATCGTTGCTTAATTTTTAGGCTGGAGTTTATTGGTTACAACTCTTTGACAAATATGCTGCCAACTTTTCCGTTCTAATAATAGCAATTTGTGAATGTCTTCTTGTATCCTGGAACTACGGTAAGCCTTATATAATACTGATAATTTTTTTTTTGTTTACTAATTATTAATTTTAAAAACTTTATATCATACACTGGCGGAAAAAAAAATCCCAACTCCAAGAAAAAATTTCTGTAGAGTAATAAAATTCGGGTAATGCAATTGTCTAGTTAACATGTTTAATTGATTAAATGTACAAGATCACTGGCTAATTTAAGCTCAAGAAAATGCTGTGTAAATGTAAAATTATGTTAATTTAGCAGAGGGTGTAACCTCCAGAATTTTGAAGGCAAGCCTGCAAGCGTGCATGCATTATGTCTTACAGGTGCCGAATGTCACTTTGTAGTATGGAGTTCGATGCTTGTTGCACTTGTTGTGTCAATACTAGGACCGTCATGGCTGACTGTGGATGATGCTCGAGGTACCGTACCATGATATCCCATACGTTAGCAATTGGAGACATACCTGGTGATTTTGCAGGTCATGGTAACATGTCAGCACTCTGTAGAGTTCATTGCGTTACAGCAGCGATGTGAGGGCGAGCGTTATCCTTTTGGAAAACGCCCCCTTGAATACTACTCATGAAGGGCTGTACTACTAGTTAAATTACCAGACTGACGACAAATTTTCCGTCAGTGAGTTTGGGATAACCACAAGAATGCCCCTGCTGTCGTAGGAAATTGCTCCAGAGACCATAACTCTAGGTGTGGGTCTCGTGTGTCTTTGCCGTAGACCGCTTGGATGCAGGCGGTCCCCTGGCCTCTTTCTGACCAATATACAGCCACCACTGGCACTAAGGCAGAATCTATTTTCATCAAAAATCACAACAGATCTCCACTCCGACCTCCAGTGAGCTCTGTCGTGGCAGCACTGCGGTCGGAAAAGGCAATGGTTTGCAGTCAATGGAATACCGGCTGCAGGCTGCCTGGCTCGGAGCTGTCCTTGAAGTAAACAGTTTCTTACCGTTCCTTGGGTTACGACGGTACCAACTGCAACTCGAATGTCAACCGCAGATGCAGTACGATGCGTCACAGCCGTACGCAAGATTCGGCGATCTTCCTTCTCAGTCGTGCCACGTGGCAGCTCGGAACTTGATCTTCTTGAGGTAGTACCATCCCTTGCCCATAGCTTCCAATAATCATGCATGGTGGAAACATTCCCACCCAAGTCTTTCTGCAATATCGCGAAATGAAAATCCACCTTCTCGTAGCCAAATTGAACGACCTCGTTTAAACTCAATGAGCTGTTGATAATGGCTTTCTTCGTCTTCTTAAAGGCATTCCTAGCTAACATGAACGCAGTTCGTCAAATTTCACAGAAAAATAATACACACGAGCTTCACAACACGCTTTTAAAACAAGCCTTATTTGCATGTTCTGAGTGACGCCAGCTGCGCCACACTTATGCGCGGAACGCGAAATTTCAATCGATGTCATCTTTCAGTTGTATAAACACGCCTACCAAATTTCATTTATTTAACACAAGTCTTTCTTGGTGTTGGGATTTTTTTTTCCGCCAGTGTATTTTTAAGATAAACTTTTCCTGCTGTAGAAGTTCATTTGCATGAAAACTTTTTTCTCCCTAAGTGTTGCTTCTTTTAAAGAATAGTATACATCAAGGATGTAAATAGTAATAAAGTTTGTTTTATTTATCTATAAAAAGTGTTTTAGAGATAGGAAGAAAGAGAAATCCGACTTCTTCACCAGTAATAGTCACCTGATACTGCACAATCTGATTTTCTTTCTTTGTGATCTATATATGGAAAAAAATGCAAATTTGGCTTGTGTCCAAGATGCCATTTCAAGATATTTTGCTCCAAAAATGAATTTTTTAAAAATCCATCCAACATTAAATTTAAAATTTACTACTAGCTGGCAAAAGGCCCTTGATAACGACGATAAATATTGTTGTTTTAAAATTAAAGCTTTATACAATTTATTTGCTTTACAAAACACCATTACTTTCCCTAATATTTAATATTAAAAAAGGAAATTGAGGACTCTCATGATAGCGATAACGTACATTTATATTTCCGGGGAATTCACTGCTTATTATTTTTTTTTATATTAGGCGTAATCTTTGTACAAAAACAGTTTTTCATACCTTGTTCTTATTACCAGGTGCGGAGCGATTTCTTCGAGACATCGAGAAAATGATTGGCTCCAAATCATATTGTTGGTCAGTATTCTGGGCTATCATGTGGAGAGTGCTCACCCCGGCTACTTTAGTGGTAAGTGAACTATTCAGAGTCCGTTATATGCTGACAGTGGAATCGAGACAATAGACGTTCCAGTGCTTTTAAAATTTTGGTTTTTCATTCTATGTTGTGTGAAATGCATAAATGTGTACGTCCTCTATGCTTAAATAAGTGCGGCCTCTACGTCTCTTTCCTAACTTTTCAACAAATAAAAGCAATTGCTCGGAAAGTTAAAAAATTCTGCGTGGAATACAAATGATATGAATTTGCTTGAATGTTCAAGAAAAGGTCACCACCGTGCCCTTCTAGGTTTTTTTTTTTTGAGTACACGTTTATACTTAATAAATTGTTTAGGTTTATCAACCTTTTTATTCATAAACGACCCTCACGGGTGCATCTTTAAAATAACACGTAAATAATAATATTCCAAGAAATTTATCTGACTTTAAAGTAGCATTTTTTTTCACGACATGCTCGTAGCATTTTCCGGAACACACTTCTTTCAACAAAAGAATAATTTATTATTTCGGCTTCAGATTGTTGCTGAAAATGATGGCCCCCATGTCAGTTTTTCGTAACTTTCTTAAAGTTTGAGGTATACGTCATTAAAATTAGCTGTCTATCAGAAAAAGGGTTTTGTTCTTCTATTTGTTCAAACAAATTTTAAAGTAGTTTTTCTTATTATTAATTTGAAAATAGAACATAAAGAATGGATTGGGAAAATAACACTTATAATATTAGCTTAAAATAATTAATTGGCTCATCAGGGGAAAAAATGCTTAAACATTAAATATAGTGAATCAGAATATTTTAGTACCACATTTTTACAAATTATATTAGTTAAACCTCAGCTATTTATTCCTTATTTCAAAAATTAATCAAATGATAGATGGATTATATTAAAATTGAAATGTATAAAGTTATTAGCTCAAGTAAGACAGATAAATATCAAACAACAAATGGATTATCGGCGATCTACACCCGATGTACACATTTTCTTCTTTAGTCATTTCTTGAATAAGCAGACATTTTTTCCAGCATATGAAATGGATCAATAACACAGGCCAACAAAAAAAACCTTTTTGAAAACTTTTTTAATTTTAATAGCTGATCTTGATAGATTTTTATGTGCTGAATCCAAATCTGCTTGTAGTTTTTATGTATCACCCTTAGTTTCCAAGCAAAATGTATTTTATTATATAGTCTAATACCCATTTACAGTATATAGGGAAATCAATGAAACACTGTAGAATCGTAAAAACGGTTTGTATTTACAGTAAAATACTTGGAATAGTAATTTTATGTGATGATACAAGGTTCACTTGTCAACTGGAATTGCTTTATATTTTCTTTCCCTTTTTTCCTTGAAGCTTCTTGTGTAGCTTTTCCTGCGATGAATAGCTTGCTGAACTTCCCGGTGAAGTGACCAACAGTAATCCCCCATCATGTTGTAGCATGTGTTTCAGCAGTGCTGCCAACATCATCTTTGTTCATTAGACCTATTTTTTCATGTTATCTTAACTATGAAAAAGCTGTTAAATTCTAAAAATGCTTCTTTATTTCATGAATGTAACTATAAAATGTGAATAAATGGTGGGTGATACAACTTTTTAAGCATCATATTTGGATTCAGCAACCTAAACAACATAAGAATAAGGTATTTTCATTAAAAAAGTTTTTTCATCGTTGGCCTGTGTAATTAGAATCAAAAGTGTAATAGGCAAATAAATTTTGACCTAAAAAAATCCCACGTGCATGTGCAGTTTCTCAGGCAAAATATTTCTGTTTATTACATTTTTTTAACACTACTTTCGACAAAAAATATAGAACTCTCACACGCGGAACAAAAATTCTACTTGTCTTCAGAATAGCCCATTTTAGCTGCTTTAATTACCTTTGAGATTTCTTTTTTGATTTCAAAGTTATGGTTCACTTATTGCCAATTTAGAAATAATTCTCCTATTGACGATCTTATACGTACTTCCCTTTTACATGACTCTCGTCTTTCAGCTTCAAAAGCTGAAATAATATGTATACACAGAAATAAGAGCTGTTAAAATACCTGACAATCGAACCACACAATGATTTCAAGGTCCGTATGCAAAGGAAATCAAAATAACAAATGTTAATGAGGGGTCTAAGTTAACTTATGGTGAAATCTTTCCTTTAAAAGATGCTGATTTAAAACAGATCAATTGTTCCTCACTCTCTTTACTCTAGTTTCTGGCAAGTACAAGGGAGCCTTTGTTTAAAAGCCGCAGTAAAGTCAACTTGCAAGCATCAAGGACAACAGATGCAGGAACAAAAAATATGCATGCGCTTTTATGTGTATAAGTTCGTTGCTTCTTGAATCTTTTTTTCCCTTCAGTTTGTTGGATCTGAAATTTCCCTGAACATACGTGGAAAATTCTTAATGGATTCCTTTCTGATACAAATCCTAAGTGTTTAGATAGATGTATTCCAATTCGTTTTGTGTTTTACTATAAGTTGAATGGTGTTTCTAATATAACTTAACAACTTAAAATTTCAAATTTAGGGAAAGTAATAATTTTTCTTGAATTTTTTTTTGAAAACTTGTTAACACTTTTTAACTTTCATTTTTTAATAGTTTAATAGGGGTGGTTGGCGCAATTGCAAATCTTGCTGGGGACGCACCTGAGTGTATGTACGCTACTGATCACATGCATTGTAAATCTTTAGTAAAATATTCTTGACACTGTAACGTTTAAAACTTTAAAAAAATAACTGCTCTACGACAAAAATTGATCGAGTTATGACGTTTTGAAAAATCAAGATTTTGAAGGATTTCGCATACGGTTCCTTAAGCGATCTCTCGATGACGTCATGAAATAATGTAAAATCTTGATTTTTCAAAACGTCATAACTCGGTCAATTTTTGCGGAAGAACAGTGTTTTTTTTTTAGTTTTAAACGTTACAGTATCAAGAATGTTTTACTTAATATGATTGATAGGACTGGGGGGCTGTATAAAAATTTAAATTTCGTAACTCTTTCGAAATTTGATTTTTTGAAAAGCATTGAATAGACCCAACATTCCTTTCGTAATTTGGAGATTTTTTCCTAAATAAACTATATGCTTATCTCTAACGGTTTAGAAATTAGCTATTGGGCCACGATAGGAGTGGACACCCTGTATATTGCAGACGCCTGTATTATATTTGAAAAGTGTCTGATATTCAAAGTGAAAAAAATGTAAGCTTCAAAAAAAAAACTCTAATTTAAATTTCAGTGCAAATATTTGTACTTTACCCGTGTTTTGGAAGCATTATTTTTATTCTTAAATTCAAATAAATAACTGTGCTATCTTTACTTAGTTCAGTATTTTTTAAAAACTGTTTTAGGCTATAAAATTAAGTTCAGGGATATTACTATTTCATATTCACTATGAATAATTACGAATCAATATGTCTTTCCTTACGGATTAATTTCTCTTACAGTTTATCCTCGTTTTCAACTGGATAGAATATACACCTGCAAAGAGTGGTCACTATATATACCCATCGTGGGCTAACATCGTAGGATGGGTAATAGCTTTCTTCCCTGTCCTTGTGATTGTGTTCATGATGCTTTACAAAATTTGCACCACAACCAAGAGGCCATTCCGAGAGGTAAAGAAATGCATTACATTCGAATACGTTGTAAACTGATCTCTTTATTTATTTCATTAATCAGTTGTTATTCTCATTGTTATACCATAGAGCCACGTCATCAGTAGCATCGTTCATAGTTTTAGCCCATCTGGATGAAGTGTAGGCGATCTATACTGTTCACACAACAGAAGTACTATTTTTACGAAAATTCGATGGTTTATTTTATAGGTAAAGATGTGTGCAAGAAAAATGAGTCCGTTATACTATCGCCAATTAATATGCACTCATATGTTTCATCACATGCAGGAGCGTACAAAACACCTTCGCAGCCCCCGTGGTGCGGGGGGGGGGTGCGCGTGAAGTTTGAGGGCTCTCAACTTAGAAAAATAGCCCTATGAGTTACGGGGATTTCTTTTTTAATAGTTTAATAGGGGATGGTTGGCGCAATTGCAAATCTTGCTGGGGACACACCTGAGTGATGTCCGCTACTGATCACATGTATTTCAAATCTGTCAGTGCACCAAAAGGTTAGTAAGGGCGTTGACATGTACAAAACAGATAGTTTCTGAATAGTTTTAAAATATGATAGTTTTGTATGTTTTTGTAGATTTTCATTGAGTTCTAAACAATTTACTAATTACATGCAAAATACAACAGTCTGGTTATGGTATCCAGATAATGCAGTTCTGTCCATGTTATAGTCTCATCAGCTTGGAGTATATAATAACAGAGCTGGGGGTTGACATCATTTTATTATTGTTGAGGTTTTTTTTTTTTTTTTTTTACACTGAAGCCGTCAACTTCGACATAAATGACTACTGCGTACTATGCGCCTTGCCTCTTGACAAGCACAGGACAGATTTTCGGCACAAAGAGGTTGGAATAACATCCATGGGAAAGGCGGGACTTGAACCCGCGAGCTCTTGCTCACCAGGAGAGACTTCACCTCTAAGCCACCGAGGCCCCTGTTTGTTGCTGAGTTACCAACAAACTCTTGGTCGAAATTGACTTGCACACGAGTGACAATCCTCAAGAAATGGGTCGTCTCAATTACTGCGCTGTCGATGTTTTGCATGTAATTCAGCCTTAGCCCTTGAAGGTTGTAACCAACTGCTAATTTACAACTGATATCACGCATTTGTTTTATTATCATTTATTTCAATTAAATATTTATTGTATTTTATTTTCAGAAAATAAGCTTACTTATGCAGCCAACTGACGAATGGGGTCCGCCACCAAAGCTGGCCACCTTCAAAACTGGCGATCCTTCCGAAGACACAGCAGCCGATTACATTCGAAAAAATTCCTTTGACAATCCTTCCTTTAACGTCACGTACACCTTCGAAACGGCCATATGATAAACAAAGTTAGTAGCAGCTGGAAACACTATTTACAGCGAGAAACTAACTATAGCTGTCGCGTGAATCTTAATTGAAAAAGTGCCAGTGTTGAGGATGAACTTACCACGATGCATAAGGGACACAGCAGCCACGATAATATCACATCTCAGCTAGCGATATGGAGCTAATTCATGTAACTCTTTAGTGTAAATTAAGATGTGTGTGTACATTTACTGAAAAGAGTTGTTGCAGTTCGAAGGTAGACTAATTTATTTTATTTTATTGAGAAAAAAAGGGATGGATTGCGAAAGGACAGAGAAGATATAGAAGCAGTTGTTGTGTTTTTCAAAAAATTAAAGAAGATTCGATGATTTTGTTATGTGCTTGAAACAGTTCCTAAAGTTTTATTGCCAATGGAGTGTAAGCATTGTTGCTGTGTGAAAAAGTGTTACATTATATTTAGTGAAAGTACATGTTTATAAAGTACATTTATTGGTTAGAGAATATTTGTTCTTTTGAATATGATATGGATTAAATAATGAAGATAATATGCACAAGAAAAGAGCACATTCCAATACTGAAAATAATTCAACGGTCCATCAAAATGTTGTTTTGTTTTTTACACCTAATGGTTATTGCTTTAGCGATCATCTTGCCAAAGTTTTGCATTCTTAAAATATTACTCATAATATATACAATATAAATTCAATTTAAATAATTACCGGAAAAAATACTATCGTAGGAATTTCCTTCCAGTATTACACTGGAGAAATGCACTCTTTCTGGTTCAAAAAAAAAAAAGAACAAGTGTAAGATTGGAAACTCTGTGAGTCCCAATTTTTATTTAGAAACATATTCACAGTTTAGTATTGAAAATATGTTGCACAATAAGTCAAAATCTCTGACTAGGAAGTTTAAAATTATTATGAGGTAAAATTAAAAGTTTTTAATGCGAGATGATAGTTTTAAAAATCTATTTATTAATCTTTGTAGTGAAATATGTATAATACATAGTCAATCATGTGATTTATATGCAATTTAAATAAAATGTCAAATAATATTTATGGCAAAATTCATAATTTACACTTAAACATTCCCTTTTTCAACTGCTTTTTTGCATAATTTTTAAAACCACAATCAATAACCGAGCTTTTTAATCCATATTAGAACACTATTAATCTATTTTAATGTAAAAAATGAGCTTCAAAAGGATTATTAGAAAAGTTTTCTGCTCTTAAGAACAAATTTGCTGATGTCCGAAAAAAGAGAGACAGAAAAAAAAAACTTGAACTAGTCATATGCCAATTCTTTGAAATTTAAAAATGATTGTATTTTTATAGAGTTGCCATTATTTTTAATTAAGAATGTAGATTTAGATGTGATTAATTACACAAAATGTATGAAAACTCTTATTAAATCAAACTTAGTAGAAAATTAAGAAAGTTTCTTTTTATTTGTTTATTTTACTCAATGTGTAGACTGATGATCTTAATTTGAGATTTTTTGTATTTATTCATTGATTTATTTTTCATTTTCATTTATATAAACGTATTTATGCCTCATTTTTAATAGAAGCTTGTCACTTTGGTTTTAAGCAAGTGTTTTTGTCATGAAAAGGAGGGGTAACAATATTTTGGGGGAGAGTTTAAGCTTATAAGCTGTATTTTGTTACACAGATATAACAACTAATACATTTTTTTAAATCTTTTTTTTTCTGAAAGGAAAATTTTTTTTTATCCCACATATTTGTTAAAATGTTTCATTGTCTGCATCATATTTGGTGGGAACTTTTCGTTTGTCACAAATCAAAACATTGTTCATTTTTTGTGAAAGATCTAAGAGCAAATGTGCATATCTTTGTGCTTATATTAGTACAAAGAGGGGGTGGGAGGTCTTTTTGTTCTGACCAAATGAATTATAGAAGAATTGAAGAAACTTCAGAGATATTTACTATTGTGATGTTATTTCTGTTGATTAATTTTTGTTGCTTTATAGCATGACATTTATCTCCCGCCCCCCTCCCAGAGTTTTAGCATCAACTTATAAGTTGAACTATGCTAATGAGTTTACAATGCAAAAATAATTTTTAAAAAGCTTATCTACAGTTTAAAAATCAAGTTTTCAAGTTAAAATCTGTAAAAATCTAATTTTGTTCATTAAAAAAATATTTAGCTCTGTTTTCTAAAGGCATATATATTGAATGAAATTAATTTTTTTAGAAATGAATAAAGGGGTTAGGCAAGGATGAAATAGTTTTTGAACTATGAATGTACTTCAGTTGAAAAATTAGTGTAAAATTTGTGTAGTACTTACAAAATTAGTGCAGAGTACCTTTTTTATGAAAGACTGTATCTAAGAAAGTGTTTTAATTGTATAGACTTAAGCAGCTGAGCTATGTACAGACACTTGCTATAGTGTAAAACTCGATGTCTATTCAGATTGTTTCATTCATTCAGATTTATTCACGCATGTATACAAATAGTCTTGTGTCTGATAAATATGATGTAGAAATTTTCAATAAAGTTAAAAAAATTGAAATGAATAAGTATTCAAGTACCTACACAGTGAGTATAGAAACAATGTGTTTGTGAATAAACATTTTCACAACAAATCAAGTATAAACTTATAATTACAAGAATAAATATAAAGCTATTTTTTGTAAATTATAAGGTTGAACCATTAAATGGAGCAATTTAATTGATAAGAATTAATTAAGCTATTTTTTCCACACTTTTCACTCCTGTTTGGTATTAGTTTTAAAGTATGAGTTTGAGTAAACTGCATCTAAAAATTGAACTATAAACTTCACACAGCTTAAAATTAACTTTGGGGAAGTTTGAACTTACTGAAAGATGTAAATTCTGTAACCTTGAAAATTTCTACAAACTTTTATCGACGCATTTGACGATTTGTTCATTAAAAATAAAGCATTGTATATTTCAGGTCAACCTTAGATGAAAACCAGATGAGGACGACCGTGTGTAATTTTTTAAATAAAAAATATTAGGGTAGTAATACTTAGAACATGCATAGTAACATTTTTAGGTTCGTACATTCTGTGCTCATAACCGTGAAAAGAAGAAATAATGATTTGGGTGTTTGCGTTTAATAAAACGATGTTTAGAAGGTCATGTTAGTGATTATGTTTTTAAAGAGTAGATTTTTTAGCAAAATATTTACTTTTAATGCATAAGAAATCAACCTTTTCTCAATGCATAACAATGCAACCTTTTCTAATGCATAAGAAATCAACCTCATTTCCAACACTTTTCTTTCGTCATTCAAAAGAATAATGTGGATCATAGTTGCATTTTTGTTTCCCTGTAATGTCCAAAAGACTCCGCTGCAGAGGTACGTATTAACATTTTAGCAAAAGATAAATTTTGGGTTAAAACATTTAAAATGTTTCCTCCTGTTATTAAAAAGGAAATTTACGCATGTTTTTGAATCTTACACATAACAATTAACGTTGGTAAACTCTGATGTAGAGTCATGTAATAAAGCTATGAAAACCAGAGGCTGAAATGGTGTTACGTGTATTTATGATAAATATCTACTTCGGCTGAATGTATTTATGATATTAAATTGAAACACATTACTGCTGTTGCATGGATGGTTGGTACACAAATGGGAAGGATCTACTGCTGTTACAGATATGGAAAAGTAACTGTAACTCCGTTATATGTATTGTTGGTACACAATTTGAAGAATCTACAATTGCATGTGAAAATGATATAAAGATTGTAAGACTGTATTGCCGTTCGGCTTATTGGTGGTAATAGAAATAAGGAGGCCTGACTGCAGAGATATGTGTTAATAATATGAAAAATTTAAGAGATTGGGTGCTGGAAAATTGAATCCTGGTTCCTAAAATAGGAAAACTAAAATGCAAGTGTCTCATTAACGGAGTTTCACGAACATTAATGACTTTTTTATGCTAACACGGTTTAAATAGGAATCCCGTTTGGTTGTTTATAACGCAGTTTGTGCAGCATAAACGATTAAAACTTGTAAATCACGCAATGGCGTTGGGCATGCAAAATCCTAGTAAGTTAAAAATGCATTACTCGTTTAAAATTGAAATGCTGCTTTGACCTCTGTACCCTGATTCAGTTTTTAATAATGTTTTTCATTAAAATGGAGGTGTGTTCTATAATTTTTTTTCTTCATTCTCAAATTGTAAACTATCGTAAAATACTTCTCTCTTCCTTTATATATTTTTTCTTTTCTCAATAATTCTTGAAGTTAATGCATGTTCCAAATCTGATATCCATTGGAATCGGTTTATTGAAATAATCCAGTTAGTTTAATTACAGAATTTTTCTAAAAGTAAACTTCAAAATATCATTTTTTGATTTTTTTGAAATAACAAAGTATTATATCAGTATTTAAACTATTTTCGATATATTTCAATAAAAAATGTTGGAAATTGTTAAGTGATTTAAATTTTTAGACAAATTTAACTAAACATTAAAAAAAAAAAAAAAACACTCAAATACTTTTGTTATAATTTTCGCGTCCACATAATTTTAATTTCTAAACTCTGCTAATAACGTAGCTAAAAATTCGAAATGCATTTAATTTTTTTTCATATTTATATCTGCTATAGCTGCGTTCTTAGAAGCCACTAAATTATTTTTAAGCAAAAATCTTAACACTTGAATTTACTCCTGTTTTGGAAAAAGATTTTAAAAACGGTATGATTGTACATGTTCTGTAAGTAATGTGTTATAGTGCTAAGTGTTGCTATATTTTAATAATTAAAAATAGTTTCATTTGCACTGATTAGACAGGGCACAAGAACGGAAAAAAAAAGCGTGTATCTATAAGAGAATGATAATATTTTTAATATAAATATTTTATTAACAGCAAATGGCAATACACATTTTGCCGTAAAAGTGCTAAATTGGTAAAGGGGTGCATATTAAAGGAGAGAGATATTTTTTCATGTGTTTCAATTAATTATATTTATCTAATCGTTTTTAAAGTTGTGTAAATAATTATTTATACAAAACAAAATTATAATTGCGTTATGTGAGTAATAAATTTAAAATTGTTCATCAAAGATCTAAAATAATTTTGCAAACTTTTCATGTGTTTATATTGTTAAATGTGGTATGTGTTAGTTTGAAAGCCGTTTTTTTAACTTAGTAGTGTTCAGACTTTTTTTTATGTCTGACAAAGACATTATGCAAAATCACGTAAACCTAAAATATTAGTGTATAAATTAGAAGAGCAATTTCTCTATTCAAACATTACCCTTTAGTGTCTCTGGTTGAATTATAGTTTAAAATTCTAAATTCATTATCTATATAAAGAGCATCATTTTTTCCAAATAAAAACAATGTTCATGTTTCTGTACAATATATATCTGCACTGTATATGCAATTATATTGCAAAAAACATAAGTATCAGCACCAATGGTTTTATTTTGAGCGCAGAACGTATGTTTGGCTTTTTCTTTTCTTTTCTTTTTTTTGCATTAATAACTAGCCTTTGGTTTTGTTCATGAAGTTTATCCAGTAGCATGTGTAACTAGTTTAGTACTGGTTTTGTAATGTTATTTCCATAACCAATAAAAATTAGACAAAGATGAAGCTTAAAGCATGTAAGTTGTCCTATTTCAATAAATGGTGGATATTTTAACAGATGCAGGACACATAAAAGCAGAATTTTTTAAATTTACCTACCAATGATATATAGATTGAATATTGTATTTGTATGGATGAAAAAAAATAAATGCGCATGTATGACAAATTATTTTCCCATATGATTTGGTTTATACATGTTAATCAATTGTAGAGAAATTGATTAAAGTGTGTTAACAGTACTTAGCAAAATGACACTTAATGTTTATCTTCCATAATACGTTGATCTTGTTCATAGTTTAGTAAAATAGTTTCACCTATATCATTGTACCGAAACACATTAATGAATACTGCGTTATTTCTAAAGGTTTACTTAACAACATCATTTCATTTGCTGTACAGTGTACAATGTAATTCAGTATAGTTATTTAATGAGTAAATAAATATTTGATTTCTAGAAATGTTTTGGTTTGATAATTATTTAATTGATTAATGTGCAATTGTTTAGCAAAGAAGACATTTTCCACAAAAACAAAAGAGTTAATCATTTTTGAAATGTGGACAAACTTGGTTTGTCTTACCAAAGTATGTCGTAGACATTGTGTTCAAACGTGATAAAAATTTTAATCTCGGTTTTCGAGCAAAGATAAAGATGAGGATATTTGTCGGTTAAGCAGAGGCAACAGGGATCACATTTATTGATGGCACCATTTTTTATTCTAGCTGCATCTTTACTCCTATAAACCAAAATAAAGTAACTTAAAACAAATTAGCTTTAAAATTCTTACTAAAATATAAAAGAATTCAGTTCATTTAAAGGAAAATTGAACTAACTAGTATCGTTAATGTTAATTTTATAATCAAGTGTTACTATTTTGATAAAAGAATTTCATGATGAAAACGAATTTTTTTAATCTTCAAAATATGTATTCTTCCATAATTGTTAAATCCATTTGGTTAGTCATTAGGGCTCTAAATGTGCACTATGTGTACACTATCACCTCAAACATAGCCAAAAACAGGTTCATGCATAAGCAATAAACCTATTTCTTATGAGAAAAGTAAATGAAACTATTACAACATTGAATCCTGCAATTTGCAGTAATGCTCTGCAAAGCCGCGGGAGGGAGGGGCCTGTAAACGGGTACAATTCAAAGTTGTAATAATTTATTTTGCGTTCTATGTAGGGTGTTTTTCAATTACTGACTTTTTCACACTAAGTTTGACTGTCTCAAGATGCCCAATTAAGTGATACATGTTAGGAGGAAGTAGAAGCGCATTTAATGTATTTAAGTTTATCTGTGGTTTATTTAAGATCGAAATACATTCAATAATGCAATAAAAAATAGCAATTTAAATTTTATCATTACGGAATTCATATCAACGAGTTTGAGAAAGTAAAATGTTTTGAGTGTGAGCTATTCTCCCTTTAATAATTTTACCCTTTGCAGTTAACTAAGTATACTTAATATTTCAAGATGTCTCGGCACACATTGGGCTAGCACGAAATTTTATTTTCTCTTTTAGTTCAGCAATAAACAATTTTCTTAGTGTACTTAAAAAAATGAAAAAGGACATGATCTGTCACATTTGATTTAAATAACTAAAAAAGCGCTATAGTTCACAATGACATTCGCAAATCGGACGATGGTCGAAAAAGCTTTTCAAACAGAACCCCAAATGCTCTTACACCAAAAAAATTGCACTATAAAATGTAATCTTCTTGAAATATACGCTACTTAAATTAATATTTTAATACCTACGAAATGCAGCTAATCAAAACTTATTACGTTATTTTTTGACAGTTTTAAAATATAACTAGTATGTATATAAAATGTTATATAGCTTTACTAAACTAAATACAGTTCAGAAATACTGTTTGAGAAGGTTAAATTTGCCTCTGTAACTTCATAAAACGTAATACATTTTACTCCTCTTTTTAATGAGTTATATTTTAGCGTTTTTACTGACATATAGAAATGCATGCGTATATTTATAAAAATCTAAACACTTAATGCTCTTTAAATGCTTTGCGAACCATTCCAATGTCAAGAAAGGTTTTAAAAGAAAAAAAGATCGATTCTCTTAAGCAACCAGTAAAAAGAGACCGTTCTTTTACCCGCGAAGTTTTCTTATACTTTTTGGCACTTCTTTTCTCCCTCGCTCTTGAAGGCATTTTGAAGAACGACATAGATGATATGGGGATTGTGTCAAAATGTACAATTTAATATTTATCGGAAATTGCTTATGCTATCTATTAAAAGTATTTGCAGTGATACATTAATTAACAAAAAGCAATGTATTAATTGTTCAGTGAAATCTACTTATCCTTCAACCTTACTATATCTTAAACAAAGTAAATCTTTGTATATGGGACAGTCTCAGAATGTATGATATTTGATTTTGTCATTCAAGGTTTGCTTACTTTTTCGCATTACTTATTGATGAAAACGTAACTTAACGCTGGTTAGACATTGCGGCCTATTCTAGGACGGATTGAACTTGTTTTTACGAAAAAGGTATTTCCATACTTCGATATCCCAAAGATTACGATGTTTTTTTTTTTTTTTTTTCGGTTTTAGGTAGAAATTGCAGCCAATTTTATCTGCATAATTTTGCACTCCTGAATTTTGAGAATTTTGGCTGTGTTTTTCAATATAATAATAATACTTTTTCTCGTTTTCTCTTTCAAAAATCTATTGCAATAAATATAAATGCTATAAGAACTGAAAAAAGTACAATATCATCCTATGCCGGAAATTTCGAACTTATTAAGAGTTTACTTCTTAACCAACACGTTTTAACAATTTTCATGCCAAGTCCTATTGTTCAAATTCACTTAATCTAATACAGAAAAATATTTGCTTTAATTATGTATATCAGAAATCAAGAAAAATTCTGACTTCCGTGTGATTACTCAAAACTGACATAACATTTTATTTTCGTATGATTGTAATTTGCATTCTGGGGGAAGGACTTAAAAATAATTTCTGGTGCTGTCATACTTACTTATGATCTCAATGTTAGACAAAATGGCATCCAATCCCCAATACAAGAAAAAAGAGTAAAATTTATTTCTTGCAAATAGTGGATTGTTTTACATGTTTCGATGCTACTGACACAGAATTGGTTCACATTTTGGAAAAATAAAAATTTTTGAGTTATGAAAGAATTTTGACCCTGTTATATATTGACGAAGTTTACCTTGAGCACAAGTGTACAAGTGTACCTTGGTTCTTTATTGTTTTTTGCTTCACTTTTAAGGATATTGCAATACTATCCAAGTAGTTAGCATCTTTCTCCCAATTGTTCTCTCAATAATGTTAAATTAAATCTAGAAAAGATGCCAATTTGAGATAATATAATTTTAGAAAAAATTCTTGCATCAAAAGTAATTGTTTGTCCTTGTTTTTCTTTGTCATACTTCAAAATATACCAATTCTGCGTATAAGTGAGTTTAATGTATTGCTATGTATAGTTCTAGCTGTAATATTCTATATTTTGTTGAGATACTTCCGATCATAAGAAGCATATTTTCCAACTATTTTTTTTCTGGAAAAGAAATGCCTCGATTTTTTTGCAGAGCGCGATACCTTAAACAAAGTTAACAAGCGTCCCGTTATATTTCCCTCCTCCCAATAAACACGCACTTTTGAAAACATCCACGAAAACTCATTTTAATTGTCGCAAAAACAAGCCCCGATATTATCTGAGCGTAAATCATACCGCACCACACGAGTTAAAATATCGTTAAGGGAACTTCAGTTTGTTTATGCAGCTTCGCGAAAAGATCTTTTTCCGCTTTCTCTTTTCGTTTGAAGAAAGAAAAACCGGGAAAGTCTCGAGAGATGAAACTGTAAATAGCTGCTGGCCTAATTTCCAGGGTTGTAGAGCATAAAGCGCGAGGATAATAGGATAACAGCTTGCGTGGGTGCTAAGAAAATAAAGATTTTAGTGGAATGCAAGAATTAGGAGGCAATTTGAAAAGTCTAAAAGTGAGGAGTGTAAATCGAGGGCTTTTAACTAAAAATACATTGCCATGGCAAGATACCACCTTGTTTTGATTTGTCTCAATTAAAGAAAAATAACATTATTTTCTAATTATATATTTTAAACTCAAGCTTAATTTCATTATTCTTCAAATTTCAGTTCTCTATTTAAAATGAATCGTGCATTGCAGTTTGTAGATATATTTTCTAATAGTTGAAAATATGTCTTGTATAGAATTTTATAGTTTCGTGAAATTGATTTGAAAGCAATAGATCACCACATATTTTTGCTATGAGGTTGAGTCATAGCAACACTTTGGAATTGAAAGTTAACATTTTACATAGAGGGTGTAATAGTTTCGACTAAATCACACAAAAGATACTACCCTGAAATTTGATTTACAATAAATTATATATATTTATATTTATTTGTATATACTTAGTGTAATTTAGGAGTTGTCTTAGTATTGTTCAGAAACATTTAAAAAATACTGCCTAAATATATTTTTTTTCTTATCATTGTAATTTGATAATTGATACACTTTATGACCATCCTACTTTTGTTAGTAAAAATAAACAAATAAATAAATTAATAAAACCGTTGTGAAAATGAAAATAACTCAACACATTTCACTAAAAAAAAATACTTAAAAAATATAAAATATAAGTTCACAGCGGAAAAATCTTCTGCTTCTATACTCTTTTCTGGGTGATTATGTCTATTTTAGCTCTTATAGCTTTCAAACTAATGAAAAGTACAATTAGAATAGGATTATTAAAGTAGCAATTTTTATGACTACTAATAATATTTATTAGTTCACTTAACATTTGAAATTAATTTACTTTTTAACTATTTCTTTTTTTTTTACAGTTTAACAGTAAACTACTGAAAACAAATAGAAAATAAAACAACATGAGACTATTTCTGTCTTTTAAAAATCACTTATTACAAATATTCCATCAGCATCTGTACTATCTTGCTTTTTTCTAAGCGATCTATACTATCTTGCTTTTTTCTAAGTGATAATGTCTAATTTAATTTTATAATCCTCAACCTATAGTAAAATATTTTATGTAGCGTTTTTTATGACTTCTTGTAATTTATATTAGTTCACCAATGATTATAATTAATTTGTTTTTTAATCATTTCTTGCTCTTCACATTTTGATACTAGACTAAAAAAAATACACACACAAACGTTTCTCTATGTTAATCGCGTGTAAAAAATTTTTCGTTTTCACATTTAAACTCAGCTTTAATTTTTTTGGATAATAAAATAATTAAAAATGATATTAATATTAGTTTTATAAATCAATGAAATTCTGTTTAATGTATTTAGGGTTTAACTACACAAACCGCAATCCATAATTTACAAAAATATTTAGCAACCGACAGCTGATTATTTCGTTACGTACATGGCTTAACCCGCTATTGTGACATCAAATTAACGTATGCGTCACAGAATTATGTTCACACACAAGATTAAATAAAATTCAATTAATTTTTTTTTCTGATTTTTGTTTCTATTCAGTCAGTGTTAAGCTCTTATTTCTGCGTCCGTTATTTTTTATTAGTGACCTTGGCATGTCAGTTGCTTTGTATTTTGCTGCAACGAAAGTGGGGAAAATGCTATATCTTTCATGAAAATATTAAGATTTTTATTGCCCCAGCTGTTTAATATTTTGCATTTGTACTACTGAGTTGCATAACTGCATACGGATGTTAGTTCAGCCGGTAGTTTAATGTCAGCTTCATTAAAAATCCCGTACGTCAACTACTTCCTCTAGTGCAATTCTTTCATTAAATATCCTACATGAGCGTCACTTTAATCATTTCATTTATTTAAATTAAGACGCCACAGAACCAAAGTATGGCCAAAATAATAAATTTTTATTTTTCTCATTAAAAAAGAAAAACTAATTCTACAGCATTTTGAGTGCCGAAATTGCACATGTATGTGAATGAAAGACCCGTGAAACATCTAGAACAGCTGAAGCATTTCCCCGTGAAAAAAATGTAACTTGTTTTTAAATTTACTATGTATAAAGAAAAAAAATGCATTATATAATTAAACTCGCACTGAAATATTATATTAATTTGTCCATAAATTCGTATATAAAAAGCAATTCGTGAATTTAAAAGTAGGTGGGAAATTTTCACTTTGTCCCACACATTAAATAACTACTAGGTAAAAAATTATTTTAAAAAAGCAAGCAACTTAAAATTATTTTTTTTTTCTGCATAGGATTTGATTTAAAAGCATTACGTGATCCCCTGAAAATGACAAGATTTTACATTGATGAATTTTTATACCATCTAAGCCTTAGTGTATGAAAAAAATTGTCTGTCTTGCAGGGTAAACTCAACCACGGAGAGAGGGAGCGTGACCTTGGGGCGAGAACGGGTCGCTTCCCTTTAAAATAAGGTTAATAAGCGAGAAAGCAAATTTTGTACGAACTCAGTTCCTGAGAGGTTTTACTTTCTGCGTGATCTCTTATATGCTACCTTTTTAAAAATGAAGCAGTCTGTTTCCGCTTCAAGTTCAGCCGCCATCTCTGCATGGTCAAGCTTTACCTCAGTCTGGTTCCAAAGCCTTTTTGGATACGCGAAAGAAAGTATTCTGTCAAAAAACACATATTTTTATTTTCACACTAAGTGTAAATCAACTTGAAATTTTCTCGTATGGCAAATTTTCGTATTTTCTCCACTAATGACGATTTTATGCATTTATTTATGTAGCTTTCAGACCTTAATCATGTCAAGTACACTACATAAAAATAGGTAATAATTGGTTACCAATCTTTATTTCACTCAATGACTACAGGTGAGACTTATGCGATTAAGGAACAGCACATCTTATTTAGTCCAAGATTTAATTGTACTATATGAAAAATACTTTCTTATAGTACAATTAAATCTTGGACTAAATAAGATGTGCATGATAAGATGTGCAATTATATGAAAAATACTTTCGTATGTAAATACTTCTGAAACATTGTACGAAAAAATATGAACAGTAAAAATTTAAAAATATATGCACGGTTTTAAGGCAGTTAGTTACAATAAAGAAATAGGTTAATGACTGCTTTACAAGTGGAAGAATTATCACATCAACATTTTTTTATACCAATACTAATTTTAACATTTTTTGTCCATTTATTAACAACATTTTTTTCTGCAATAACCTTTCTAAACCTAACTTTTGGTATTTTAATGCAAAATTTTTCTTTTTATCCGTACTGGCTTTTAAGCTGAAAATATTTAATTGCACTTGTACAGAGAGTGGCACCAGATTGGTATTTTTTATGCTCTTACATACATACGCAGCATAATATAAAAATTAAATTGTAGAATTAGTGCAAAATACTTATAATATACTTTCAAATGTCAACATTTCGTATTTCTAACTTAAAATATCTTTTGAAAAAACATTTATGCAAAACAGTTCCAAAATAACTACTTGGCAAAAACATTAACGGAATATTTCTACAGAAAATGCTAAAAACTTTTCCACTTCCCATTTTGTTTAAAAATAGTAATTAAGCATTTTGTTCATCAGCAAAATCTATAATTATACGCGATGCTCCAAAAAAAGCTATTACAAGATTTTGTCTACTCATTTTTTTTTGCAACAAAAGCAGATTTTCGAAGGATATATTCCTCATTTTGGATACATTCCCCAAAGTGACGTCACGTCAGTAAGAGCATGCGCATTACATTCATAACGAAACCGGAGGTTACAGAGCGTTTCAAGAGCTGTGTGGTGGAAGTTTTAAGTGTTCTTATTCTTCGATGAATTTGAAGTTGTGATCATGTATTACATTTTTTGACGCCGTTATGATGGATTCATTTTGCTTTTAATACACGAATCGGATGAGTGTGGACATAATACATGATTTTATTTAGAAGTAAGTGGTTTGTTTTTTTGCTTGGCGCTTTTGGCATAAGAAAACGTAAACAAAAGTTTGCGCTGCGTTTTGAATTTTATCATCCCTGAGTCATGTACAGCAGAATTATATTTTTAGCCGAGGAGATTTTAACGCGGGATTTTTGTATTTGATTCTTTCCACGCAGAAAAAATGCAATGTGTCTTATGTTCCATTTTCTTTTTGATAAATTTCTTCGGAACTAACAGTGAATGCATGTGTTCGCAAGAATGTGAAGTCAAAATGTAAATGTTCATTTTGAGATTCATTGAAAATTTCAAATCAAAAACATGATATCTTAAACCATACTATTTTCAAAATAAAGCATCGGATAACTTTTCGGACTTAAACAAAAATATGTAATGTACTCTTTGAGTTGGGTACTATGCAATATGATATAAATTAAAAGTCGAATTCAAAAGGTTTAACAATTTTTCTCTAAAATACATTATGGTAGTTTTCATTTTACATTTACTTAGTTGAAATATCAGTTTCGTAACTACATAATTTTATGTTTACAGATGAAAGTTGAACCAGCACATTAAAAACGGGAGAAAAATTGCGACTAGTTCACCGATTTCAATGATAGTGTGATTTGAATGGATCCATCATTTCGTTATATACTGGTAGCCGCGGTTAAAATTTAAATTGTAAAATGCACGGTAATAAATTGTAAAATGATCAGCTTTATAGTTTATTATTCTAAAATTAGCAATTTTACAGCTTACTACAGCAAAATATTTATTACTGTATATGCAAAATATTTATTACTGTTTATTACTGTAAAATTTGCAAGTTTTACAGTTTATTACTAAAAAATTATCTGTATTATACTGTAAAAACAACATTCAATTTTTACATTGCACATTTTGTGTGTGTTCTGGCCTGCGAGTTCTCTCTTTTATATGAGACGCTGCCCTCGGGTAAAAAAAAAAAGGGCTGAGAACCACTGCTCACAACTTTCTTACAGTAGGAGTAGATAGGGCTCGTTGAAACACAGGGTTCGTTGAACCATTTTCAATATTTCGAATACTATTTTTTAAAAGAATATTTTCAATCTATGACCACTAAGTAACTTTCAAAAACTGAAAAGATTGGAGAAAGCTATCTTAAAAAATTGGTGGATGATAGGGAAGCATGGTGTAGGATTTAAGGAGTCATTTTACATAACAAGCAGCAGGAATGATGTCAGAAATTTTCATTCAGCGCAGAGTAACTAATTTATTTATATTGAAAAATATAGCTTGAACTTTAAAAGAAAAAAAAAATATTTTTATGGCTTGCAACAACAATAATATCACTGTTTCTCAAAAAATAAATTACTTTCTAAACATAAATGTTCTTAATCTTTCTGAAAGGACTGATAAGTTATATGAGTTAAAAAATTCAATTCTATTCAACTAATAAAATATTTGCAAAAGCAAAATTTCATACCCGTAATTTAAAGTACAAATGGAAATGATAAAAAGGTGATGCTAAAGTTTCAAAATGCCTTTTCGTTCGTTACCAGGAGCAGTTCTTCATCAACGAGAAACAGAAACACTCATAATAATAATTCTGTTAGCAAATATTACTACTCTTTTTTTCAGTTTCAACCGCTCTTTTTCCTATGTTGCAGCATTTTCTTTCCGCTTTTTTACAAATAAAATCTTTTCTGTGAGAGAACGCAGTATTTTAGCTTGACAAATAAACTTCCGCAAAGTTTTACTACTCTCCAGGAAGAGAAATAATCATGGGTTGGTATATTTTTGGAATGTCACCAATAATATTTTCAGTGAAACTTCGGTAACTTCGGTTTGCAATGGTTGGCCCAAATTTATTTTCAGTAAGGAAAACCTCTCTAACTTGATGCACATTTACAAGAACCTCCGTAAGTCGACATCTACTAGCTATTTTAGTTCACTTTCTGCAGTCGATATTTTTTCACATTGACCTTTTCTGAGAATTTTGTTATTTCAGAGTTAGTCAATTGATTATTATCTGTGAGTCAGATACCACAATCTTTGCTAGTAGAACAGTTCCAGGACTAGAAATGGGTTGGAAAAATGTATCCAGGACAGTCCTCAGGAGGACAAGTGCAGCACGCCAAATTTTTTCATACAAGTGTGAGCAGGGCTTTCCTCTTTAATAGACCTAATTGACAAGGACATATCTCTTTTTGAAAATAGTGAATTTATTCCTAGTAAGTTGTTCAACGTAGTTCTATTTTTTTCTGTTATGTTCTCTTTAAATGAAAAAAAAGGAGAAAAAGGAGAAGGAAGAAAGAAAGGAAAAATCATTTACTGAAATCAATTTAATAACCTGGATGGTAAGCACAAGTAAATAAGCAATACAGAAAACACTACAGTAGCTGAAATTGTAAAACCCTGGTAAGTTGATACCCGCTTTACTCGACAATTTTTCGTGGTCCCTTGGTGTCGAGTTCAAGAGGTTCCACAGTATTTATTCTTATATTTACTGTATCTTTATATTTTTTCAAAAAAGCTTTAACCCTTCCTCTAAAATTTTAAATAAATGCAAGATGTCCATAATTAAATGGCCTGTTCTAAAATTATTTCGCAAAAATTAACGAAATTTTGAGAACAACATGATGTAGGGACGGGAATGTGTTTGAGAGAGCAAAATAAATAAATAAATAAATAAATAAATAAATAAATAAATAAATAAAATAAAACTTTGACTCCAGTGGGTGTTTTTAGTGAGATACCGATTAGGAAATCTCGATTCTTGCAACTTTTAGTATTGGGGGCATTTTTAAAATATAATATATTGTGATAATCCTAGATTTTTACCCGATCTTAAATACGACATGTGTTCGTAGTATTCCCCTAATCATATTGTGGTCAACTGTAAAACATGTTAGTTAACGATTTCAGAAGCTAGATGAAAAGGATAGCCCTCATGTTTCCCATGTTTTGATGCACGATTTGTTTTTAAACCATCGTAAATGTTTACTAATTATGCAACTCATAAAAGTGCTTCCTCTGGTGACAAAATTTTAACTTTCTTTTTAATATCTTTCACATTCCCATCTCTTCATTATGGTGTACCAAAATTTTCGTTTATTTCTGAGCAATAGTTTTGCCTCTACAAAATAGAGTCGCTTAATTATTGACACCCTGCACATTACTCCCTGAATTAAAAAAATAAATTAATAAAACTTGTTTATAACTAGAACAGTAGTACATCAAGCATTTTCTCAATAAATCTAAATTTCATTATGTAAATTATGTAATTTATTTTATACAACTTCCATGCAGTGAAGTACACCGTTTTGAAAATGTATCCTTAATTTTCCAGAAAGAGGCAAAGTAGAATGATATATGTGGATGAAACAGAGGAAAAAGATGGTAAGGAATTTATTTTTGAATATTTAAAACAATATTTCTTACCGTTCGAAAACGGTAGTCTATATTATCGGTTAAATTATCTTGTTTTTGTATAGTTAAAATGTATTATTTATAATATTTCAAATCTGACTTTTTAATCAAGTGGCGCAAAAAATAAAAATCCACTCACCAAAAACACATGCTTATCAGCTGGATGAAAATTTCTCGGGGATATCTCCTGAACGCCTAGTTTTTTAAACAACAAATTGTAGAATTTCTTGAAAAAAGCTTTTGAGTTAACTAACATTAGCTATTAAAACGAGCCCAGAATAGCCATTACTTAGTATGCAACCTAATACTCTTAATTACGAATTATATAATTTGAAAATAACGGTGATTCTTTTCCAGTAGATATTAAATATGTTTCTTGCTCAGAAAAAAATACTGCGCAATTGATTACCACTTATTAAAGGATATAAATTATGCCGGCCGTTCTTGTAGATACAGATTGCAAACATATATGCCTGTGTAACTTTCACGTGACTCAATTCTACCAATCACAAAACGATTAAATCCGACAAAAGATCACAGAAAAGGAAGTCAATAACTAATCCTGGTTTCTTAGTAATAATATTACTTTTAAAAAATACCTAGAAAACTAAGCTAAGCTCGTATCATTTCGGATTTGACTTTGAAGCATTAAGTGGGAAGTCAGAATCACAAATCTAAGAGGAACGTGTAAATGATTGACATTGAAACGTAAGTTTCTCTTTTTTTTCTAATTATAATGGTAGTTATGTTGCTTAATACGTTTTTTATATTCTTTATAAACATGCAAAGCATTTATAAAAAATATTTTATTAATATTCGATGCAAATATTTAAATGCATAGAAAAAAGTTCCCTTTAACAAAGATTTCTAACAAAGTGTCACTTACGTACAAAAGAAAAAGTAATAAACTTTTAAAACTATAAAAGTAAATTCATTACTATTTCTACATCTATCATTCGTCTTACTATCGTAATAATACACAGCAGCAATTCATGAAAAAAAAAACTGTCTTCTACTTCCACTTTCAAAGCAGATCTATTATTTTGGTTCATACAGCACATTGGATTGTTTACTTGGCTGATAGGTTCACTTTTTGGCATCCGAAGAATCTTTTTGGCAACAGTTTTATGAAAGAACTCGGAATGACGTCACTTCGCTTTTGACTGACGTCATTCAGTCATCCAGACACTGAAGAATTTTTACGATTATAGTTACATGTCTGGAAGATAGAAACAAAATTTAAAGTATGACATCTGCCAATGGACCTCTCTGCCAAAGCGTAATGCGATACATTTTCCTTTTTGAATGATTTTAAAACTCATTAATTCTAAATGTTACACTATCGTAGATATTAACTCGCAAAATGAAAAGTTTGTTGACAGTTAGATGACAAGATTAAACAATATGATTAATGAAATCTTATTATTATACATACAGCTCAAAATCCAGTAGTTTATTTTCAAACACCTATGTTTTATCATTGTAGTTATTGTTTTATGACTTTTCAAAAAAAAAAAAAAAAATGTAAACGTTTATTTAAGCACAATAAGCAAATCTTTAAAGTAATAGATAAAGCCATTACTGCAATGTAGTTAAAAATATTAATATGACTTAAAACCTGTTTCTTTGTATCAACAATTCTCTATTGAGACCAAAGAGTGTAGGAATGAGTGTAGGAAAAAAAACCTTTTCTGTCAATTTTACTTTCTAGAAATAATGCTAATTACTGTAGGAACATAACACTAGTTTTAATTCAGGCACTGGAAAGTATTACAGTAAAATAATGACGTTTATACGTTGAAACATTTTCGTAGATATTTTTTTGCTGCTCTTTATGGTGCATTGCTTTGCTTCACTTATTTTTGCATGCTTCTGTGTTTTAATTAATCTTCGTTTCATTTTACAGGTGTATAGCAATTTTAAAGGTGTATTCGGAGTAAGATCAAAAATTTTAATGTAAAATGTAAAGCACTGTTTCCTATTTTTAAAGAAAACATTATTCAGCAAAAAAAGAAAATAAATAAATTTTTACATAATAATAATAACATGAGAATAAATAAATTAGAAATAAAAAATGAACAAATGAAAGATAATATTTCCTTAACTGGGATGGGAACGTAAAAAAGATAATCTTTTTTACGTTCTTCCTTTGAATTTGAAGTCCATAAATAAAATATTTTTGAAAACATTATTATCTAACTTTTCTTTCTTAAATTTTTAGCAGGTAATGTATAATTAGTTGCAATTCAATCATAGCACATTTTCAGGGTCAACTGAAGAATAAAATTGCTCTAATTAATTTTTGCTCTATAATAAATTAAAATAATACGTGTTTCCTTTTCTTTTATGAACGTAACATTTAAAGCTTTTATTTATAATTTATAATACAGTTGGGCAGAAATACACCAATAGTTTAGTAAATCACGTTGCAAAGTTTTTACCATAAATTTACCATAACTTTATATTTTTTTTTCACATAGTATAAGCAGTATGTCGAAAGAGATTCTTACAGGGGAAAGGAATGTTTTAAATAAAAAAGTAGTTGGTGACTTTGAAAGAATATTTAATTGCTTTATTTAATTTATAGCTTTCGCGAATTGAACTTTCGCGTTTTAAAGCGCTTATTTAGTAAATATTTCTTCGCTTTTAGATGTATAGATCAAACCGAAAAATCCGCGCTTCAAGCATTAGGATAAAACAAAATGTAAAAAGTTGTTGTAAAAGTTTTGTTCGACTCACCTTTATTGTAGTAGGGAATATCTCTTTGAAAATTAAGTTCCGAAAGTTAACGTTAACAATCGTAAATTATCAATATACTACCAGTATCTTCATTTTTATTTTTGTTTTTAGTGCAGGTTAGAAAGTCACGACTATGCTTATGTAAGGAAGAATGAGAGTCGCAAGTATAAGTGTTTTTTTTTTTTTTTCTTTATCATTTTTCACCTTTAAATACGACTGCATTTTATTTATTTATTTTTAATTTAACTCATACATTTTTATTTATTTATTTTTGCCGGAACCTTTCGTAGAAAAGACTAACTAAATTAAATGAGTAAATATACTGTATTTACATAATATTATGCATTAGTTTTTTTTCATGTTCTCTTGCAGAAAAAAACCGTATTTTTGTAGTAAAAACGTCTTTGTTATACATAAATATTTTATGATTTCGGTATACTCTTACTGAACATAAAAGGGTTTGTTTCTGCCAAGGGCGGATACAAGGGAGCGGTTGGACGCGATCGCCCCTACCTTGAGGCACTCTTCTCCAGCAATTTTTAGATTTTGAAGTTCAAAAAAAAAAAAAAAGCAATTTTAGTTGCTCTTTGATGATATTAAGGGAAAGGGTGCAGGGATCCGGGGCCCTGATCAGAAAATTTTTCGAAATGAAGACCAAAACATTTGTATGGCGGAGAAAGTGGGCAAGTACGAAAAAAAATCAATCGTCCCTCCCTTGGAACATTTCTGGACCAGCTGTTGGTTTCTGCTAAAACAGTGGATAAGAACTTAGTGCAGAGAGATAATGTTCCAAAAAGATTTTTGACTGCTCAAGGTGTTTTATTTGCGCAGCTAGAAAATTCCCGATGCTGATGATTCAGCTTAAGATTTATTTCGCGCTTATGAATAGACGTAATACGTTATTTTCAAGTTTTTATTTTTAATGACTCAATTTGAGATGCGTTACTATATTCTCTTACATTTGTCCTTAAAGTGATAGCTTGTAAACAGTCTAAAATAGTCATAATAATTCATTTTTCTCAGCTTCTACCCTGCAGTGGCCGCACTTTAATGACTGAAATGAAAAATTGTGAAGTCAAGACCCGTAAACTACTAAGATGTTACCTTGCAAACATGAGCAATTATGTCCCCCAATCATTTGTCTTCAGACTAAAATGGTTGCTAAGAATTTGGATGAGTGCCCGGCGATCCATTTTGAAATTGTTTTGCTGCTCTCTGGGGTTACAATTTTAGAAGTAAAAACTTACACTGAGAGGAAGGTAGAGGATGATAATGTTTCTTTTTCAAGGAACTCTTGAGACGGCGGGAATGATTATTGTTATGTCCTTGAAAATAAAATGGTACTACTACAATTAAACACGTAGTTCCACCACTCACTATGAGATTTTACGCTTGAACCCAATATTAATATTAATATTACAATTACTCTAAGAAATTTGTCAATTTTTTGACATTGTTGCAATCTCAAAGAAAACCTTTAACTTACCCAACCAAATGTATAAAAAAAATAATTAAATGTTTTCTTTTGAAATACTATTTTCGTATTTTTTTTCTTTTATTACAATGTTTTAATGAAAAATATGCATATACTCCATGCTGAAAACTCGCATTGTAGTACCACAACTATGCTTTAGAAAATAATTTACAATAACAATGTTTTTCGGAACTAGCAGGTTTTGTAGGAAAAACGTTTTTTAATTATTTTCCTCTCAGTATTTTTTCAAAAAGTATTTTTAGAAAAGCATAATTTCATTTGCTGCTTTCGAGTTGTTGACGAAAGTGCTGATACTCAAATAATCATTGAACTTTAAAAATTTCAGATAAAGAAATCCAAATAAAAATTAAACGAGCTACGTTTACTTTTTAAATTATTTTGTGTTGTTGATTGCCTTTTATTTCAGTTTCAGATATTGATTTAGCTTTCGAACCACGTGACGTGCAAGTAAAAATAGGCAAGGATGTCAAAGAAGAGTATACGCTGCAGGAAGAGCTGGGAAGGTAATTACTTTTTACGAAACTTTTTAAATTGCTTGAAGTTACTTTAACGGCTTTACATTTGATTGTATGTAAAAAGTTAACATTCAGAACCGTTACTTAAGTTTTTAGGAGACAAATTTATTCACTTCTAAGTAATATATTGAAATATTCTTTCTCGTTCCTTTTGTTTTACTAAAATTAATACTTTATCAATACTATTGAAGTTTAAATGCATTTTTTCATAGCTTTACCAAATTATTTTAAAAACGAGTGAAAATGTGAGCAACAGAAAATTGAAATATAAGATTGTAAAAAAGTAAAACGTACTGTAACTTAACAATTTTAACGTACAGCTATTTTTCTATTTTAAAGTTTAAAATAAGGACTAGTAAGTTACATTTATAACTAATTTGGTTTAGGATATGTAATTAAACAATTATATTTGTACTTCTGGGAATTCATTATCGCATTTCCTACTCAGGCTCGTCATTTAGAGAGGGCAGGGGGGGGGGATCAATCGCCATCCTGACTTTGAGAAATCAAAGTATTTACATATAAGTGGGCGTGGTTTTTGTTGTTTTCTGGCGAAATTGTATTGTGTTTTTACCTTTTACAAACCTTTGGAAAAATTTGAAATGACGGGCCTTTCCCTACTTATTCGTTAGAGGTACACTAATGGTAGAAGTACTTATATTTAAAATAGATGTGTTTGTTATGACGTGTAAAGAAGAAATAGAACAAGCACAAATCTGAGGCAGTTCTTATTTTGAGTTATCCTAGAAGAAGGTACTGCATTTCAATGCTTAATTAATAAAAATATAAGCATGCATTTTAACTAGTATGTTGAGTTAAGAACGTATTTTTCTTTAATTATTTTAATCAATATTTCTTCTGTCAAGAAAAAAAAATGCAAAAAAAATGCATTTGATTGAAGTAACATTTATAAAAAGTAACAAAAGCTCGCATTTTTAAACTTAACAGATGTGGAAAACTTTAGTGTCTGTTTACCTCATTTTAAATTCTTTGTTACTTAAGTATCACAAACTATATATTATGGTATGCATTTCTTAACTTTATCACAAAAGAAGAAAACGAAAGAATTATGGCATTTCAAATGCTATATCCTATTTTTTTCTACTAGGGGAAAATTCGGAACCGTTTACAAATGCACAGAGAATAATACTGGTCGAAAATTTGCCGCCAAATTCATCATTACTACTCGCGTAGAAGATAGAAAAGAAGTTGAGAGGGAGGTTGAGATAATGCGAATGCTGCAGCAACCGCGACTGCTGCAACTGTATGATGCTTTTGATGATGGCAAAAAGGAAATGTGCCTTATTTTAGAATTGTAAGTTGTTAACCTTATTTTTAATTAAGAAAGCTTCAGAAAAGCAGAAAACATTAGTTAATATTGTTTCTATTTCAGAATTGAAGGTGGGGAACTTTTTGAACGAGTAATTAGTGACGACTTTGTTTTAACAGAAAAAGCATGCTCAATATTTGTCCGTCAAATATGTGAAGGTGTGCAGTACATGCACTCAAAAAATATACTTCATTTGGACATGAAGGTAAGATTGAAAACTTTCAAATTAATTTCTGCACCAACCATAAATTCAGAATTATGTCTCACGTTAGGTCTATGATTTAAGGTAAAATTAACATATTTGGTTAATTAACCAAGGTCCGATAGCCGCATTTCTTTTAATCACCACTTTTTTAGCTAATAATCGCTCACCAGCGATAGTTTTTACAGTCAAGCCTGCTTAATGTAATAGTCATTTTGACAGAGAAAAATATTCCAATAAGCTAGGTATTAAATTATTCGAAGTCAAAATAATGTATTCTAGCGGTTTGGTACACTGAAAATTTATTATATTAAGCGGGATATTCTTTAGACCAATATTCTAATAAGCGGGCTCGACTGTATAAAAAAGGTAAATACTTAAGCTTATTCAGTACAGACAAATATTGTTATACAAACCTTGTATAAAAGCATTCTATGAAAATGACAGTCAAAAGCAAAATTAAAATGCAAAAATATTCGATGCATTAAAATTTTACAAAATTTAGCAGTCAAAAATAAGGCAGTAACTTACGTTACACAAAAAGGGAATGACATAATATGAAAATTGGTTCTAAGGCAAATTTCTGCTCTATTACAGCTGTTTTCTTGTTTGAAGTATAATTTATCAGTTCCTTATAATGCTTAGGATTTTATTTTCATAAATTTAAAAATTTATTTCAAAAATTGAGGATTAAGGGGCTTTTCAACTGGGTAACTTACGTTACAGTAACTTACGTTACGAAATTTACTTACAAGCATATCTTTATTACAAAAATTAATGAATAAAAAAAAACGATTAGTCTAGATCAAAATATTGGAAATTAACAATTATGAATGAAATTTATAGAAATTTAATACCAAATTCAATGACCAATCAAAATTATGACATAACATAAGACTTTTAAATGCATACTGGTCGCTGTTATTAACAAGTTCAGGTAGTTCAATTTTTCGAATCACGTTTTCTTTTTTGTAATAAATTTCATCTGTTGTTTCTGTCCATATATAATAGGTTCCAACAGCAGCCATTACTTTCACTTCTTCTATAATCGTCACAACTCAAGGATACAATGTATTTTCGTACTTCATCACACACCATTCACCGGCTTTTATCTCTGTTTTTTCTTCTTGTTCCTTGAAATACTTAACTAAACGAAACCCCACAGTTTGTCCATTTCTAGTTCTTAAATGGTGATTGTCAATGTGCGGATCTTCAGAAAATAGTTTTGATAAATTTTGCTTTTTCTAACATATTTCAATACCATCAAGAGTGACTTTTATTTATAAATCTGTAATATCCACATGACTTTTCTCATACCCCTTTTACAACGCATCTTTTCTGCAGAGTTCAGTGGCATTTTAATGCAGAATAAAATATATTTCACCTGTAAGAGATAAAATATTTTTATATTTGTTTTTTCCAAAACATATTTTAAAACTTTAAAGCATAACAGAAGTCATTTTTGAATAATTTATAGTAAAATACCTCCTAAATATTCTAATGCAGTGATATTGTTTAGAGAGAATTAATATCTTAAAAGCCAAAAAGAAACATGTAATTTATAATAGAGGTGTATTGTAATCTTATTAACAAATAGAGACATTTTAAGAAATATGATTAATTTAAATTAAGTAAATACAGTACATTTAAAAGAATTCTTGAATAAATTACTTCTACTAACCACATAGGTTTATTTCACAATTTACTTTCTTTATAAACACAAGTATTTAAGTTCTACTTAGGTAACTTACATTACCTGCATATGTCGGTAACTTACGTTACACGTTTTGATTGTAGCACAAAAAATTAAATAAACAATATTTAAAAAAAAACTTTAACTATTTGCTTAACACACACTTATAAGATAGAAGATATAGCATTGTTAACATTGCATTGCCCTTTCTTTATGCACAACATGAACTTTAACATGTTTTTGGTAACTTACGTTACATAGAACTGTGCATTTTTGAAGTTTACGTAAATCACTTAATTTAAGTGAAAACATTCGTTTTAGCAATTCATAATGTTGAATTAAAGTGTAATAATCAATATTTTTCCTTTAAAACAGTTATCTGAAGAAAAAAATTGAAACTTACCAACGTTGAAAGATTGATCATTTGCTTTACCAAAAGTTAAATATTCCATTTCCAACTTCAAAGAGCTGTCAAGACTAAAAATACTACACTCTTGACAAAAAATTAGTATAAATAATAAACTTCGAACATTTTTAAACCAAAAAATATGCAAAACAGGCGCATTGCTGTAATTTGATTTTTCCAACGCTTTTCCACACTTGCATGGAATTGCCCTTAAGCTTATTATTTTTAAAAGATAGTTTTATTTACTGAAATGCAATTGTCTTTTATGAATATGTAGTTGTTAGACGTAAAACAAAGACTTCGAATGTTCTGCTTGCGTTTTGTCAAAATTTCAAAGACCACGATAAACTGCAAAAAATATATAAAAATGAATTGATCGATCTAATCTTTACTGCTTATTTATGATAAAAAGCAAAAAATCAATTGGTTAAAACCAAGGCACATATTCCATATTTAAAATTCTGTCAATGACTGTTAATGGCAAATATTATTACTTTGACTTGCATGTGCAGATGTATTCTAATGCTTGAAAATGATAGTGAATAAAGTCACAAAAAAAAAGGAAAGGCAAAGCGTTTGTGCTATTGTTCCAAACTAGGATCTGTATTTGCAAAAAAAAAAAAAAAGAGATAACCTTCAGAAAAACCGCTATTTTGAAAACAAAGCTTTACTAAATTTACGATTGCAAAAATAGACAAATCTTATTCATGATTAAGTGAATCAGACATTTCCGGTCTTAAGTCTAGTCATTTACTTCCTTTTTTTTCTTTTAAAATGTGTACTATATTTCTCGAGCTATTATTAAACAACGCGTGTACAAAATATGCTGTTGAAGAGCTTTGCCTGTTTAAAAAAGAAGGTCCGATTTGAAATAAATGAATGTAACAGAGGAAAGTTATCCAAGATTAGTTTCTTTTGGGATAAACTAGTCGAAACATTCTTCCAGATTATAAACTACAGTCAGAATAAAAATTGTAACCGGAATCTCTAAATAAATGCTTTATAAAACTAGATGTATGAGTAGGAAAATTTTCATTTTTAATCTTGAATAAAGCCCTTTAGATTGATACTCTTTTTTTAATTAAAATTATTAATTTCTGATTATTATGCTTTTTTAGCTCAAAAAGCTTTAGTGTTAGAAGTCTGATCGATTTTTAAGTTACAATGGTTACAGTAAATTTCTTTTGTAAAACATATGAAGAAAAATGAAGAAAAGACGGCATTTTCCAAAAAGATGTGTTGGCTTGATGGAGGAAATAAATCACTGAAGCTGTTGTGCTTAACTTGTGAGATGTTTTAAATAAAAATAGCACTACTAGTTTCTTTTCTGGAAAAATAATATTTATGTGAAAAGAGAAGCTAAAATCTCTAGGCATAAAGTTCCTAAAATGCTCCAACTTTTCTTCTTCCCTCTCTTTCCTTCAAATGAAACGCTCGAAAAAAAAAATAATTTGTAAAATGGTCAGGTTGCATTTTTCTTTTTGTTCTTGTTTTTTTAAACATTTTTAGCAAAATATTTCTGACAGAAAAGCGAGTGTAAAACTGGAAACCAAAGTGACGACCGATTGCAATTGTATTGTAATAGCCAATTGTTAACATAACATTTTAAACAATTGTTTCGCTCATATCGTGCATTCATACCTTACAAAAAAATTATTACCTTATTAGCTCCACAAGCCATTAGCCGATTGGCAACCGGTGGTTTTGCTTTCATGACTAATGCTGCGATTAAATGTTATTTTATCTCTGCATAAATGATTAAAATGAATTAATGATTATATTAAGATGGGGATCAAACTTGGATACTCTTGAAAACTGATTCCTCAAACATAAGCTAAGGATGTAGAAATCCTTGAGGCATGACCTGTTCATACAACATGTCGCATCAATCAGATCGTATCTCTTTAAAAACTTAGTTTAAAAATATTTTATATCAACGAAAGCTGTTCATGTTTCTCCCAATCATACTTTCTAATAAAAACTAAATACTTTTCTGAACTTTACACCACGTTTAAGTTTGTACCTTATTGTATAACACTGCGAGTAAAACACAAACAGTTTTAATACCAGCCGAATTAGACGGTAGAGAAAATGTTACTTATTTCTCTTTGCACAGTTTAATGATGACTTTGAAACAAGGTCAAGGTACAAGCGTGTAAAACATCAACCAAATCTTGTTCATTTCTCAGTTTTTAGATTTGTAGAAAAATTTCATTAGGAAAAACCTTCTTTTTAAAGCCGAGTAAATGAAAATGGAAAACATATTCTTGATGAACTGATTCAAATATATTTGACTTAAGATATTCTCAAATTAGATTAAATTGTAAAATAAATATTTCATATTTACCGTAGATAAACGTTTAAAGTTAATTCAGTATGATTTTCAGTGGACAGAAATTATATCAAATCCTGAACCGGGATGCCACATTGCCTTACGATTCGCCATTTCGTCCATTCGTCCATTCGCCACATAAAGTGACGGGGAACGTAAAAAGGGACATTTCAATTGACCAAAAAAAAACTGAACAAATAAAAAATTCTGCGGTATTTTAATCAAAAAAAAATGTATATGGGTCATTTTCAAAATTTGCTTATATTTGAGGTCCGGAGGTTTAAAAAGACGATTTTGAAGCATAAAGTATATTTTAAACTCAATGCGAACAATTATTTTCTGCAAGAAATACCTCCAAAAAAATTCTATCGCTCAATAAATTATTGAAATTTATTTATTTATTTTTATATAAGTCTTTCAAAATGAGAATCAAGGCAAAAACAATTGTCCATTTCCAATTTTCGCAAGTTCAACTATTTTTTTTTCCTATACTTAATGGTAAAAAAAGTAAATGCAACATATTATTTTTATATATTGACTATTAGTATATGGTACTCAAGTAGCATCAACTCATCGGATTTTGCTCGGCCGATCATAGAACTCCTCGTTAACTGATCCTGTAACGCACGATGACATCTTTCCGATCAGTATCCGAGCACGGTTTTCGATGAGCTACTTTTCATCGGAAAGTAATATCCTTCCGATCAACTTTCCCGATGAAAATAAGCCGAGCTATATTCCATCGGAAAACGATATCCTTCCGATCAAATTTCCCGATGAAAATATGCCGAGCTGTATTCCATCGGGAAACAATATCGGTTCGATCAAATTTCCTGATGAAAATTAGCCGAGCTATGTTTCATCGGAAAACTATATACTTCCGATCAAATTTCCCGATGAAAATATGCCAAGCTACAAATTGGAAGGTATGGGGGTCTCTGGGGTGCTAATGCTAAATACCAAGCTACAGATTTCATCGAAAAGAAGTCGTAATGATCAAATTTTCTGATGAAACTTTTCCCAATCTCAAATTTTTATTAAATATGCAGTGTTGGTCTCATTAATCGTAGACTTGGTGGCGTGGTGGTAGAGCGTTGGCTTTCCGCGATAACCTGGGTTCGATCCTGGAATTGGCCACTCGCACCTGGTTGGGGGATCGCAATACGTCTGCAAAAGGTTGTGCCTCTACTGCAGCCCCATTTGAAAGAAAAAAAAGAAAATGATCCAAAATTCATCGCCACGGAACTACACTGCTCGTATATTGATCCAACTCTCATCATATTTTGATCCAAAATTTATCGCCACGGAACTACACTGCTCGTATATTGATCCAACTCTCATCGTATTTTGAACCAAAATTTATTGCCACGGAACTACACTGCTCGTATATTGATCCAACTCTCATCGTATTTTGACCCAAAATTCGTCGCCACGAAACTACACTGCTCGTATATTGCTCCAACTCTCATCGTATTTCGAGCAAAACTCATCGGATTTTGCTGCTCGGATTCTGTTTGGCAGATGAGACGCATTGGAGCAATTACCGATGAGAACTCATCGGAATCCGATCATCGGCCGATGAGAATTTTATCGGGTTTCAATGAACGGCCGATGAGATTGTGCTGCCAGGGTATTCATAATAAATATTGACAATAGTAATTTTATTTCAATAAGAAATATATGAATTTATTTTGTCCGGAAGTTCTTGTCAAGTCCGTTACCCAAAGTTTATTTTAGCTAAAAAAGATAATTATTGAAATCAAAAGATGGTAACACGTATTTAGTTAACTTAACACATTAGTGACGTAACTATTTTGTTCCATTTTGTTTCACTGAGTCGAGAAGTATTGCTGTGGCGTTTCGCACAAAATTTCTTGCATGTGCGTATTTTTATTATCTGTCAAGTCCGTTACCAAAGATTTTAGTATTAATTTTTACTTTTTCTCAACTTTTTCCCCTAAATATTGTTTATTTATAAAACTCTAAGAAAATGCATATTGTTGTTCAATTTTTACATTCGACAGCCTAGCCATAATTTGACATTTTGGTTGAAATTGTCAAGTCCGTTATTGGTCAAATCCGTTACAAAATGTCAAATCCGTTACCATACAGTTTTTAATAAATATTTTAACAATCCCGAACTTCGGTTTAAGCTTTAAAGAAGCAAGTAGTTTTATATTAAATTAGTTCTAGGCACTATGACAGTTCAAAGGTGAGAATTCATGTTGGTATTTTGTATGGTAACGGACGACAATTTTCCTTGCAACTTAAAGTTTTACTACAGCATTTGAATACTTAATTATTCATTAAATTATACAACCAATTACTTTTTCACACACCTAAAGTATGACTAAACATCTGTTAGTGTTTCTAAAAGAAAATAGCAAGTTAAAAAAATTACTTAAAAATTTTGAAATGTATGCATATGGTGAAAATCGCCCATATACTCATTGTTGTTTAGCAAATGTTATAATTGCTTATTTTCAAGATCTTCTTGAAACTCAGTTGCTGACTTCTTGACTATCATTTTTCAGCCAGAAAATATATTGTGTGTCACACGGACAGGCAATCAAATCAAAATCATCGACTTTGGTCTAGCCCGAAAGTATGATCCGGACAAAAAGTTACAAGTTTTGTTTGGTACACCAGAGTTCGTAGCTCCTGAGGTTGTTAATTTTGACAAAGTTTCTTTCACTACTGATATGTGGAGCGTTGGGGTCATATGCTACGTTTTGTAAGTATATTTTCAGCCAAAATTATATTGAGCATGTATCATAACCAGGGGCTGCTCGTGTATAGACACTGCGGAACTGCGGTACTCCCTCCTTTTGCAATCGCATAGTGTGCATATAATTCATTTATAATTTCCTAGAAATGACTGATTTTTACCATGAAGAATTATAGACATTCTCCCATCATGATTTATCAAATATTACAAGCAAGTATAACTAGATGGCGCCAGAAATGCGACACTGTGCTTGTCATAGTGTTTTATTTCACGTTCGGTTTGTTGTCGTCGTGATAAGCACAAAGAGGCACTGCGTTTGAAGCAGTTCTTTTCGAGAGTGCAATCTGTGGAAAAGGTTCCCGCTTTCAAATATGTTGTTCAAAGCGAGGCTCTTCGCATCGTGTGGAATATATATATGATAGAGCCTCAGGCATTAAGTTATGTACACTGCTGGGACCGCCGCGAAAGCGTGTGGGCCTGGGCCTCCCCGGTTAAACGCCATCTTGACAAGCGCTAAGCGATGGGAAATTTCTTTCCTCCAGTATAGCACTACGTGGATTTCGTGCGCTCTTTATTTTTTACATCGGCCAAATTTTGCATGGCCCTCAATATTTAAAAATAATAAAAAATGCATGAACATTTTCAAATTTTCTCTTTTCTGAAAGACATTTGGATTAGAATTATAACCTGGTTTAAAATAACAAAAATTTCCTTGCCATCTGTGAGTCAGTCAGTTTCTTGTTTCTCACGCTGTTGTCACAGCCTTGGAGCGTTTACTAGCTTTTCTTTACTTTGTTAATGTCATCCTTATCTAACTAATCGTTTGCCTCCTCCGTTCCATAATCGTTCCCTCCTCCGTCTAATCGTTCCATTCAACAATTGAGACTTGAGGGGTCCCTTGAGGGGGTGATAAATCGCAATATGTTTACATCAATCTGCGGTGGAGAATTACAAACTTATTTTCCTAATCCACAATATGATGGGAAAAAAATATTTATACTCTTTGATTCTGTGCATATATTGAAATGTATCAGAAATAACTGGCTGAACCAGAAAACGTCAGAAAATACATTCATGTTTCCCTCATTCGATGATGAGAATGAGCTTCTACATGCATCGCTGGGGCATTTAAGATATCTTTTTTCAGAAGAGGAAAATTCTTTGATAAAATATGCCCCGAAGCTATTAAAAAAAGCTTTATTTCCTTCCAGCTTGGAAAGGCAAAATGTTGTTTTATGCTTAAAAATCTTTGATGAGAGTAATGCGAGTGCATTACGAAGCTTGAATGACGAAAAATATGAGGGAACGGCAATATTCCTGGATATAATTCTTAAATGGTGGCGAATTATGAATATCAAGAACACTCGAAAGGGGTTTGAAAAGTTTGAAGAAAATAGCAAGCCCTTCGAATGCTTAACTGATGAAAGAATAGATTTCTTAAGAAAATTTGTAAAGTGGTTAGAAATGTGGAAAAACATGCAGATCAAGGGTATCAAGAGCAAGAGAGCAGGCAAGTTGACAGAAGAGACATTCTGTTCCTTAACACACACAACAAAAGCAATGATGGAAATTATCATCTATAATTTTACAACTCTGAATTCTAACTTTGTTTTAACTGCGAAGTACCAAACTGATGCATTAGAGGGAAGATTTGGGCAGTATAGGCAACTCCATGGAGGAAATTATAATTTAACAATAGAAGAAGTAATAAAAGCAGAAAAGAAACTACGATTAACAAATATCATCAATTTACATTCCACCAAATACGGATCATATCCACTCTCAGAATTTCTTCTTGATTTTTCGGAAGAAAAAGATGAAAATGTCGAAGCAGAAATTAGTATTCACGGCGTTGATTTCCGTAACCACACGGAAGAGGAGGAAAATATTGTACCCCTTTACATTTATATCTCTGGATATGCCGTATATAAAATTAAAACTCATTTGCAGTGCCATACTTGCGTTCAATTTTTAGCCTCGGACAAAACAGTCTTGTTCGATATGACTGATGAAAGGACAAAAAATTATTTGCTTGATATTGACAGAGGAAGATTAACCTATCCCAACCCAGAAATTGTTAAAACTTTAATGATTTGTCATAAGATATTTCAGTTTATTTTAAGAAACCAAGAAGAATTGTTGTTTTTGCCCAATGTAAAAGGTGTTTTGAAAAGTGCAATTAAAGAAAAGCTGTTGGAATTTGACGACGTGAATGAAGATTGTGAAAGCTGCAATCGTCCTAGGATGGAACTTGTTATGAAATGTGTTTCTGTCTTCTTGAATATATTTTTAAACAATTACACGAAAATGAAAAATAATCCAACAGTAAACAGGGGAACGAAACGTAAGTACACGATTTTGAAGTGCAGTGCTGCAGAATAATATTTTTTTATTAAGTTCTCAGGAAAGAAAAAAAGTCTAGTTCCATTAATGACGGGTGAGAAATCATATTTTTAAGTTTAATAAAGTTTCATCACATTCATTTAGAAAAAAAAGCGCGAGGGGGGATGAGAGTGCAAAGACCAACCATACCTCCTCGTGGTGCCTCTCGGGAAACGCTGAAAAGATTTTTTTTTCCAGTAGGCAAACATGGCTCTGGCAAGTATTAACGTGATGAAAAAAAAACGCAATTCGAAATGTTAAAAAGGAAATATAAATACAGGTTTTCCATTCAAAATTACATTCTAAAGTTTTCATTTAGTTCTAAGAACATAAAACTCACACTCACAAAAATGACCAATTATTTAATACAGAAATTATCAGTAGAGCAACGAAACTTCAGGAAAGCGCCGCTCAACAACACGTTTCGGCCAAGCCCACAGCTCAATAATTTTCCCCCTCTCTTTCTTCGCGGCGGTCCCGACACTGCGGACGAGAGGCTATGTCAGTCTAACCGGAAACTAGGTGCCCGTCTTGGATTCGGAGTCGTATAATTTTTATTAGATTAATGGGGGGAGAGGAACTAACGGACAAAGGACCACTGCCATGGATCACCCCTGTTTTCGATCGTGCTTTTTGAGATAAAAAATAGGAAAATTGAAAACACTACTATTTATCATTGCTATGATATTAATTTACTGCGCATATTCCACTTTTATAAAAATATCAAGAAGAGAAAACATTTGAATTAAAAACTATATCTCTGGCCATATTTTTCTCATGTTCAAAACTTGAGAGTTGCAGCACCCCCATTAAGTCAAGTCACGAGCCGCCACTGATCATCATCTTATACTAAGGGGGGTGGAGAGGAAGGGTTCAAGTCGCCTCAGAGAAAAGCAAAATACATCAATAGTCCACATTTGGTAGTTTGCATATATATAGGGACTTTAGGGACAATGCTTCTAACCTCCCGATTCAGAAGGTTATACTGAAGCTATTCTTGTATCTGAAGGTATTTACGTATGTTATTCTCAACATATGTTTTTGAGAAAGGAAAGTTAATAATTTACACTTATAGTATGAAATTTAGTTTACATTACAGCTTTGAAATAAGACATTTTGTAAGTTAAAAGTAAAAATCGAGATATAATATTTATTAAAAAAAAATGCTTATTTAACTGAGTCAAAATTAATGTATGTGAATAATAGTCACTGAGCCGAAAGTTATGTGGGAACGAAAGATATTCAGGTTTAACTATAAGGACATTACTAAGCAGATGTACTTTTTGTTTTCTAAATCCACGACTGGCAGCCACGAACGGTTCCATTTGAAAATTGGGTGATAGGTTAAGGACACATATTTTCCGATGCTTTCAGTGTTTTTCCACTTGTTACTTTGCACTTCCTAGATGTTTTGATAAAATTAGAAGAGATCTGACTCATACACAAGTTCGGTCGTGCGATAAAATACTAAACAGTATAAGCAACATACACTATACAACCAAACGTATTGGGGACTTTCAAAAATTCACATTTTTAAGAGTTTATCGAGAAATTAGAGATCACTTATCCTCTAACTTTTGTCACATAAAAAGTATGCTTCAGCTCTCATTTTTTTAAAAAGATCATCTGCATTTGGGGAATTAACAACAAATTGAAGAAACCAAAAAAATGCTTTTAATCAACCTTAATGGTAAATAGCTGGTCATCGCATATTTTTTGCTCATATCATGCATTCATATCTTACAAAACTTCCGGAAAACTTAACGATGTATTGGAAAATCATTATACTAAGTTTCGAAGTAAAAAAGAAATGAATGTTTGACGAAATAGAAATATTTAAAGTAATTAATTCCTCAATGCGCATGCGCAAAACATATTTTATAGATTTTATTTACATTTTATAAATTTCAAAATTTTGAAGCGAAATATATTAAGAAACTAACAAAAAAATCCAGTAAAATTTCTGAAAAATTTAGAAAGATAACGGTGATTTAATTAGCTGTACTTTAATAATTCTCTTAAAAGCTGTTAATCGTAAGAGATTGATCACAAATCACACTGAACGATTGTAAGCAAGTATTGACAATTTGAAAAAAGATCCCTTGCATATAATAACAAGCTTAGTTTTGATTAGTTAAGTTTTTGAATTACCTTAGCGCAGTATTGCATGAGGTGATTAGAAATGCTTCATTTTCATATCAAAAGAAGAGAAGGGCAATTCCACGATAAGGTCAACCAGATGGTCAAATTTTCAAAATAAATATTTCTAAACAAACAAGGTATCATTTTAAAGGTAAAGAGTTGTATATTTTGAAATTCATGTCTAAATTTTGATAACTTAAGTTTTAACTAAGTTACAAGAGGTCAAACTAAGGTCAACATCCAGAGCGTTTTCAAACTACATTTGACGACTCTCAAAGAAGCTCTTTTTTCCAAAATATACATACTAAAATTATGAATTAAGACGAATAACTATTTACATATTCAATGTACAACAGGTGATGTTGCAAAAATGTGTGAGAATATAATTCATTTTGATTTGTGACAGAATTCTCATGGGGCACATTAAGTGTTTTACGTCCGACACCAAAATGTACGATTAATTATGCTGGGCCAATAATTTTAAAGCTACATACATCTAACTTTGTATGCAAAGTAAGATCTTTGGTCTCATTGATGTAACCTATTAAAATTTTGTGACAAGTAAATATTTTCAATTAAAATCTAGGTGTCGGACGTAAAGAATTTTTTTACGTCCGACACCGTTTACGTCCGACACTGTTACATTCCTTATATAACACTTGTTTTCAACTGTGATTCTCCATATTTTGCTTTCAATTACAAAGTTAAAGTGAAGCATGATTTAAAAAAATGATAATTTTGACTTTACTGTGCATACATATACTTTAAATTTACTTTAAATAGTAAATTTTGCTTCAGAATAATGCTTTAAAAGTTTTTTTTTTCTCCTCATGAGACATTTATATTAAGACACTTACAATGCATCTGAGTTGTTCTGGGAACTCTTGAATTAATAAAAAGTGCATATACATATTATTGCTTTGAAAAGAACAGCAACCCAACTTTTAAGTATTCATCTAAAGTTTTAAAGGCTAGATCATCACAAAACAACCTGTATTCTATTTCGCAAAGAGTCAGAATACATGGATTTCGTAGTTGTATTTGTACAAGTGGATGCTTGCATTTTTTATCAGTGTACTGATTAATATTCATATTTTCTGGTTGATGGTGGTTGATGCCATAGGAGGCACTGTGAAAAAATCGTTTGGCACCGCGTTAAAGCAGGAAAAATGACGGTGACAAAAGCGGAGCAATTTTCTCAAGTTTCAGCACTTTTTAAATCCAAATATGCACATAAAGTATATTCCAGCAAAAGATATACACATAGATACAAAGCATTTGCATCATCACTGGAAAACTGTTTTAATTCCAGGATCGAAGAATCTGCAGATCTTGATACAATAAACATCAATGACTGGGTTGTGGTAACGCATGATGCCATGCTTTGTCTTGGATGTATCACCAAAAAAATTACATTGTAGTATCAGTTATGCATAGTTCAAAAGGTTATTTTAAATGACCAAGAACTGAGGACAAAATATTTTAAAAATTACGGGACATTATAAACGTATTCGTCCTCCGATCCCAACAGGAAAAAGGGGGCAGTTTAAATTTGATGAACCCTTTTAAATGTTAAAAAATATGTGTGACCTAGGAATAAAATTTAAGCTAATTTTCTTATTTAAAACTGCAAACATTGCATTTAAGAACAACGGTTTAGGTCCAATTCGAAGAGTTTACGTCCGACACCGCAAATTTACGTCCGATACCAAGGTAAAAGTAGTTCCAAGTTCATTTTATTCAAAACAATATCATTAAAAAACTGTAAAATATGCTTTAATCATAAGTATGCTATCGATCTTAGCTGTTTTTGAAATTAGAAGGTAAGCCAATTCGCAGAGTTTCAGTAAATTTTAAGTGAATCTCCAATTTTACTATTTGTGCGTTTACGTCCGACACCAACTCTTTAAATCTTCTTAATTTCTATTTAAGAGATCTATTTTAAAAAACTAACATGATTTTTTATTCATTATGATGTAGCGAGTATTTTGAATACCTACTTAATCATTTCTATTCAGTTTATATTTGATAAATGGAACTAAAACTAAAAAATATTTCTTCGTTTTTTACGTCCGACACCATGGAATTGCCCAGAAGATAAAATTTGTGGCCAAATATTTTTAGTAGCAGTTCACATGAGAAATAAAGATAGTTGAAACCTTTTCCTGTATATAGATCAGTGGTGGCCAACCTTTTTGGGAACAGTGCCACTATCTAGGTGAAAAAAGTTCGGCGTGCCACATTCAATTTTTTCAACAAGCTGAAAATTTTTAATAAGTTAAAAAAGATTATTTGCTGACTGACTCGGTGATTTTTTAGTACATTTTTAGCTAGTACAATTAATCAGTACATTTTTTCAGGTCAGTCTGGGGGTGAAAATGATAAAACAAATGAAAAAAATTCGAGTATAAGAGATACCGTAAAAAAAAACTTGTATACGTTCAGTCAGTAGGGTTGTGCATAAAGTATAAGCAAATAAAAAAAAAATGTAAAAATTAAATGGTCAGTACTTAATATGGCTTATGGATAGGTAGGGTCCCTCTTTTACCCCGTCATTAATTTTAGAATTAATTCTTGAAAAAGCTAACACATATCAGGGTTTTAAGTGCTATAAGTTAGCATTCAATACTATTATAATTCTTTTTATATTCATTAAAAAGTATATTTGTTCACAAACATTTTTTGAACAAAATTTACGGCAGCACCAGACAGCTAAAGCGTGTAAATAACAAAAAAAGTTGTTGGTACAAATTTGCAAAATTCAATGTAATTTGGATGACTGGCCGTGGAAGTAGGCTTTTATACTTGATTTCCAATGCTATAAGACGCAACATGTCGGCAATTTTAGCTTGGATTTTAGGTAGACAACAAGTAATGCCTTGCAAAGAAATAGACGAAGAATTTGAAAACATCAGTAATTTTTTGTCGTCTTAAAACTCATCAAACCTATATCGTACTGAATGCTTACTTCAAAACAGATGTAAATTTTTAACTATCAATCCTGAGGACATTATTAACTTTGGGTAGCTACTTCCAGTATTGATGTGAAATGTGTTAATCTTTTTTCTCCGAAGTCAAGAGAAAGAAATTGGTTGGAAGTTTCATTGTAAGGGAATGTGTATTAGGGTGGAGCGAAAAAAAATGAATTTTTGATTTTCGTAAACGGGTACCTTTCATTTACTGTGAATGAGGATAAGTAACAATTCTGTAAAATATTTCTCTTTTGCGACGTTATCTTTAGTCTGCGCATTTGGCCTAAAAATTTGAAATTTTTGATTTTGTTTAGATTTTTCAATTTTTTTTTTAAATATTGCAAATGATAAAACTAGTGACGGGTGGTTATTAAATGAAAGAAAAAGGTTTGAAACTGCCATTCAAGACTCAATCAGTTGAAAGAGCTGTCAAATAGGTCACAAGTTCTTCAAAATTGGAATATAATCACAGGAAAAGAAAAAGTTTAGTAAAAACCCGGATATTTGACACAAATATTTGATTAATTTGCGACACAAAGGAATAATTTAACTGTGAAAGGGTATCTAGGAAATGTAAATGCGCGCTCGCATTGGTTGGAAGGAAGGGTTCACGCGTAGGACTAGAAGTGCGGTCATCTCCTCGTGGTGAGTCCTGGGTAGTTCCACACGAGCTAGCAAAGAGTTTATGGGTTTAAAGTAATAACAAAATGAATAAAAACAGGTTTGAAGACACTTCAAGTGAATATTGAGAGAAAATACTGAGTTAAAAAATGTTGAAAATATCAGAAATTTTGGGAAATTTGATGAACTTTGAGCGTAATGCACGAACTGAAATCATATTCTAAAATGGTTTTAAAAAATTCCTTGTATATTTCAAACCTTTTTCTTCCATTTAATAACCACCTGTCACTAGTTTTATCATTTGCAATATTTTTTAAAAAGATTTGAAAAATCTAAAAAAAAATCAAAAATTTCAAAAATTTAGGCCAAATGCGCAGACTAAAGATTACGTCGCAAAAGTGAAATATTTTACAGAATTGTTACTTATCCTCATTCACTGTAAATGAAAGGTTCCCGTTTACGAAAATCAAAAATTCATTTTTTTCGCTCCACCCTAATGTGTATGATTATTAATGGTTTATTAATGGATTTATATTGATCTATATGGGTTTAGGAAACAATTTTTGTCCTAAAATCTTAAATTTGAATTATTTAGGCGCCAGTCAATAAAGTATGAAATAGCTGAATTTAATTGCTAATATTCATTCGTAAATAACATTCCCTTATTCCTTCAAGATATTTTAAAACACATTCCCTCAAATTCTAAAACAGCATGAGTATTTTTAATTTATATAGCTATCGTACATTTCAATGAAGGAGTAACTTGTCAACCTCTTCACTTTTTTTTTTTAATTTTCACCTGGGAAAAGGTTGACAAGTTACTCGACCCTATTCAATGAGCCTTAAAAATTTGTCTTCCAAAATAAATTTCAAGCAATACAGCAAAAAACACTTAAGGTGCTCCTTTTCTGCCATCAATACCGAATTTTGTCTATTCTGGTGGTTTCTTTATCTTAGTTGGAAATTTTTTCAAGCATTAAGTATGCATTTTTTATTTAAACATTAGCCAGTAAACATAACTTCGTTGTTTTTTTTTTTTTTTTTTTTTTTTTGCCCGTATTGTAATATTTGAGATTTTTGTATACATTTTTGAATGTCCAAAACTAACAATAAATACAATTGTGTTGGCAATGGGTATGTCAGCCTCCTGAAACATGTCAACTCATGGTTCTATTTTTCTGGGGTCTTAGGTTTTGGGAATACGTTCTCAATTTTTTTAAATTTTCTGCAAGTCTTCGCGTGCCACTCCTGCTGCTCTGCCGTGCCACGCTGTGGCAAGCGTGCCGCGGGTTGGCCACCACTGATATAGATCTTCGGGAGAGGAAAATATTTGAACGCTACATTTTAGTAAACGACTTTTTTCACTTTTTTCAAGCAATGTTGACACGCAATGGTGTCAAAAGAATTGTTTATAAACACCCCAAACTCTCTCAATATCTCTTTTATGTTTATACCATTGTAACTCATTAAAAGTTAAATTTTGAAAATTCCACAAGTGTGGTTATACAATTCGTTCTATTTACCCCATGCTTCCAGGAACCCATTCTTTATTTTATTTATAATTTAGTTGAACTGATAAGAGAGCCTAAATAATGAAACTTGTACCACAATATTACTCACATTTAGTTATGTATCGTTTCACTAAGTTATTATTGTCATAAGCAAACGCATTTTTTCATCATAAGCGAGTAAGAAACCTAATTTTTGCGCAGTTCATACATGTTAACGGAAGTTTGATGAGAGAGAAATAACATTGTTGTAGACAAACTTGCACAATCTGTATAATAAAACCCAACAAAATTTGTATCAATTTCATTCTGTACACTACTATTCCTTCAGCATTCGAAGCAATTACGGTTTTCATTTTTCTTTTCCATGTGTAGAATGTTTAATTTTGTTTTAATTATATTTTTCAAAAATGTTTTTTTTTTTTCGTTTTTAACAAACTTCTTTTTCAGACTTTCAGGTTTATCGCCTTTTATGGGTGATTCTGATTTAGAAACAATGGGTAATGTGACGAAAGCAGAATTTGACTTTGAAGATGAAAGCTTCGATAAAATATCAGAAACTGCCAAAGATTTTATTTCCAAGTTACTAATTAAAGATATGACGTAAGTATCAACCCCATAACCGTATTAAACAAGAAAGAAATATTTTTTTTTTTCATTTTAATGAAAACAGCAAAATAAAAATAATAATTAATTAAATCCTGTTGCAACTTCAAAGTTTATAAAACATTCTACATTATGCATTTTAATTTTAAAAGTCAAATTATCTATTTTTTTATAATATTAGATTTATATTTTATCTATAAAACTTTCACAGCGTTTGCCGATAACTGCACTTAATGATGTTATGTTATTATAGTATAGACATTGCAGTAAAGAAAAGAAACCCCCAAAAACGTTGCTGTTTTATAAACACTTAATATCAACAATGGATTCATATGGAGGGAAAATATCTGTCTTTTGAAAAATGTTTCCCTTATAAAAACATAGCAAATGTTTTACACGAAATACTTCTTTAAAATTGCTAAACCTAACCAGCTTTTTTGAAAGTCATAAAAGACCATATTTAAACCGGTAAAGACGTATTCAAATCCAAATGCGTCAAAAAAAAAAAAAAAACACTGTATTCTATACAACTAGAGCCGGCTCGTTAGAGCCAAATTAACTTCCCATTCCCCCCGCTGTTCCTCTTATGGTTGTCAAAGTTATGGCGCTACAGACTTTTTTCCACTCAGTTTTTGCAACAATGTTTAAATGCAAGTAATTAAAACTGCTTTGTGCGTAAACTAGTATTCAATTAAAAAATCTGCGTTAACAAAGCACAACTTTTTCTTAGAAATATGTGCTTTATTTATGTGTGCCTAGATTTGTTAGAAAACATTTAGAGATAACTGACATATGAGAATATAAATAAAAGCATCAACCTAATTCGACAAACATAAAGTAAATGAAATGCCTCAACAGCGGGACATAGAAAAAAGATTGGAGCTGTCTTCCTGTCGTACGGTTTCCATAAAGATGACGCAATTTTTTTTTTTTTTTTAACTTGATGCGCCTATTTTAAAGTAACCCATTTATGCCCAGTAGCCTGAAAACGGGACGCTTGTTAGTTACTGCATAAAAAAAAACCTGTAAGGGGTATATCCTTTTACTAAAGCTGTTTTTCACGAGTTAAATAGTCCTTCTTCTTGAAAAACCAGTTAGAGCCACTAGTTGGACATCAGAGTTTATTTATTGACAGCTATTTTCATACAAATCAGTCAAGCAACGATCCAGCATGGGTAGCCACAGAAAGTATTTTTTTTTTTTTTTGCGAACTTATTTTTCATAAAATTAAATTATTTCAAAATGATCTGCTTAAAATTGATCACTGATGCCTTCTGTAATGTTACTTTGCAAAAGTAAAGTCAAATAAGGTCGTTTTTTGCTCACATATCTGCAAAATATCCCATAAAAAGGACGTTAAATAACTTAATATATATGGCAAGTGCAAACTATTTTAAGCCTAAAATGTATGTAAACCATTCCAAGTAAGAGCAAATAAAAATTGAAAAAAAAAAATGTTGAAAAAAACTTGAGCATAAATGGGTTAATAGAGTATAATGCAATATTAAAACTATGTTCCAATCACCTCATCTTTTCAAAAGAGCTGAAGAACTCATTAACGAGCTTACCTACATATGATTTGTAGGATATTACACTTCAACATCGTCAATACTAACGCCAAACCTTAGTCTCGTAAAACGGGAAACGAGTTTGCGACATCTCGTCAATTTCTTGTCTGAACACATAAAGTTCTTTGTTATATGCTAAGAAAATACAGAAAACAACTTACAAGTGACGCTTCAAAAAACACTTGTTATTTTAAGTGAAAAGTAATGGACTAAAGGCTGAATTTCTCAATAGTGCTTTAAAATAACCAAAAACACAAAAACAGCGTCTATATTTAAAAATTATTTTTACTGTATTTTTCAGATGTTTCTTCAATGAAGTTGATTTTTATCATTTAAGAGAAATGAACGTCCTTAAATAATACAAGAACATCATTTCTAAAAGCTAATTAATGGTTTAATGCTTTTAATTGTACGTAAGGTTTATGTTTTAAATTAAAATGAAAAAAAAAAAAACTACAAACAGTAATAACTTGAAATAAATTATTCTTAAGTATTACTAATGAAATAAAATTCAAAAAATAACTATTGCTTACCATTGCCTTTTAAAATTTACTTACAGTTAAGATCTACTAAAAATATATTTGATCTTAGACGATTTGTTTTTCCTTGTTAACGGCGAAAAAGGAGTTACTAGATTGACAGAACGCCAATATAATCGTTGTCTGCAACTCCCTATTTCTGCAAATGGAGCCGTTTAGAAATCCTTTTACCAGATTCTGACTCTACCAGTTTAACTCATGGCTCAAAAATAGCCAGATAGTAAAAGTACTAATAGAGAAACTAATCATTTTATGATTGCTATTTTAGGTTACGAATGACTTCAACACAAAGTCTAAAGCACCCCTGGCTTAAAGTAAGTAAATCAAATTTTCAAAAATTAGAAAATTTAACTGACATTCTTGTTGATAACATTCGCGAAATAGGCCTGCTTTGGTATAGTGCTGCTTTGGTAATCGATCTTTGATAATCTGGATCAGAAACGCTTTGGCCTCTGAATTATTACATTTCATTAATAAAAACAATTTTAAATCTGCATTGTTTTATTTCAATCTAATTTTTTTTTAAAAAAAGAAGGTTTTACATTTAAATGTAATTTGGTTTTAGATACCCCTGATTTATTAAGCAGCCACTAAACAAAGTTTTTCGTTTTAGAAACTCTTTCTTCTCTACTAATTTTTTCCCCTTTCGGGTCATTGCAAATTGTTCCATAACTTGTTTTTCTTTTCTTTTTTTTTTTTTTTATTGCTGTTCTGAAAATAGATTCTGCATTTTCAGTTCGTACATTGTTTATACCATTTCAACAACTGTGTGCTTACTTTCAATGCTCCGTAATATATAATCAAGAACATATACTCATATTTGATATAGTCCAGTAGAAATAGCGTTAGGGGTCGAACAAATTGCAACAGAAACAACACCTGTTGGAAATGGTAGGTAACAGGGTCCTAATGAACATACTAAAAGTATACATCCGTACTAGTGGGACAAATATGTTTTTGGCCGCCATCTTGAAAAATCATGAAAAAATTTCAAAAATTCAAAAAAATCATGTGCGGTATCAAATGAAAGGAAATTTTAAGCTGAAAAGGGATAAAACATAGGATATTTGAAGTGAAGTGAAAATATTTAAAATATGCACCCGTAATGTGGTGCAAAATGTGTTTTTTTCGGCCGCCATCTTGAAAAATCCGAAAAAAATTCAAAAAAATAATGTGTGGTATCAAATGAAAGGAAATTTCATGCTAAATAGGAAAATAATATCTGGCATATAAATAGTGAAGATACAAAAAATATACACCTGTACTGTCGTGCGAAATGAGTTTTTTTTTTTTTTTTTTGGTCGCCATCTTGGAAAAGCGTAGATTTTTTTTTTAATAAAACATATCATATGCGGTATCAAATGAAAGGAAATTTCTCATTGAAAACGATATTCATGGGAGTTTTTAAGAGAAGTTAAAGTTGAAATAGGTGAAAAATGGTAAAGCAATTAAGCGTGCAACTTTGATTTTGAGCCATTCTAGTTACAGTGAAATAACATGTTCACCAAACTTTCTGACCAATGCTTCACGCATTGGTAGTGAATAGCATACTGATTTGACAGATGTAAGAATGGCAAGAGATTTGAAATATATAAAAAAGGTAATGCGATTCTTCGTAGATCAGAATGTATTTGCTGTTCTTTCATTCCGTTTATGTAACATTTTTAACGAAATAACGAATAGCAAAAGCAAAGTTACAGCGGAAACTGCTGATGTCATTGGAAGTAGCATCCAAGATAAATTCACCAGCAAGTGTTTTAAAGATCAAACGTTACTGAAATTAGACCAAGCATTAACAATGAAAGTACTGACAGAAGGAATTATTATTGCTGCCAAGACTCCACTACGTAGATCCACGTCTCTCAACACAGAAGATGCTTGCCTGTAATAACTCTTTAGACAACAGCACTCGAGAAGCAGGTGAATATTTCAGTTACGAATTATCCATTCCACTAACTGCACTAGTTGACCGTGGTACTCAGAAAATGAGAAAAACAGACAAATTTTAATTGGTAAAGTCATTAGATACCTTGAATGTCAATACGATACATTTGTATTAGGGTATTTCCTACGTTCTTGATGGAGGTGTATTAGTTCACCCATTACCATGGTCTGCTTCTGCAACATTTAAAGATGTTTAAGTCAACACGAAGCGTATGTTCATATAAGATATGGAAAAGTGACCATAGTGTTAGATGGCTACAAGAAACCCAACATAAAAGATACGGCGCACAGATTACGCATGAAGAAATCAACAGTTAAAGTAATATTTGAAGAAAATTCACCTATAGTTTGAAAAAAAAGAAGACAAATTTATTTCCAATTCTGTAAACAACGTTTCGTCAACATACTGGAGAGTTGTTTTGAAAGGCGATGTCGATTCAAGCGGAAGGTGGTGCAGACACGATGATCGTTAAAGAAGCTGTAAAAGTAGCCCAGAAACATGTGATATTAGTTGCAGATGATACAGATATTTTAATTATTTTACTGTATCATTCATCAAAGAATATTTTAATAAAGTCTGGCCACACAGTTCGATAAATTTCGTGACATTCAAGCCATTCAAATCGGAGAGAAGCTTGCAGAACTTTACCTTTTTTTCACGCATAGACACGGTGTGACACCACCAGTGCGTTATATGGCAAAAGTAAACCCTTTTTTTTTTCGAAATTTTTACAAAATCTGACAGTCTAAGCGATTAGGATTGCCTTTTCATGATGTTACGATGAAAGATGTTACGACGGAATATTTGGCCGAAATTTGTTGTAAAATAATTTTCTCACTATATGGAGGTAACATCGACACACACCACTTAAATGCATATCCCTACACTCACGAAGTTAGGAAAATGGCTTTAGCTAAAAATAAATTTGACATTGCTCGTTGGCTCCAACACCCAATGCAGTGAAATATAATCTATATCCAATACATTTAACAGTTCTTTGTTGGAAAAAAATTGAATCACAAACTCTTAACCCATTTCAACCTAGCGTAACACATGTGTCACGCTAATCGACCTCGGTTCAAACAGCAAAAGTAAAACTTAAAGAGTCCCAATGAACTTTATTTTTAGTGTGTGAGTTACTGAAAGATTCAGCTATTCTAATTCAGCCTTATTTTTTTTTCGCAACTTTTTATCTTTTACTCTGGCAACGAGTTTAAGCTAAAATGAAAAATTAATTCCGGCCAATATGGGTTAATCCCAGACTTTGGTGATGACAGTTGGTAGACGGAGAATTTCAGCCGATATCCACATACTTGATCCCAGCACCTCATAAACTCTTAAACATAATTAGAACCATATAACACTACAAAATGTACATGTTGTCAATATAGACTTCCATGCCCGTTAGTTTGTAAAAACTGTTGTTTAAAGAACCGCACAAACACAGGGACATTTTGGATTTGATGATGAAGATGATATTTCATTTTATAAAGGATGTAAATATTTTATGAAAAATTCTTCAATTACATGATTTGTTTTTTAAATTATAAATTTTTTTAATCATCCAATTTAATTTTTAAAGAACATGTATTATTTAACTTTAATAAAGATGAACTTGGAGGAAAAGTTATTCACGGTTTTTAGGCCTCTTAGATCAATAAATGATGTTTTGACACAACAAAAGAATTCAGTGTTTTGGTCCCCATTTCGTTAATTTTTTTAATAGTCTCTTTCTTGTTGTCTTTTTGGTTAGAAAGTGGTTTTTAACCAAAACCACTTTCTTTTTCAGTATCAAATTACCTTTCATTTGATTCCACATATGATATGTTTTATGTTTTCAAACCAAATCCACTTTCCAAGATGGCGACTAAAAAAAGCATTTCTCGCTACAGTACGGGTGTATACTCTTACACTGCTCACTTCACTTGAAATATCAGATGTTATACTCCTTTCTAGCATGAAATATCCCTTCACTTGATACCACACATTACTTTTTTGAATTTATGAATTTTTAAGGATTTTTCAAGATGGCGGCCGAAAAAAACACATTTTGCACCACATTACGGGTGCATATTTTAAGTATTTTCACTCCACTTCAAATATCCTATATTTTATCCCTTTTCAGCTTAAAATTTCCTTTCATTTGATACCGCACATAATTTTTTTGAATTTTTGAAATTTTTTCATGATTTTTCAAGATGGCGGCCAAAAAAACATATTTGTCCCACTAGTACGGATGTATACTTTTAGTATGTTCATTAGGGGCCTGTTACCTACCATTTCCAACAGGTGTTGTTTTTGTTGCAATTTGTTCGACCTCAAGGTGTTTTTCAGCTTATTTCTACTGCACTAATATTGAATATATTTTCTATGCTTAATTAGTTCTGCTTAGTGTAACTAAGAAAAATAAGTCTTATGTTACGCCATGTACGCATTATGTGCATGAAACATATCGTTTTGGTATTGACAACTAAGCAATTGTGTTTATACTCGATTAGTTTTTACCGCAATATAATAATGACATTTCCTTGTTTCATAGAAAGACGAACCAAAGAAAGATACAATGTTGGATAAAAAGAGGTTGAAACGTTTCGTGATTAGAAGACGATGGCAGGTAAAGTAACAAGTTTTGAAATTAGTATTTTAGAACCATTCACTAATTTTTATATTATTATTATTATTGTATTATGATTTTTTAAATTCAAATCTAGAATCATGTTCACGTAAAAGAAATATTTTACACATTTTAATATTTTTCCAATTTTTTCATGTGTTACGTTAATAAAATGTTATATTAATGAACAATAATTTGTGATAAGTAGGGCTCTCCGATGGCAAGTTTTGACCCATGGGCCGATGCCAAAAGTTGGTCTGGGCTCTAATCTAGTACTTCAGTACTACTTCGTAAAAAAATTGTGTATGGGAAATATCTTACATCTTGTTCTACAATTTCCACATTACTCATTTCATGGCGAAATGTGAAATACGAGTTTTTCTCATACACTGCAAAAAATGAACTGTTGTTTTTGCACTATAATACTGGCAGCCAAAGTTTCAATTTAAAACTGTAAAATGCACGGTAATAAACTGAAAAACTAGCAATTTTACGCTTTCTTACTGTAAAGTTAGAAATTTGAGTTTATTGCCGTAAAAATTAGCTGTATTATACTACCAGAACAACAGTATAATTCTAGCAGCAGAGGTTTCAGTTTAAAGCTGTAAAATGCACGGTAATAAATTGTAAAATTAGCAATTTTACATTTTAATATTATGAAATTAGCAATTTGTAGTTTAGTACTGTAAAATTAGCATTTTTACAGTTTAGTACAATAAAATGAGCAATTCTTAGTTCATCACCAAGCAATTAATTGTATTATACTGTAAAAAAAACAGCGTTCATTTTTACAGGGCAGCATTTACTTCTCATATTTTTCATTTTTGATATGAATTTTGCATTGTAATGCTAATCACAGTTACACTGAAAAGTCAGGAGAGAATAATGGACTTTAATCAAGAACCATCAGGGTAATGTACTTTTTCAATAAGTTTGAGATTAAGGCAAGTGCAATTATTCAACCGTTTGGTCAAATTTTACCAAAGTTGAGCAGATTGACCTTAATCATATCCTTGATGTTTCTTCTTTCAAACATGCAGTTAAACACAAAGAGTTAATTACAGTGACGTTTATGATGCTTATACTTATATGTTCATAGTTGTTTTTTTTTTCTTTTGTTTCAGAAAGCAGTAAATGCTCTTCTTGCCTTGAAAGCAATGGGGGCTACAATCTGATGCCATGCACACAATTCGCTCAATGCCTGTTTTGTCTAAATTTTTTAAATGTTTCACCTAGTTAAATTATTTTGTTTCATTTTTATACGTAATCACCCCTTCTATGTGCTCAATGAGAGGTATGTTTTTATAAAGAACAATAGTATAGTTTTATATACAAAAATTATAGACAAGTTTTCAAAACTTGATATTGTTCATTTCCAAGAAAGAGTATTAAAAATGTATTTTTCTTGTGATCTTTAATGTGGAGTTCTTTGATTTGAAAACACATGTGATGAAATTATCATTTGTAATGTTACGTTATTTTCTTTTCAAATAAAATAAAGAGTTAATTAATGTTTATACTTCACTTACTACAACGCAAGACAAGTAACAAGTCATGTTTTTGACGGGAATGAATATTTGCTAAACACAGATTTCAGTACTTAAAATAAAAACAAACGAAAAGTGTTATTTGATACATATTAATTTCATTAAATAACAAAAAGGTTTTAAAAAAGCACGTTAATTTGTTATGTCATTTCAAATCACGCTAATTTAAGCTCATATTCATATTAATATGTTTTTTATTTTTTTATTTTTTCAATATTAGTCAACACAGCTTGTTTCTTAAAAACATATAATCTAATGCCCAGGATTGTTCATTTTGGCTACACAGCCATATTGTAAATACTATGAATATTACAAAACCCATAAAGTTACAAATAGCTTGGAAATGGGAAGGGGATGCAGCAGATAATTTTTGTCCCGTGCCATTTTATCTTCAAAGAGCTGACTTATCCGACATTTTGGTTCCAAAAAGACACGTGTTGATCCACTGATATGTGTACAAAAACCGCGTTGAAGAAAACTGGTGCTATATATATATATAATTCAGGTGGCTGACCTAATTGAAGTTTAACTGTTCCAACTAATAAAATGAGGATATTTAATTCATTTAAATTGTAGACAAGCAACAAAAGGATGAAAATAGCTTTCGTTACCGGAAATATTTCCTCATAAGCTAGTATTTAATTTGAGAATTCAGTTACTTTACTAGATTTACTGAATGTGGCGTGTATTTCGACGATATAGATACCATTGATTAAACTAACGTATTTCCAAACACTTTAAACGAGATTGGATCCAAAGCCGCCTTGGAACCAAAATGTCGGATAAGTCGGCATGTCCTCTATAGGGGTTCTAAATGGCCCTGTCTCCAAGCTTTATATTTATAGGGAATAAACGTTTTATGAGAGAGGGGAAGGCAACAGCTCTGCTTGACTGATACAGTCTCCTGTGTATTCACAAATTGTAAAAATGTGTGTTTGATGAGTTTACACACGCACAGTATCGTTCAAAAATTAATCCGACTTCCAAATTTTCAATGTTATCCAAAAATTTGTTTCTATGGAAGATTTTCGAATCTTATATTCGATTCAATGCAACTTCAATTACAAAACGGTGATCAAAACTCTTATTTCAGATTATAAAATAAAATTTTAAAACAGAAGATTAAAGTTTTAAAACTTAAAAGGAATAATTATTAAGTACAAAGACTCGCAGATCAGAAACACGTATCATCGTTTTTTAGGGAAAAATTAAGTAATAAAAACGAAAATATAAAATTAAAAACTAAAACTGAAAGAAGATGAGTGTAAATGTAAACACGATAAAACACCGAGATTGTAGATCTCATCGAAATAAACAAAATCATTCAGCTCCTAGCTGTAAGATCAGGTGAATCAAAAGTCTCAACAATAAACTAATGAAATGAATCAACTTCAAGAATAAGAAAAAGCCCTGGAAGAGGAATAAAATATGCGTAATATCCATTGTTGTTGAATGTGTGATATTGTTGTTGAGAGTGTAATATTTTTGTGATAAAAAGTTTAAAAAAAAAGTGGTCTTCGAAAAAGGAAATGTAGACTTATAAAAATAGAAAACAGTCTTGGTGATTTAGTCCGTGACTAAATTCACATGCAAAATCAGTTGTCTGTAAGCTTCAACACATAGTAATTCCGAGTTTACACAAGAAGCCGGTAAGTGAAATTTGACTCTACTGTTTTCGAAAATGACTTTTAAAAACATATTGCTTATTCTAAGACAATCTTGGAAGATCAAATCAATACTGTCAAAGATTTCAAAAACTCAAAAAAAGACAAAAAATACTCGTATGATTACGCAAACTTGAAAAAAAAAAAAAAAAAAAAAAAAAAAAAAAAAAAAAAAAAAAAAAAAAAAAAAAAAAAAACAACTATTTGAATACGTTGACATAAAAGGAATTATCTTAAAGCAGGGTATTCGACCTCAAAGCATTATATATCTGATAAACAGATCCGTTTCAAAGCTGGAATTAGGTTTAAATAATTTAATTTTAAAATCGTAAAAAACTAAATTTTTTAAATACTCCAAACTTTTACTGCCTGTATTTAGTGCAAATGTGTTTAAAATTCTAACATTTTCAAACTAATTTTATGCAAGTGTACGTAATGAAAAATACTTGTTTTATAAAACGGTAAAAAAATTGTTGCATTTAAAACCATTGCTACTGGGGACATTTTATAAATAATACAGAATAGGCCTTTCTGATAATTAAGACATTTTTGAATTTATTTATGATTAATCTTCAACTATTATGTGTTTGAAAATGCTTTTGCTCAATAACAACTATTGATATTGATTTCATTACCTATAATCAATAATTATTATAGTCCGCAAAAATTTTAATTTAGTGGTAAATGTTAGTTATATTAACTATTTCCCCGGAATCATAGCAAAAAAAACGGAACGTTACGTTGTAACGTTTCCGTTAGTTACGTTGTAAATATTGGACTAATTTTACAATTGTTACGTTGTAAACATTGGACTAATTCTATGAAAACGTGGTTTGAGCTCTAAGAGGAAAATATTTCGAAGTAAAATTCATTTAATTTAATTTTTGCAATATTATGCGTAAACGGCAGATCAACTGACTAAAATTACTTTTCTTTTGAAGCGAGTTTTGGTATTGAATTTATTTCAACGCTGCGCAACGAAAAACATAATTTAAAAGAATGTTTTAAAATTTTAAATTTAAGCATGCAAAAAAGAATTCATTTTGTGAAAAGCAATAATTTGTTCCCCACGTGTCTGTCCTGATTTCAAAACATTCAATTTTTCAAAAGTAATAAAAATGCAAAAAACACACACCTTATCCTCTATTTTACCTAATCATAACGTCCTGTTTTAAATTTTGAGAACTATTATTAAAATATACTGACAACATATTTACTAAGTCAGACAACACTAAATACCAGGAATTGCCATGTTGAAAAAGAAGAATCACAATGAATACGTCCATTGCTTTCTAAAAACTGAACTCCTTCTAGTAAATTAGAACCAAACAAACGTAAACAAATACTTCGTTCACGACCTAATTATAAGTAAAAGATTTCAAGAATAATCTGTACCTCAGAAACAGACAAACGTTACTTCATCAATGACGATTTTTCGACTTTTTAATACATATGAAGAGTCTTAGGGCAGAAATTAAATTGAAACACCATTGCAATCGCTTCGGAGGCGATCGCAATTGCAATCGCGACTGGAAGTCAAATAACTATAGAACAGCATCTCGTAGCGATTGTAGCGTTTTACTTGAATCCAAATTTGGAAATTTGCGATTGCAATGGTGAGTTACAATCGTCCGTGTTTCACTTGAATTCCGGCTTTAGTCTGTATTGAGGCATAACAACGTAATTTAAAACAAGATTCATTTACTATTGCTTTCAGAGAGCCCCTTCCTCCCCCTTTGTCTGCATCCAAACATTACACTATCTTGCAAAGAAATTACTTGCAAAAGTCTGGTTTTGAGGTATAATCGCCAGGGCCTGATTACTGAATAGGCCAACGATGCCATGGCTTGAGCCCTCTTTTCAGGGGCTTCCAAATAGCTTCTTTTATATACAATGGTTAAAATTGATAGGTTTTGACTACATAGGGCGACCCTCAAAACAGTGCTTGTCCTAGCGCCTCCTGATAATTTAATCGGGCCCTGATAATAACTGCTCTGGTAAATTCGCCATGTTACTTTTATTTACAAACTCGGAATCATTGTACAAAACGTGTATAAGAAATGATCATCTGCCATTCTTAGTTAATTATTTGATACTGTATCATTTGTAAGCAGTACCAAGACATTTTACTGTTAGAAAAAGTTTTAGTCAAAATTACTTTGAGTGCCGTTTAATTATGTACTCGAAAATATTTACGATAATTATATGTCAACGGCGCAAAGAAGAAGGTGTTATAAATAAAAAACATGCACTGGAGAAAGTTGCATGGGGCCCATAGATAAAGGGGAAAGCCCAGTAGCTCCGATATTTTTTTGTTTACTCGACTGTCGTTTCTCATATGACCTACTCCAAAACCAGACACTTGGTTAGGCTTTGTATATATTAACACTTGTGCACCCACACTAACTTTTTTTCGAAGTGAAGCCTCGATATGTAGTAAAAAATACAAATAATGAAAATCATTTAAAAAATTTAAATTTTGCTGATAATTAGCTGATATTTTTGTACTCGAGTGACAATCGCCATCACATATATTAAAATGTGGCTCCATCTAACGTAGTTGAAACGAAATATTCTTATTTTAGACACATTTATTTATCTTCTTCAGCATTGCTAGCAAAGCGACTCTCAACAACGCCCTTCCAAAAGTTTTATTTATTTATTTTTGTTTATTTTTTCTACTAAAGAAATCTGAATTTTTAAAATTTAGTATCACGTCGAAATTACTTTGACACTACGTGAACTAACCTACATTATTTATTTTAATATTTATTTGCTCATTCTTTACAGCAAATTTATTATTCAATTACCTATAAATTGCTTCTGCTACACTTAAATTTCGCTATTTTTGCCGTCTAGTTGCATAAAATTTCAACATTTACAGGTTATCATAATTAAAATTTTAATTGGGTGCTTCATTTACGCTCTTTTTCAGATGAACTTTCGTGCCGCACATGTGTCACAGTTTTATTAAACATTAACCAACCAGAAAAATATTTTTTTAAAGAAGCAAAGTTAGCACAAAGATTAAAGTAAATGGAAATTTTCCATTTTAAATGATTCAGGTGTATTGTGTTTTGTAAGTTAAACAACATTTTTTATGTTAACAAAATAGGAGATTTTTGAAAGATTATTGTTTTCATAATTCGGCTAAATAATAGTAGAACAGAAGACTTTCATCCCAAAGGCTACTTTCTTACGTTGACTCATATTTGTTTTGCTTCCCATTTTCTCACAGATTTCTGCTTCATATTATTCTATATGATTCTCCACTTTTTTTATTGAAGTAATGCTCAAACGAAACTAGATATTAAATTTTAATCATTGTTACTAGTTAAAAAAGTAATATTTGCAATAACATACTTCTAACAACATTAATGAACAATCAAATAGAGAATAAAAGTAGACCATTTACCTAAGATGTGATGAAAAACAATCAAACGCAAACTTTTTTACCTAAAAAACAAATGTACGTCTTCAAATCGTATTTATTTTACTAAATTTTTATTTCAGGCTTTGTTATATCACTCATCATTATAAACATATAATTTCTAGCATTCTAACGACTAGCTATCTCCGGTGATATGTCACCATAATTATTTTTTAGTTACTTTCTACGTCGTAAATGTCAGACATTTAATAAACAAAAAACAACTAACGTACTAAAGACATTTCTGTTAACGTTGGCATATTAGAGACTGTTATTATCATTATTTCTTCCTTTTTTATTGATTTATTCATTTTTAATATACTTTTCTAAAATTCTTAATGGTCAAATTATAAAGAATTTGCAATTTTTTCAGACTATTCTTTTATTTAAAAAAATACACCTATTCGATTAACTTTTTTCAAGATTTATAAGTTTGATAACCGGATTTTGAACTAAACTGGCAAAAAACAGAAAAAAAAATTTGAGTTGACAAATTCTCATCTTTGAAATAAAGCAAATAAAAATATAATGTTTATAAAATGGATCCCACTAATTGTACGATAATAATTTGAAAAAGTATGTTTGAATAAATTATCTTCCAGATTTTATCTAGGAAATAGCATTAATAAATTACAGTTAGTGAAAAAAAAACCTAAATTCCTTTAAATATGAATAATTTAGAAGCTCAAAATTAAATACTACTAATGAATAACATTAAATGAAATGATAACTAATGGTATCATTATTTTAAAAATAATCTCAAGTAAATGCTCACATAATCTTTTTTTGCGCAGTAACATAAACAACACGTTTATGGACCAAAAGATAAATATTATGACACAAAACGTAGACATCATCAACAAAATATGTAAATTTATCAAAAATTTAATAAAATAAAGTCAATGACAAATTAGTTTTTTTTTTAATTTTGAAGAAAGTGGTTATATAATAATGAATGAGATGTTTAAATCATTACACTCAAAAACATGACATGCAAAGTAGGAATGTTGACTCAGCGTTTTGAGAAAAGTGACTTTTCTGAACGAAGTTTCGCAAATACGGGAGAAATCTTTACGAAGGAAAAGAAAAGCAACAATAAAATAACCGTTCAGGAAAAACACAATTTTCTCCTTCAAAATGCATGAAACCAGTTTGTGCGCGACATTAACACGAAAGATCATGTCCACGACGGATTTTATTTTTGGGAAGTGATAGTTTCGCCTGGACTTAGCACACTGGGTCACAGAATTACTTTTTTTTAAATTATGAGTAAGGATAAAAAGGGCTAATAAAATGATACGAGGATGTTTTAACTGTTAAAACTTTAAAACTTTTTAACAATGCGACTAGAATTATATTTTAGAATAAAATTCTGCGTATTTGATATTTTTCTTCTTACGATAATCAGTAATTGATGTGTTTTACAACATATAGGATTTTACATACGTGGTTCTATGTTTTCTTAAAAAGCTAATTAAGCATGGTTTTTGAGAATGTTCTCGAATTAAAAAAAAAAAAAAAATGTTTCAAGGATATCATATTCGGAGTTTTATTAGAAACAAAAATAGAAATGGACACTTATATTATGTTTCAGGGATAACACAAAAAAACTTTACTCAAGAAAGAAATTTCAAAAGCAACATGTCTCAGTTTATAAAGCAAAATAAATTGAAGTCTTACAAATAAAGCATTCGGGCAGACGTTGAGATGATTCAAAATTTCATTCATTTATGAGAGAAAATACGAAACACACGAAAAATTTGCTTTATATTTCTATTGAAGAAAATAACTTTCAAAATACCATATTCTTAAAAGAGTAAACTATCGCATATAATTTACAATTGTTAACACTTTTTTTAAAAAACGGCCAAGATTCTTAACTGCCATCGGCAATGATAATGCGTCATTTTATTTCTTCTGAATAATCTGTAATTTTGTATTTTTTAGATAGGGTGAGTTCTGGTAAGTGCGTACCCTTTTTTTCAAAGTTCATGTTCTCAAGGATGCTGCTCCGTTGAAAAATCTTGTACACTCACAATTTTTTTTTAGTTTTCTTTCCAGATCCTTTACTAAGATGTTCAAGCATATAATGTGTCAAATAAACCATAAGCATTGGTTTTGTGACCTAGTTTATGACACCTATTCTAAGGTACGCACTTTCCCTACCTAGCGGGGTAAGTGCGTCCACCTTAAATTATGTGAATATGAGCAGGAAAAAACTTCTGGCACATATTAAATATGTTAGGTAGTTGCCTTGGGATAATTCCTAATACTAGAGATCAGCACTTGCTTGCATGGATGAAACGCAATCAGTGATATCCCACGTGTCTTACGAACAACTGTGATTTGAAGTTTGAGAGAGTTGTGTCTGTGATTCTTCCTTTGTCCTTTTAATAAGACCAAGTGAGCAAATGTAAGTTGTTTTTATTTAGTAATAATCACTTATAGTCTACATAGTTTATTTTGGTTTAATACATTAATCAGTCTGCGTTTAAGCCAGGGTTCGCACTTACCCCTTCTTAAATGTAAAATGAGATATGTGCGTCCAATAGCATTGTTGTAAGTGCGTACCCCTGTGATTTTCTTTAATTCTATTTGTATGGTAGATCGTTAGGTGACCTGAGTGAACAATTCGTTTTTTTTTTTTTTGAATAAATACGGTTTTAATATTTTTCTTATTAGAATCAGCAGCAGTAAGAAAAAACACAAAATAAAGAGCAAAAAAAAAAATAAATAAATAAATAATTGATCATGATATGATACTTGTACTTTTTTTTTCTTGTACATTGAAATAGTTTTTTACAAGGTGTTCTTAATTTTCTTAAATATAATTTATTCATTATTTCACCTTCGTTTTTTGAATCAGTTGGTTCCTCATTAAGTGTTTCACTTAATTTCATTGCTTAATTTGTGATTCTGGTTTAAATTAAGTATAGCTTATGATCGCTATTTTCAACGAAAAATGTACTAACTGATACTTAAAAGCCAATATATTTCAGAGATAATGAATAAAATTGAAATCTTACGCCGCATTCAATGTAAATATAAATACTTGATGGAAATGACGTCGGATTTATAATCGGCTTATAAAAGAGTTATAAGCAAAATTAAAGGTGAATTACGAGAGTCGGATTTTCCACGTAATGGTACAAACTTGCCTCATCATAATGGTACGCACTTGCTCCGAATAATAGTACGCATATGCCTCATGATAGTGGTACGCACTTGCCCCATCAAAATGGTACGCACTTACCCCCACCTTACTTTAAAGAAAGGGAAAGTGCGTACCGTCATATAAACAAATTTTACTTAGAGTATTTGATCAAAATACCCCATGTATGTTATTAGTAGCTATTACTCAAAAGAAACAACTTGCATTTCTTGACTTCAATTGCTTGGTATGACTACAAGAGAAACTGAAACAAAACCTTCTCAATCTTTACTTTAGAGTTTTTTTGAAGACATTTAAGTTGTCTCTGATTGTGTTTCGTCTATTGAATCCAGGCCTGAATTCTACCTATTGAAATTATCATTAGACAGTTATCTAACATAGTCGATGTGTTGCAGAAGTCATTTCAGAACAGTGTTCATATAATTCCCAGTGGACGCACTTACCCCGTGGACGCACTTACCAGAACTCACCCTATTGTATTTTAGAAATAAGTAGGCTTTGAGGTACGACGTAAGTACTACATTTAACAGTGGTCATTCGCAATGTATTTTTCGAGGTCCCTTTGTCTATCACGGATAATGCACAAATATTAATCATATTCATTTTTTGTAACCTCTCGATGGTCACAGGTCCCCTTGCAACTGCGACAGTTGTGACTTGTTGAATCCGCCTCTGGATATTTAGGAATGTTTCATTTAACCGAGGCTTTGCAAGTGGGCCGAAAACTTGTCCAAAACAGCATATTTCATTGCTTAGGACAGAGGCGAGTTCAGCGTATAAAAGAGCACTGTATGTACTAAATAGTATGCATTTATTAAGTATTCTATATTTGTGTATTTTAAATAACACTCAAGTTTTGATGTTGTATTCAATTCCTGTAGTGATATAAAAACATCAATTTCATCCGGACCAACTACCTGTACCCGTATGAAGCGCATATTGATATTTTTGCAAAACGAGCAGGATTTAACACAGCGTCTTAATGGTAAATAACATCTGCAGCGCTTCAGTTAATTAAAGGACTGCCGGTTAATGAAGAGTTAACCTTCTTTTTGACCGACTTGCTTTGTTGAGGTATATATAACCTATATAAAAAACCGGAAAATTGCTTGTATCACCCTAAATTATGCGTAAATAGTTATTTCTTTAAATTGAGTTGAACTCAAGAGTGGCTGTTAAGTTTAGTGGGATATTAAGTTAAAGAATAATTTCTTTTAAATATAACTCGCTGTAAAACTTCGAAGACTGCAGGAAGTACATTCGTTTTTTTTACTACCATTAAGTCGTAAATAAAGTATTTGCGAATAATATTTGAGATATGAATTGCAGTATTTTTTTTACAATTTGTTAAAATGCCAAATGAGAGGAAATCGTTGCTTTTCTTTCCAGTAAAAGTTTGATAAAAGTAGAGATTTTAGACATCACAATATGTCGGTCCTTTTACCTTCCCCTACCTGGTTTTGGTAACGTTAAAGAAGCAAAAGAGGAAATTTGTTTGGAATTAAATTTTAAACTTTTCTGAGATAATGAAAATGTTTTCACTGGCAGGAGCTAAAATTTTATAGAAATATAATTTTCTGTTTTGACTTACTGAAATTGGGTTCCACCGTTCCAGTGTCTTTGTGCGTGTAGTACTTATTTTATTCATTTTTAGATCATTTAACTTTTCATACTTTTAGAATTACTTCTTTTTCTAAGTTTTTCCATGATTATTTTTTTTAAAACAATTAATATATTTTTCTAATTGGTGCATGAAGAAAAAAAGGACATTTCTTCATAAGAATTCGTAAAATGTATTTTCATCTCACATCACTTTGCTTTAAAAGCAACTTGACATTTCTTCCCAAATAAAACTATTTGCACAGGAGTTTACGAAATATTTCACCAGAGAGTCATTTGTAGTTACATTTCTTCTGTTCTTTCCAGAAAAATAATCGCCAGCGTAAATTTTCCTGCCTTGTGTTTGTAGATTTGCAGATTCAGTTAATTTAAATTTATTGCTTAAGCGGAATGCAAATGTGTATTGTTTCATGACGCTTTTTACACGGGATTATTTTATTCACGACGGGAGTGAATAACCTTTTACATTTACTTCCTTTTTTATGTGCAAAGTGGAATATGTTTTGGTTTAACAAACGACATAATGTTTATGTCTTAAATTTAAGCAGCTACCTTGTGTAGGATAGTTCATAATTCCCCTGAGCTTCAAAGTGCTTTAGTACATACACGCACTTTACACTTCCAGTGAGTTCAAGGATGAATTCATTTTATTTTGTAACAAAACAAGACGTTCTGTCAAGAACTGAACGAACCTACTTTCCCGTATACTAACATCGACATGCTATAGCACCCGATCAATATTCTCTAAATAATCTGAAACTGCAATTGTGTCAAACATACTTCTTTAAGGTTTTCAGTTAAATTCTGAAAACAAAAACAAAATATGCTTATCTCATTTGATGATGCGGACTACTTCCAGCTAGACTTACTTCTACTAAGTCCACGAATGCAAATCTTGTTTCCTGAATAGCCATGTAGCTGTCTTCTACGCTCTTTTTTAACTGCTATGGCTGAAGAATATTTACACCAATCAACTCCCCCACACTAGAGATGAAGGGGTGCTTTACAAATTAATATAATTTGAATTAATGGTTTTCATTGGGTTCCATAAAAATTATCAAAATATTTTATAAAGCTCTAATAAAAATGGATCAGCTGATTGGTTGAAACATTAATTTTTGGCATTTACTGCTTGAAAACTACCCCAGTGAGTAACTTCACTATGATTTTACAATTAAGAGAGAATTACTTCTAGAAAGTTCTATTTGAGGCTATTACCTCTCGAAGACAGAAATAGAGACAGTATAAAGATTTTATTCATAATACCAAACGACTTAAATCATTTTGGTTCAAAGGATCTGGTCAATTCTAATACGAAAGCAAAACAAACATCATCTATATTGGACTCACACAAGAAATAGATCACAAGGGAACAATTTTTAGCATCACCTTCTTAGAAACGAGATACGATGAACTGGGATCAGTTCCTTTTTTTCTCCTTTCAAATAATATTTCCCATTTTTCAATGCTCCGCAAAAAAAAGGTTTTTCTTATTTCACTGCACTATTATATTGGAACGCGAATTTCTCCTTCTTTCTTATTTTCAGGAAAAGAGAATATTTTGATTTCGCTTCCGAAAGAGAATTATTTTTTCTCAATTATCAGTTCTTTGATGAGTATTTCTGCGAAACTAGTAGGACAGCAGTAGACTGTAAAATTGCGAGCTTACAGCTTGAACTGTAAAATAGCTAGTTTTATAGTTTATTACTGTGCTTTTACAGTTTTAAACTGGAACCTCTGCTCCTATTATTGTTTTGTAAAATCAACAGCTTATTTTTTGAAGTGAATAAGATATGTACTATATAGTTTTAGTACACTTGTTAATTAAAAGCTTCATAAATGTATTTTAATTTTCTAATAGGTTAAATTTATAATTAAACTGGTCATCAAAACGCGGCACTTGAAGACTACAAAATATAGAAACATGGGCAGAAACAGATTCAAATGCGACAAAAAAATCAGGAAATGTGTTTTTTTTTTAATATCACATGCAAAAAAAAAAAAAAAAAAAACTTTTAAAAGTCGATTACAATTGCTGTAAGTAAATACTTTCATGCAGAGCATTTTAAAACGAAACAAAATTGAGAGTTTCTAAAATGCAATAATTTGAGAACAAAGTAATGTCTAAGAAGAAACTTTTAGACTGTCTTTTTGAAATCTAAAATTATCCTTATGACAATTTTTCCACTTTCTCCTTGAGAGTACACCAAGGGTAGACGACATGTATTCCCAAGCTCATAAACACTTGCAGTACAGGGCGAGTACCCCTAAAGCCCAATTAGAAAGCTGATACTGGGTAGTAAACGAAACAGATTCATGATCTGATAAACTGTCTCTTGAAACTGTCGGACTCGTTCTCATCGTGTTCTGCATTATTAAAAATGATGTTAAGGAAGAGTGGTCGAACTCTCAGCACTAGTTTGCCAGTGTTTGCATAATACATATGGTCGCGTGTGCACTTACTGCCATTTTCAGGAGAACTTGAAAACTTATAGTGAAGAAGAAGACGACATCATATTAAATTGTTTTGTTTAGGTGTGGAAGAAAGGGGGCTCTTGTTGCTGAAATAAAATTTAACTACAAAAACTTCAGCTATTTCTTCTTTTAGCAGTAATATACCGATTATCAGCCAGGGCGAAGGCATAATATACGCAAATTCAGTATAACATCTCGAACCCGCAACTCTTACTTAGCGGCCTCCCTTGTAAGTGGCCAGTTTCGGAGAGTACACATTTTTTACCTATGTTAACTCAACCCCAGGAGTGGGGTTCTGGGGCCCTGGTGGCCTGATTGGAAAGCCCCCGGAGGGTCCCAGGTTCAATCCTAGCCGATCAGAAGCCGTTTTTAATGGTATCTGGAGGGCGGGCTCTCGGTTTTCTAAACCATGGGCTTGTTCGACTCCTTGTCTGGATCAAAAGAACAGAGCGCTCTTCAGAGACCCATCCAGTCAGTTAAATGTGGTAGGTACAGGGGACCCTGGAGTGAAAAGTGAAAAGTATAAGTATGCAATAGAATTAGTATATTTCGCGCAAGTCACTTATTTAATAACATACAGTTAAAAAGTCAGTAAATTGAGTTTTAATTGCAAGTCTAATGACATACTGTTGAATGTAAATACAAGCGAAAAACGCTTAGTTTCGATCTTTGAGGCCATGAATTGGAATTTGATGTTTCGTGCTAGAAAGAAAAATACCCGTTGGAAATGCAACCAAACGAGTTCTTTCTTATTGGAGTTCGAGGAATTGATCCTTCGGGAACAATTTGCAGTTTGTACTTCTACCTTCGAAACCCAACGCTATCAATAGATTTTGGCCATTTTTGCTCTTTTGTCTTTTGCTCTGATCTGTTGACTTACATTAATTGGGATGCATGTGCCAAAGTTTACTATTAAATTCATGAACTTTCACTGTTCACACATTTAAAGAAATATTTAAAACTACCATTAGCAAAAAAAGTCTCTCCCCCCAGCACCCAAAAAATCTACAATTTTTGAAGAATTTGCAAAACTAAGAAATTCAAAATATCAAGTAAACTTCTTGTATTACTGAACTATAGTAAGAAAATTAAGTATATTTTATTTACGTTGAGCAATTTCTTCAACTACTCACTGTTAAAAAAAGACTTCCTTTTACGAGCTAGTACAAATCAGTGTGAAGTAAAACTTTGAACATTTGCATTATATTTCGTTTAAAAAATAGCTTAACTCGTTTAACCTATTTCTTTTCTAGCGTTTTGGATTGTCATATATTTTTATGTAAAAAACAGTTATTGCCTTTACTTTAAAAGTGTCTGGCAAACCTCTTTTTCTTGTATTGAAAAAAATATTATACTCATGAAAAATATTTTAGTTAACCACTAGAAACGTAAGTTTTTAAATAGAGTTTCAATTTATCATGATTTGTAATTAAATTCTTATTTGCTTCATCAGTTTTGAATAAGCACAATTTTTCTTCCTTAATTAGTTTTGGCTAAATCATTTTTGCCGATGATATAATCAAAATCATTTGAATTTCTCACCAACGCGCAAGTTCATCTTTGCTATTCTGGAATGGTTTGTTGATGTTGGTGGATGTACATTTTATAACTTAATGATTTGATGACAAACTCTTATAATTTTAATGTATTGTAAATATTTATAATACTTTATTGTTTCAAGAAAAAAGCAAACAAAAGGAAAGTAAAATTTCTCTTAGAATTCAGCCTTTCATTCGAAAATAACTTTTGTTCATCATTAGCATTTTTGTTGCTACGATTAATAATATGGTCCTAACGCTTTAAAACTTTTCATGCAATTCCAGAAAACCCTTATGGCGAAGCTTTCTAATATAGGTTGGCAAGCACCAATACAAATTTACAAATACAGCAGTAAAATGCATTTGAAATAAAAAAAGAACAAAATATAAAACTCTGCCTTCTACAATCTGTCTAAACTTAACGTTTATGATTTTTGAGAATCCAGGTAGAATGCAAAAACTATTACTTACATACAAAAGTCAGAAAAGAACTACAGTTAGGATTTTAATGTATACAAAGCCAAATGTTAATTTTGTAGCCGCGATTTATTTCTTAGGAAAACCAACATCGGAGTCGAAATCGACTATAGTTTATTTTGATGACTTTTCTGTCAGAAGTAGAAATTTATAACACGGGTAGTAAATTTAAGAAAATAAGTTTGTGATCAATTATATATCTTTTTGTAGAAAAGAAAAATATTTCTACTTAGATTTAGATTACAATTGCATGTTATGCAAAACTCACCGCAACTTCAAATATCATTTTTTTATTCAAACATTCCTATTACATTGTAATTTATTTATTTCTTCCAAGAAGTTTGTTTTTATATGAGCATTAATTTTTTTGGCAATCTTTGGAGCTATAGGTTTTAAAATTTGGTGAGTAAATGGCAATTTCAAACGCACAAAAACTCAAGCACATACAGCATGATTTTATTTTCAATCCGCTAGAATAATTGTCACTTGTTTAATACACATCAAGGATACTTCATTCCCGTATTTACATTTCCGATTTGAACAATTTTTCGTTCAACATTGAACCGCTCAAGCAAGCTGTCACCCCTAATAACTTTTGAGTGAACAGTCCGATTTAAATAATTTTTTTTTGTTCGAAGGATCTCAGCAAGGATACTTCATGACCGTATTTAAATTTTCAATTTGAACATTTTTTCGTTCAACATTGAACCGTTCAAGCAACCTTTCCCCACCTAATAACTTCTGAGTGAACCATCCGAATGGAATAAACTTTTTTTGTTGGAAAGATCTCGGAGAGTACAGCTCAGTCCCATATTTGATTTTTCGATTTGAACAATTTTTGGTTCAACTTTGAACCGTTCAAACAACCTGTCCCTCGATGCTAACTTTTGAGTGAACAGTCCTATTTGAACAAACTTTTTTTTTGTTCGAAAGAACTTATCAAGGATACTTCATTCCCGTATTTACATTTCCAATTTGAATAATTTTTCGTTCAACATTGATCCGCTCAAGCAAGCTGTCACCCCTAATAAATTTTGAGTGAACAGTCCGATTTAAATAAACTTTTTTTTTTTTGTTCAAAGGATCTCAGCAAGGATACTTCATTACCTTATTTAAATTTTCAATTTGAACATTTTTTCTCTCAACATTGAACCGCTCACGCAAACTTTCACCCCTAACAACTTCTGAGTGAACCATCCGAATGGAATAAACTTTTTTTGTTGGAAAGATCTCAGAGAGCACAGCTCATTCCCATATTTGATTTTTCGATTTGAACGATTTTTGGTTCAACTTTGAACCGTTCAAACAACCTGTCCCGTCCCGCGATGCTAACTTTTGAGTGAACAGTCCGATTTGAACAAACTTTTTTTGTTCGAAAGATCTTATCAAGGATACTTCATTCCCGTATTTACATTTCCGATTTGAATAGTTTTTTGTTCAACATTGAACCGCTCAAACAAGCTGTCACCCCTAATAACTTTTGAGTGAACAGTCCGATTCAAATAAACTTTTTTTTGTTCGAAGGATCTCAGCAAGGATACTTCATTTCCGTATTTAAATTTTTAATTTGAACATTTTTTCGTTCAACATTGAACCGTTCAAGCAACCTTTCCCCACCTAATAATTTCTGAGTGAACCATCCGAATCGAATAAACTTTCCTTTGTTTGAAATATCTCGGAGAGTACAGCTCATTCCCATATTTGATTTTTAGATTTGAACAATTTTTAGTTCAACTTTTAACCGTTCAAACAACCTGTCCCTCGATGCTAACTTTTGAGTGAACAGTCCGATTTGAACGAACTTTTTTCTCAGGCTCATTGCCATATTTCGCTTTTTGATTTGAACCATTTTTCGTTTAATATTGAACCGTCCAGAAAAAAAATTTAACATTAGCCCCTACTGGGAATTTAAGTTGAATGTTGATCCTGAACTTAAAGTCGGATTTCCTTCAAACTAACTTTGTAAGAAATGGCTTTTAGAAATCAGCTTTAAGTGCTAAAAAGGTATGTTTTACATAATTTTTAGTCTCAGATAACTAAGAGAATAATGATCAGATGCTAGAATGTCGATGTCGATGTACGGGAAAGTAGGCTCGTTTAGTTCTTGCCAGAACTTCTTGTTTTACGCTAATGGTGCGATGGATGATTGTTGGTATCATGAATAGAGTGTTGTCTGTATGTTTTTAAAGCTAACATAAAATAGAATATCCATTACTTTATAACCGGTACTATAGCCCCATTGCTATATTATTGTGTTGTACGAAGTTTTCATTTGTCTCGCTGCATTACTAGACATTACGTGCGGTATTGGGAAGAAGGCTATGATAGCATTATCTGTAAGGCATCCGATCCACAACTGGATGGTTCCGGGCTCGATCCCAGCCGGTCGTAGATCCATCGTATTCACTCTAATGGTAGCTGCGGCACGTTAGATATTTTTGTGGTCACAAAGTCCTCAAAGTTCATATTCAAAACCAAGACCTCTGCGGATGCTGGACATTATAATAGAATTAAAGCCTTCAGTTCTTAAAACACAAATCTCAAGTCACTTGATGTATTTTAAAGTAAATTACTTTAAGAATTCAGGCTCTTTTCTCTTGTTTTACGCTAAACGCGTCTCTCATTCGCCGATGTTGAACCATGTAACTTGATATCTTTGTTTCAGTTTTTTCTAAGCCAATGATTGAACTTGCTCCCTTTACTTACCAATATCTACTCTGAGGCTGGACCGGGGATTGCTCGGTTCCAGGTCTGGATTAAAAATACAAAAAGAGAGTGCTCTTCTATTTGCCCATCCAAACTGTAAAACCACTTATAGTAATATTTGCTGGGTACCCAGGAGTGAATGAGATCACTGGCACGAAAGCATTCTCCCACATTTGCTTGAATGAGCTCTTCGCCTTCAATGTGTAACTGCAGAGCAGCTCTAGCTGTGGTCCGCGAACCCTTCGGGGTTCGTGAGCTCATATCAAAGGGTCCATGGCGCTAGCCTGCTAAAGGTGCAAAGCTTTTGCCGATTTTATAGCCGTAGGTTCACAGTTGTTAGAGGTGGAAGAAGGAACAGTATAAAAAATTTGTCGTCTTTAACGCGTTGTATTTGCCACTTAACTTTCCGCATTGAAGAGGAAAATAGTTGACAGGGTCTCAATTTGTGGTCGTAGAGCGTAGAGCGACTTGTCTTGCACATACAATTGTATCGATAAACCTGCTACGACGAGTGTTTCCTAGGCATATCTCATTATTATCTCAATAATCAGCACTCAATGGTTAGAAGCACCTCCAATCTTCCCTCTGATCATCTCTTTTTTTCGGGGTGCTGGAAAGCTCACTTTTGAAATAGTAAGGCAGAAACATTACAAGAACTGAAAGTTGCCATCCATCAAGCAGCATTATCACTTAACTTTATTAAAAAGGTAATGTAGAACTTTAGGTACGGAGTTTACAATGCCTAATGTGTGAAGGTGGGCGTTTGGATGATTTTATTTTCTAGTCGAAGTGCTTTAGGGTATAAAACATAAATTTCAAACATTGTTATAAAAAATAGAAACATTTCTTCAATAGTTTTTTTTATTGCTTTGTTACTTAAATTTGAAGTGTGGAAGTTTTTTTTTTCCAACACAATACATGAAGTATTTTGAAATACTTTTGCAAAACAATTTATAAGCCCAAAAAAAAAGCTTGTTTCTCGATTGTTTGGTGAAGTTTGTTATTATTACTTAATTATTATTATTACTGTAGTAGTTGTATATGTCTGTAGAAAAGTGCTTGGTGTATTTGTTTTCAAATCGTGATTTGTATTTTTCACAACTAGTTTGAAGACATTGTTACGACAGCAAACTCATTTATAATCTGTGTGGATACAACAAAAAAAAAAGAAAAAGAAGAGAGATGTACTGGGGGGGGGATATCATGAAACTATGGATATAAAAAGAGAAGTGTACTGTTATAATGAAACTAATGACTTTAAGTATAACAAAAAATATATGTGACTATTGTTTGAATAGTTAATGAAGCTATCACATCGACTCGATAATAAAAGGGAGTATTTCTTAAAGGGGGAAAATGCACGCTTCAATTATAGTTTTTAAAGTCTTATTCTTCTATCATTATCCACTTTTTTGAAAAAATGTATGAAATAATTTTCGAGAACCAAAATTCTGTCTTCTTTTTGAATTTGCATATAAAACAAGTTTCAACAATAGCATCATTGATTTTTTAAACTATGCATAAATAAGAAAGATGTTTTTCTCGTGAACAAAATTTCTAAACAAAGCAGCTTTTACCAAAACATTACAAAATTATAAATACAATATTTTCTGCATGTTACACATATTTTTTTTCGTGCTCCTTGGTGCAAGTGAAAAAACTGTGATGTTGAAAACTTAAGAAGTTTTTCTTTTATTTTTTAATGAGAAAACAAGTTCTTTTTCTACATTGGAAATGGCAGAAAGTGTAGCATTACAGTAAGTCACGGAACCACGCACCACCTAAGCGGAAACATTTATAAAAACGGCTGTGTTAATGAAAAAGGGAAAAGAATGCCCAATACCTTTCTTAATGAAAGTCTGGATGCTTTGTTAAATCAATCAGCACTAATGGATTGGAAATATATTTCAAATTACAATATGATCCGCACAAAGCGTTTGCGCTTGACAGAATACAAGCAAAAATCCTTTTTCTTTTTTTTTTAATTGTTTTTTGAATAACAGCAAAATTTTGAGTTGCCTGGTTATTGTTCGCTGATAGTGATAAAAACATCTTTAAATGATGTCTTGCTTTTGAAACTTGATAAAAACACTTTTTTCTTCTTGTTTCTCTTTTTCTTCTCCTATTTTTATGGTCCGCTCCGGGTGTCCCCCCCTAGACGGGTGACACCAGGGGCGGACCCTCCCCCCCCCGCAGCGATGCTACTGCTTAAATGACTAACTCCTCGAGAATAAAATAATCAGAGATGTCTTTGTTCAAGTTATGCTACAGAGTAAAAGAATAAATTTCCCATCACCTTAACCCTACACTGCATGGTGTTGCCAATTGGATACATGGACAATTTGTCCTCCTTATGAATAGCAGAATGTAGTCATAAGGCAACTCAATGCATAAAAAGCAAGTATTGGGTATATTTAAAGCATTTATCACCATTTATCCTCCATACGTGGCAGCACTGGTCTGTTACATGCTCTTAAATGAATCCATATGGATAGCTTTTAAAATCACTCAAACTACCAAGTTTTGAAATTATTTTTTACAATGAAATATTTTTCTTTGTCTTTTAAAAAAATAACATGAATAAAATAAACATTTATCCTTCGTTTAAGATGTGTTTTACATCAAAATAATTATTTGGAAAAAATCTAGGGCATAATACACGTCTGTAGCCATTTGGCAACATTATGTAGTAAGCATACAGAGAACACTTCGATTCATCTCTATAGTTCATGAAGTATGTTCTTTGTTTATGTTTCGCGCTAGCTTCTTTCTCTTTTTGGAAGGTATAATATAATCATGCGGACCCAAAAGTGATACTTTCGGCTGTTCTACCATTTATAAGACCTCGCAATTATCAATGCTTAGTTGATGTTCAACAGAGCGAAAAAACAAAAAATCAATTTGGAAAAGCCTTCAAAACGTGTTCATTTTAGATTTCAGTTAGCACAAACGTTGTGCTTACACGGACAAGTAAAGTCATTAATAATTTTAAAATATAGTTTTGAAAAAAAAACTAAAAAATACGCTTTTACATTGGAATGCGCTGTGATCATCACGGGTTTCCCTCTGATTTTCAAAACTACTGAATGTCCGCACTTAAGTTTACATGCACTTATAATACATCAATATGCAATACAGTTTAGCCTTTAGTATTAAAAATAATATTAAATATATTACTTTTTATATTTGCAAAGAACGTAAATTTTATCTTTTATTGAGAGGGACATACATACATAAATACATACAAACAAACCCACATGTGAAATTAATAAAAGCGTATTAAAAAGAGACCATTAGCTACAGAGGAACTAGAGTTACAAACTAAAAAAAAGAGAGAGAACAGAAAGAAAGCTTGCGCAAGAGAGCCTCCAAAAGACATCAGATTTGACAGAATTGATCATCGGAAAGTGCAAGTACATATAAAAAATAATGTAAAATGTCAAAATGTAAAGGATTACAAGAGTACAGTGCACCAAATGTTCAATTCCTCTATTTTTTTACAAAAAAGAACTAATTTCAAGACTATCATTTAAAATCATTTTTATCTGTTGAATGCATGGTGTAGCCATTTGGCTACAAAACTATTTTTAATTAGAAAGGGGGAGAAATTTAGAGTTAAATTTTTAAAAATATTTTTCCATGTTTTCTTATTACATTGACAAACACATACATTTTTTTCTACGAAAAATAAAAAATCATGCAGTGTAGGGTTAAAGTTTCAATCGAACTGTTTTAAAACATTTATATTATTTTAGAAAATATCGCTGTAAAATAAATTTTAGCGACGACAGTGAACATATTTTAAGTTTATATAAGAAGCTTTTGATTCAAGTCTACTTCCAATTAATAGCGAATTTCCTTGCTTATACATTATTCAATATCTTATTTTCAAAGATTTATCAGAGTTTAATAGTGAGAAATGTCAATTCAAAATAAATTAGGTAACAAATCAAGGTCCATTCTCCATATACACTCATTAATAGCGTCGAATACTAAGTATTAATTTTAAATGATATAACTGATTTGGTGTGTCCGAGCGATTATTTTAGAAAAGGTAAAAGTGATGAAATGGTAAAAACTTTTTTTTTTCCCCCTGGAATTGCCACTTGTTAAAGCAGCCCGGAAGGGGGATAAAGTCGGATACTTTAATGAGTGTTTTAATTTGCCTTTTTAAGAATGATTTAACACCCATTTTTCTTGTATTTTTAAATTTTTGAAAAATTTAAAAAAAAATGGGAAT